>CM049868.1:3378387-3708387 GCA_027474115.1 Schizopygopsis malacanthus | reverse complement strand
CAAAGCCATTCACTTCATCAGGGAAGGACAAAAGCCAGAGAAAGCATCGAAAAACTGCTCTGTAGGTTTACTTTCCACAGCCCGGGACTGGGCAATGACAGTTGACCTGGAAAGGCAGCTGAAAATTCCAACACACATCACCCAGTCCAAATTGAGACCTGACATCATCTTGATCTCTGAGGCCGCAGAACAACTGATCTTGTTGGAGTTGACAGTGCCCTGGGAGGAGAGGATGGAGGAGGCTCAAGAGAGAAAGAGGGAGAAATACCGATGATTGTCTGAGGAATGGATGGAGGAGCAGGTGTATGCCAGTAGAGGTGGGCAGCAGCGGATTTGCCAGTCACTCCCTGAGCAAGGCCTACGTGCTGTTATGCTGGGCATAACAGGTGCTAACCGAAAAAGAGCCATAGGCAAAAACATGGAGAAAAAGCTTCCAGATGGCTCTGGTTGAAAAGGGGAGAGCAGTGGGGGCAGTAGAATGCCACTTGGACACAAGCCGGGGTCTGATCAGCCTTGGTCGGGTCGCCAGGACGAGGGTGTCTGTTGTAAGACCCGAAAAACCCAGTGACTCCTGGAAACAACACTGATGATGTGTCCAAGGTCGTGCATCAAAAGATGCTTTCTGTAAACTGTTTGTAATAACTGAATGTGTGTCTCAAGCCACGCTGCAGTTGTGTGTTTTTATGAAGTGTATTATTGTTTGTAATAGCTGAATGTGTGTCTCAGGCCACGCTGCAGTTCTGTGTTTTTATGAAGTGTATTATTGTTTGTAATAACTGAATGTGTGTCTCAGGCGACGCTACAGTTCTGTGTTTTTATGAAGTGTATTATTGTTTGTAATAACTGAATGTGTGTCTCAAGCCACGCTGCAGTTGTGTGTTTTTATGAAGTGTATTATTGTTTGTAATAACTGAATGTGTGTCTCAGGCGACGCTACAGTTCTGTGTGGTGAAGCCGCTGATGGCCGTGATCACCGTCATCCTGCAGGCCTTCGGAAAATACAGAGACGGAGACTTCAAGTGTGTTCATCTCACTAATCAAACACACAGACATCAGTAAGTGTTTATCAGAGACTGATAGTAAACCACATCTCTCTGTCTCTCTCTCTCTCTCTCTCTCTCTCTCTGTCTCTCTCTCTCTCTCTCTCTCGGTCTATCTCTCTCTCTCTCTCTCTCTCTCTCTCTCTCTCTCTCTCTCTCTGTGTTGCAGCGTGGCCAGCGGGTATTTATACGTGACCATCATCTATAACTTCTCGGTCAGTCTCTCGCTCTACGCTCTCTTCCTCTTCTACTTGGCCACTCGTGATCTGCTGGAGCCGTACGGACCCATGCTGAAGTTCCTCATGGTCAAATCCGTCATCTTCCTCTCCTTCTGGCAGGGTGAGTCTTCCTCACCTCATCACTCATCTCATATTCTCTGACCCGACATTTGATTTTCACAAATAACACAGCATCTCAAGATGGAAATCATGGAAATCATCCCTGATGGAGGAGGAAAGTTTGACGATCATTTGCATTTGCAGTTTTGTATGAAGATGTGTTAATTAAATCAGGATGATTTCTCAAATGATCTGAATGTAATGCACCCTTTATCTTTATTATATATGGTTAAATAAATGAATAAATGTTCATACATTTAAAAATTATAAGATGTTGAATATAATTTTTAAATGTTGTTAAAACATCAATATAATTGTTAAATATAAATCGTAATATCTTCAACTTGAATGTATAAACAAATTATAAATCTAAATGTTACAGTAGTCTTGAAACAGATGTTTTTATTTTTTTATAATTTTTACATTCAATAGCCACATCTATTTCAGATCAATTTAAATTACAAATGTTTTACAATATATCATTTTAAATTAAATATACTATTAAAAAACACTTAACATGACAGAACATTTCAATAAAACAGTTATTTTTAGGTGATGACAGAATTTTTTTAATTTCATTTTTGTTTTTTGGGATGTTGATTATTGATCTATATATTCTTGAATAATGAATATAATCTTTAAATCTCAAACTACAGGAGTTCTGTTACATGCAGCATTAATACATTTTAAAAGGATTTTTTTTGTTTGTTAAGTACAGAACCTCCATGTATGAATTCTGGAGACATGATAAATGCTTCTGAACTGAACGGTGTTATTCTGCGTGCTGTAGGGATGCTGCTGGCGATTCTGGAGAAGTGCGGTGTGTTTCCTCGAATAAACTCTCCTGACGTCAGCGTGGGGGAGGGGACTGTTGCCGCCGGTTACCAGAACTTCATCATCTGCATCGAGATGTTCTTCGCCGCTCTGGCGCTCAGACACGCGTTCACTTACAAGGCCTACATGGACAAGACACTCCACATTCAGGGTAACTGCATGAGTGCTCATGTAGTACATGATTAGTTTAGACTAGGTTCAGATTCACAAACTCCGTTTGAATCGACTTTCACACTTGTGAGATGCTTTCACGTTTCACTGCCGTGCCGCTGAGAGTCTGTGACAGAGACGTATTTAGCTTTATACATGTGTGAAATCCTCAATGTTTCTGACTGATCTTTCTCTTTGTCTTCCTCTCTATCATTCATCATCCCTCATTCCTGGATTTGTTTCCATTCTCAAATATTCATTTCAATGTGTATGTGCTGTGTTTTGTCTGTTTCGTTTGTGTTTCTCTGTGTTTTGTGTCCATCTCTGTCTCTCTCAGGTTGTGTTCCTATCTATGGCCAGTACGGTAGGTTTACTCGGTTTTATCTTCTTTTAATGCATAATTCACTTTAATACACATTGTGTCTGGACAGGGAAATGTTCATTGTATTTAATTAGGTGTGTTCATTTTTTAACAATAACATTTTTATATTTTTATGACTTTTTATAATTTTCATTTTTTTAAAGCTTTAGTGATTTTGTGTTTCTATTTTAATAATAGGTTTTTCCTTGAATGTGAATGGAATTTTTTTTTTTTTCAGTTTTAGTTGTTGCAGGTGTTTCTTCAATTAAATACTCTCTAGTTTGAGACCAAACTAATGCTGTTTATTACAAAAATAGCAATGTTAATAATGTTTTTACAATCAACTTTTCATAAAGAAGTCTTTATTTTTCCGTAGCATTTTTCTTAATATGCACATTATTGCCCCGTGTTGTATGCGAGTCATTTGTCATTTTGGAAATAAATATGAGATTTGAATGAATTATTATTCAGATTTGTGTAAAAATGTATGGTAAAATACTACAGCCATGGTTTTGTCAGGCTGTGCTGTTAACTAAAGGCTGTTGCCAGTTTTTCCTTCAAGTCACCCCTCACAAAAAAATGCTCTGCAAGTGGTTTCAAGCAGTTATGTGCTCGGTCTGTCTGTGTTTCAGGTCCTTGTGCTCCCATGAGCATCTCCAGCAGTCTGAAGGAGACGATGAATCCGGGCGACATGCTGCAGGACGCTATCCATAACTTCTCTCCGGCGTATCAGCAGTACACCCAGCAGAGCCGCTCCGAGCCGCTGAGCCGCTCCAACAGCTGCAGCAACGAGAAAACACTGCTGCTCAGCTCCGACGACGAGTTCTGACGCGCTCGTGTTCACTTACGAACACCAGTGAGACGATGAGCACCATGTCTACATACACAGCATGTTTAGGCAGCATCAGTGCTTCCAGTGTGCTACGTCATTGTGGGCAAAAGATTGATAGAGAATACTTTAATCCAGTGGTTCTCAAACCTCTCAAATGAGTTACCAGCTTTGATCCAATCTGAGCACAAATCATTATATTAAGAGTAGAGGAAGAAAGTTCTGGCAAGGTTCTCTCAAAGTTACGAACAAACGTTCTTCCAGTAATGATAATAGTGTTTGTTCAAACTTATGTTCTCAAAATGTTAGCACAAAAGCATTTGTTCATTGCTCATAGTTCATGGAAGTTTTTTTCCTGAAATGATTTAATTGGAAGTTTGTTAAATGTTACTATTTGTTCCGGAATGTTCTGAGAACATTCAAAAGTAACGTTCCCATAATGTTTAAACAATGATCAAACGGAATGTTTCCATAAGTCTCATTTAAAAACAATAATGTTACTAACATAACTTGATGAGAACATTAGCAAAACATATTCATAATACAGCCGATGTTGAGTAATATCATATTCTGATCAGTATCAATAACCCAGTAGTTTAGATAAATCATGAAAAACAGGGCTGATCCAAAAATACAATCTTCCTTAAACACAGCATTGTCTCGAGAAATATCTGCATACATGCGAAACCACTGAAACCGACTCAAAACTATGAATTATGTATGCCAGACCAGTATCCACCTTATTTTTCAATGCGGAAGTAAGCTCTTTTCTGTGAACGTGCGAGACCTCCGGTTCATTAGCCACTGAAGGAAAATAACGCGAAGAATAATAAAGTGCAGTAAAACAGTTTGCACTTTAAACCAGTGAGTTCATAATAATAAAAAAATACATTAAAATAATATGGTAAACCACACCAGTTCGAAATATCAAGCAGCAAAACAAGCGGTTTTGTACAGCTAAAAAAAGCTGGAAGCGGATGAGACCGGAAGCCAGACACGTTACATTTACAAATGGCGCTCTTATTCGAATAATAAGGTGGATATGGCTCTGTACCTCGGCCACAGAGATGCACTAAAACAGAAGACGACTTGGAGCATCACAGCAACCTTGAGCGCTGTATACAAACCCAACACAACAACAAGCCTACGGACATGCAACAGCACATTTATTACACTATTTAGTAATCTATGTTAACGTTAGTTAATACAAATACAGTCGTTCAGTGTTTGTTCATGTTGTTGTTGATGTCACGTGACTAGGGTGACATTATCATGTCACAAAATATATGGATTGGCTGAACATGAAAACGCTGTTGTTTTATCCACTCTGGGACCCGGTTTCAAAAATAGACGAAACGCCGATACGATACAAGATATTTACGTATCCAGCTAAACCATGACTCGACTACAGGAGCTTGAACTCTTGCGTCATGTTTTCAGCACATTTAAAATCAAATGAAAGAATAAACATTTACGTAAAATAATAAATGTAGATTAATTTAAAAGAGCGGTTTGAGAATCACTGGTTTAATATTGTAACTGGAGCACTGTATGTGTGTCTCGTGAAGCTGCTGCCTGTGTAGAGCGTCTCTAATCATTCACTAATGAGGGTTTATTAGCTTTAGTAGATCTGAAAGATGATTATGAATCATAATGATGTGCCATATAAACACAAACGCTCCTCTCGGCACCTTCGACGTGTATATTTCAGGGTACCATTCAGATGTATTTACATGAAGTATAGATGATAAACTGCAGGAGGACTAGCTCATGACTGAAATGCATCGTTACTCTCATGTGCTTCACTCTGCATTGAGAACGTTTCCAGAGTAAACAGCTGCAGGTTTGACTGAAGCAGTTTAGTGTCTCTTCGTTTTCTTTTCACTCTTGAATGTTTTATCTGAGTACATGAGACTGAAACGGATGTAAAGATGAGTGTGAGACAGATTAAACCTCACAGACGTTTGAAAACAGCTTGTCCTCTTTCATTTGAGTGTCTTTTGTTAATCTTTTCTCTCCAATCAATCTATATTTGAATAGTATTTTAGCTTTAGATCTGATTATCATAAAGTTTGTAGACAATAATTCTAGGTGCATTTTGGATCTGTCAAGAAAACGAGATGATATTGTTTTAACACAATCCACTCTGCTTGGTGAAGCGGTTCACGGTTCATGTCATGTATATTATTACACTATCAGTCATGTTTTTCATCAGTAAGATGTTTTATAAAGACGTCTGCTCACCAAGCCTGCGTTTATGTGATCCGGTGTAGGCTACAGCAAAAACAGTAATATTGTCAAATAATTTAAAAATAACTGCTTTCTTTTTGAATATATATTAATATGTAAATTATTTCTGTGATTTCAAAACTGAATTCTCAGCATCATCACTCCAGTCACATGATCCTTCAGAAATCATTCTAATTTGCTGCTCAAAAAACATTCATTATTATTATTATTATTATTGTTATGATGTTGAAAACAGCTGAGTAGACTGTTCAGGTTTGTTTGATGAACAGAAAGTTCAGAAGAAGAGCATTTATCTGAAATGGAAATGTGACACGTTATCTTTCTCTCTTTATCGTCACTTTTGATCAATTTAAAGCATTCTTGCTAAATAAAAGTATTCATTTCTATAATTTCTCCCCCCCCCCAAACACACACACACACACACACACACACATAAAAGTTTGTTTACGTAATATACGTATGTGTGCTGTGTATATTTATTATTTGTATATAAATACACACACATGTATGTATATATTTCAGAAAATAGGTTATGTTTAAATAGCCTATTAAATACGTTCATTTATAATATAAATGACATGATTATAAATATAGACATGTAAATATTTTCTATACTGAATGTGTGTGTATTTATATATACTTAATAAATATACACAGAACACATATATTATGCAAACAAAATATATTCAAATATAAAGCAGTTATTAGGGGGGTGTGAGGACAATCGGCGAATCATTTAAAATGAAATAACTTGATTTCTTAAGAAATAATAGAAACTCCTCCGTACACTAATACTGAGCAATGTTTATAATTTAATATGTTATTGATCTATTTCTGTCCTCGTGCTGTGAGTCTCCTCCGGAGCGCGCCGCTGAGTTTATACTGTGCACGCGCGTCTGATCGTCACGTGACCTTCGCTTCAGAAACTTAACGGAGTCGCTGAAATAATGGCACAGAGCGAGTGTAAGATCCCGAATTAACTAACCAAACACCTGTACTAACATGCTAAGCATGCAGAATTAACTCTGACTGAGAATGGAGTATCTCCCTTAATCTAAACATTTATTTCTGTCGAGTTGTTTTCTGTCGAGTTGCTTTATTTATGTCGCTGGTGGCCTGTGTTGGTTTAATTTGGTTATTTCCAGACGGTACACAAACGAGAGAAGTTCCTGTCAGGAATAACAACAAAGTTCACTGATAGTTATTTTTAGGTATGCATATTGTTTTTATATTGTTGTTATAATGCTGCAACTCTGAAAACGGGTTTATTCTAATTTGATGATGTATTTACAAGCAGTATTGCTGCGTGTAACGTTACATCTTTAAATGATCTTTCCATCGTGTTATTGTGGATATTGTAATGTAAGACTTTTGTTTCAGTGTTCCTCCTTACATTAAGTCTATAGCACTTAGGTAAAGTTGGTTTTATATTCGCACATTCACACATTTCCACGTTCAATAACTTCCTAATTATATGTGTAATAAATTAGTTTTTTTTGCAAATTCTAATCAGCAACATCATTGTAAACCTACTACGTCTTTTCACCGATCAAAATGGCCAAAGGATTGTCTTAATGGCATATTTACTTGCGAATGTCCGCTGAATATCCAATGTAGTGTGCTTAACAAAGTAATTGAATGCATAAGTCCGAATGTGTGAATATAAAACCAACTTTATCTAAGTGTCTATAGCCTGAAGAAAATGAAAATCTAACCAATGTTGTATTAAGATCAAGCACGTGTGTTGTGTTTCAGTGAGTGATGGGACTCCTCTGAGGATTGTCCTGCTGGGAAAGAGCGTGTCAGAAAACAGTCGAGTGGGAAACTTCATCTTAGGACGAGCAGCGTTGGACACTGAAAACATTTTTACTTCTATCAGTATATGTTAAAAAATGTTAACACTAAGTGGAACTGATATCAGTCATAATCTGATCTAATGTTGTAAATCTGGGTTCAAGTATATATAAACAACAATTTAAACATGGACTTTCAAATGCCATTCAATTCAATTAAGTCAGTAGGCTACATCCCATTGAAATATTGATGTCAACCTCATTGTTTAACCTCAAATCTCAAAATAAGATTGGAAAGCACAATTAATATTGTATATGAAATTATGTGGATAGGGAAAAACAAAAACAGAACTGTTATAAATGTGTTCCATTATTCTCCACGGTTTTATTACTGTATCTGTACAGTGCAAATGTTTTTGTTTATTTATAGTATATGTTCTGCAGATTCCCGTCGCCCTCCTGTGGTGGGTTTCGTGTATGCATCGTTTCTGCGTCATGTTAACATATACTTTCGTTTTGGAAAACATCGAGGCGTTGTTGGTAAAATGGCGCACATTTCGGGTAAGATTGTAAACACATATTTAATACAAATTGAAATAATATTTTATAAGAATACCTCCAGTTTTATTTTTACTGCTATCTTAAAACGGGTTTTCTTTAAGAAATAAATACTCCAGACGCCTACTGTGAGTGTGCTATCGTGTAACGTTATGTGCTGCCATTTTATTCTTTTGTAATGGCTTCTTATTTGAAGTTGCCAACTCTTATTACCTGACTGGATTGAGATGTTATTGATATGAGCGGACTTAATCACACGCGACTATTTGTAGCTTTGATTTTAATGTGGTAAGAGTGTATTTCTATTCTTGCTTTTTCCCTCAGTCAGATTTCTTCTTAGATTGTGAAACTTGTAGGCAGAAATGGCAAAAAATTGAGTATCAATTTACACCAAATTAACGTGTTTTATTTAAAGACCCTATCTTATTAAACCGTAGCTGGTATAAACTATAGTTTATAGTTCATTTTAACATTGCATGTCTAAGTCAATGCTTTATGTTTGTTTATGCGGAAGTAAGTGGTGTCGGATGTAATATCATTTCTGCGTTCTCATTTGCCCTGAAAGCAATTTCATGAAGGCCTATATTTGATGTGTTAATTGATGTTCAGGTATTTTTAATATTCCACTTCTTTGGATCAGCAGTCATCACAGCTTGGTAAACAATTTCACCAATTTGCTCACAAAAAAAAAACACGATACACACTTCATGACGGCTGCTTTGTTGAATTGAAACTACTGATTGCTGAAACTGCTTGTTTTTGTGATGCTCACATTTATTGTAAATCTGAAGCAGTTTGTATTGTATAAAGTTACAGTGTGTATATATACACAGATAAAATAGACTTGATTTAAATTCTGTATCTCCTAAATTAAAAGACTAAAGACCATGAGCCTTTTTGTTATTTTTTTACATATATCCGCAATCACTCTGACCACAGAACATGTCATTTTTCTTACATAAAAATACAGGGCTTTTTTATATGGTTTCTATCTATAATCGTACTTGATATACCAGTGTCTCAAATACAATCAAGTAGTACAGAGAGAACATATCGGGTTACGCATGTAACTATCGTTCCCCGAGAGTGTACAGGTGCCATTTTATACTTACAGGCACCCTGGCCTATGACGTCATGGGCCATGTGGACCAATAGACTGGCGTTGTTTCACACGTGCTTCAGACACCAGTCATGCAGGCTGCATTCCCCAAATGTGCCCCCTAGGGGGCGCAGCGTGGAGTTCCCTTGAAGGGGAATCTGACCTTCAGTAACATTTTAATACAAAGGTTTTAAATTATTCACAAATGCCAAACTGTAAAGTCTATCATTTTTGCATTGCTGCCTCAAAAATATTCACTTTTTCAATATTGCATCTTTTTTTTTAGTTAAAATGCAAGTTGTTTAGAACTTTAACAGCGAATTACAGATAAAAATGGCTTTGTAATGTGTGCATTGTCCTTTGGCTTATTAATTTGCTCTAGTCAGTAAGGATAATAATGTAGATATTAATAACTGTTGATTTATTGATTGAATGAAAGCAAGAGAGTCAAAAGTCCAATTGGTAATCGTCCCTTAATGTTTGCATGTTAATTCTCTCTCTCTTTTTTTTTACTGTTGTTTGTTTGTTTCATTCAATATTATGTAATGAAGTTTGTAAAACTCCATTTGACAATCTTGTGTGTGTGTGTGTTTTGTTTTAGTGAGTGATCTGAGGATTGTTCTGGTGGGGAAGAACGCATTAGAAAACAACAGAGTGGGAAATTTAATCTTAAATAAAAATGTGTTTGTAAAGAAAACACCACAACCTGATGTAGTGACGTTCAGTGAAAGAGTGGAGGAGAGAAACATCACAGTCATTAGCACAACTAACCTGCTCTACCCAGGACTCAGACTACAAACAATAACGCATACTGTGTCCAAGTTGTCTCCTCCAGAACCTCATGTGATCATACTGGTGCTGCAGCACAATGATTTTACAGAGAATCATAGAGACAGATTATATTCAGTGTTGAACGTCTTTGGTGATCAGGCAATGAAGCGCACAATGATTCTGACTACTGATGACGAGACACGCAGCGCTAAACAGACATCTGAAGAAAACAAATTTATTCAGCAAATATCTACAGAATGTGGAGGAGGACAACTTCAACATCAAAACACAAAACGTTCTCAAATACTTCAAAAAGTGGATGAAATAATCAGTCATGGTGTAGTTAAAGAGAAGCAACATGTCTCATCAATGCATCAAGAGGACATCAGTAAGTCTTCTACAATTGCTACCAACTGCTATTAAGAATGTTTTCTTATTAATTATTCAAATATTATTGATTTTAAAGGTTCACCTAGTAATGTTTAGTGTGATCATTTGTACACGAAATTCACGATGAACATGTTAATATTCCTATTTGACTTCCAGGTATGCTGTACATTATATTTACCAAACGTTTCTGACTTTTAATGTCAAAGCTGAAATGTGCCAGTTTTACATAATGGTCAAACATCAATAATAAACTATGCAAGAAGTAATGCAGGACAGTGAGTAGTAGGCCTACTACATTATCATTTCACTTACTGCTATTAACTAATTGTAATTTGTAAACAAACTTATATTATTAATTCCCTATTAGATAAACAGTAATTACTGAATGAGAGTAGTTTCATTAAGAACTGCTTACTATATTTACTAATTACGAATCAGATAATTAATGCATCTGATATGACTTATCACTAGACATCATCACTATTTTAAAAATGTAGTTAATATTGTTTTTCACTTTAGTTGTTCTTGTTTACAAATTAGTTAATAATATTAATGTCACTTTAATATAGTGCAATTCATTTGTCCTGCATTATTTCCTACATGGTTATATTATATGACATTCTAAAGTGCAACCCAATATTCTGTCTTTCGTGTTTATAATCATATAAAACGTATATATGTTTTACACGTATTCACTAAATCCAGTCAATCTTGATCATTGTGAAGGTTCAATCATGTTTTATTATTATTAATAATAATATTAATAGTGAATTATATTAAATGGCGCCTTTCAAAACACCCAAGGTCACTTCACAAGCAAACAAAGATTTAAAAAAATACAATAAATCACTGCACAAGACAAAAACACACAACAAACACTGCGCATATACATGTAAAGTGCAGTAAAGAGTCAATAATACATATTATACAAAAGTCTGTATACAAAGATATGTTTTAAGACATGTTTTAAAATTCAGCAGGCAATCACTATTGCGAATATCAAGGGGAAGGGAATTCCACAGGCGGGGGGGGGGGGGGGGGGCAGCATAGCTATAAGATCTGGCACCCATAGTAGAGGTACCACAAGAGAAATTGAAGATGAGGATCTAAGAGCACGTGAAGGGGTGTAGACATGAAGAAGTTGAGTAAGGTATGGAGGTGCAAGATTATGAAGTGCCTTGTAAGTACGTAGCACGATCTTAAACTCTACTCTATACTTTACTGGAAGCCAGTGCAACTGCTGAAGAACTGGAGAAATGTGCTCATTAAAAGGTGTTCTAGAAAGAACACGAGCTGCAGAGTTCTGAACCAACTGGAGCTTATGAAGTAATTTAGCGGGAACACCAGTGAAAAGGGCTTTACAGTAGTCTATACGTGAAGTAACTAATGTATGAACAAGAACAATTAGATTTAGACCAAACAGATCTAGTGCCAATAAGTAGGTCCTCATTTTTATTGCCATTTAGCTTCAGGAAATCACATCTGATACTATATGCGTGATGTTATTTTCAGAGAGCCAAAGGCGACGAAGTCAAAGTGAAGAACGTCCTAACAGTAAGTCAATTCAATGATGGTTATATTATAAATCCATTCTTTTATTTGTTTGTCCCAAATATGTTGACATTTCTGTTGAAAGAGATGTTTGTTGTTGTTTTGTACTCTGTAACTTCATAAAAATGTAAATAATGTGAAATCATGTTGTGAATTAATTAATCTATATAAATCACAGCCAAGCCTTTAATCTGTTCACATTCCTTAATTTGCTATAAAACCAGCATATTAAATATTTTCTGTGATTATATTTTTGCATGATGTTTATGTGTGTTCCAGTGAGTGATCTGAGAATTATTCTCCTGGGGAAGAATGTATCAGAAAACAGCAGAGTCAGAAACTCCATCCTGGGAGTAGATGTGTGTGAGAGTGAGGCATCTATAATGCAGCACAATGTGACAATGATTGGTGGAGCAGTGAAGGACAGACACGTCGCAATCATTAACACTTCTCATCTGCTGGATCCAAACATCTCAAATCATCAGATCGAAGAGACAGTGAGAGAATGTGTGAATCTGTCTGATCCAGGACCTCATGCATTCATAATCATACTGCAGTATACAGACTTCACTCAGGAGGACATGGGGAGAGTGAAACATGTGCTGAAAGAATTCAGTGAAGAAGCAATTAAACGTACCATAGTTCTCACGACTGATAAAGGGACAACGTCACAAATGCATACAGTAACTTATCAGTTTTGGGGAGGAGAACATATGAAGTTTGAAAAAGAAAACCCAGAATGGCAATCTGACATATTCAAGACGGTTGATAAGATAATTCAGGAAAGCCAGGAAAAATATCTTACATGTGATATATATGAAGATGTTAAAGGAGCAACAGTGAATGTAGAGCAAAGCCGAACTCAAGGTTCAGTCAGATCAGAAGAAAAAAACGAAGAGTGTTCATATTACAAAGATGATGGAAAACCTGAACACAGCAAGAGAAGTGAAGAAAGTCTAAGTACGTAATTTATCTTCTTATGTTAATGAAATAGAAAAACTATACAACTGCATTTTAATAAAAAATTTACAAACAAACAAACAAAAACTTCCAAACTGGTTTTAAACAAACACGGCAAGAGCTTTCATATTCTGTTTGACTTATGTTGCTACTGTTGTTAAACTTTTGCCCTGTGAATTGTGTCCTGGAAAGTCTCCAGCAGACAGTGTTCCACAAAACATGCACTGCGACTAATTCTCATTGAATAAAGTGTACATGTGCATAATGTAAAACTCAAAGGAAGTGAAACTGTTTTTTTTTTCTCAAACAGTTGATATAAGAGAGTGGATTCGCTCCAACTGTAAGTTGATGAAATTATTGGAAGCTAACATTTTCATATTTTCAAATGTGCGTGTTGTTTAAGGAAGTCTAATGTCTTTATGTTTTCAGTGTCAGCAAATTTATCTGGAAAACAGAAGCTGAACCTGATGCTGTGTGGAAGTGATTCAACGTTTAAAGTCTTAATGTCCAAGCTTTTACGAGGAAAAAATCTACAACTTTCACATCAGAGAGAGAGCAGCTCAGAGTGTGTGAAGAAAGCGAAGAAGATCCAGGGACGTCAGATCAGTCTGGTGGAGCTTCCAGCTCTCAGTCGGCTCTCAGAAGAGGAAATGATGCGTCAGACTCTCCGCTGCGTGTCTCTCTGTGATCCTGGAGTTCATGTTTTCCTCCTTATTGTTCCTGCTGGTCCACTGACGGATGAAGACAAAGCAGAAATAGAGATGATCTGGAAGAACTTTTATTCCAGAGAGCATTATATAGTAATGTTTATCAATGATGTCACTGTTAAAAGACCAATGACAAACTTCATAAAATCCAGCACAGATCATCAAAGGTTAATCAGTCGTTGTGGAGGTCGATACTGTGTGATGGATTTAAAAGAGCATGAAAACTCAAGACAGATCCCAGAACTACTGGATTACATAGTGAACATGAAGACTGAACCATATTCACAACATATGTATATAAAAGCTCAAGAGAACAGAGCCCGACATGAAACAGAAGAGAAACTGAAGAAAATGGAAGATGAAATCAAAGATTTAAAGCAGAAGATCTATTCAGAGGGTGAGTGGATTTTTTTTAAACTTATGCATCTTCATCAGAATGTAGAAATAGTTCTCTCACAATCTTGCAGCAATCATGCTTTGTGTTCTCCAATCTGTTGTTAATGTAGAACAAGATTTATCTGACTTATCAAATCAGTCTTTCGAGTAAGCTCTTTTCCATTAACTGGTCAAATTGGTTAGCAAAACAATAACATGATGTTTTAACTCTATTGAAAAAATGAAGAATTGATTATAATAAATCTACAGAAGTGTTTCATGAATTGTTAGTGAAGAAATCTAAAGTTTAAAGGGACAGTTCACCCAAAAATGAAGATATGCTGTTAATTTACTCACCCTCAGGCCATACAAGATGTATAGGTGACTTTTTTTCTTCAGTGGAACAGTAAAGAAGGTTTTTAGGTGAAATCATTGTCCTTGGTGTATGTTTGCGGCTGCTGGTTTTGGAGCGTCAAAAAACAAACAAACAAACAAAAAACACATACAGACAAGACTGAATCAATACCTGTGGTTCCTGATGATTCATTGAGATCTAATGAAGTGAAATTATTGGTCTGTGCATGAACTTTCTGTTGCGTAATGATGTATGCACAGAGCTGGGTAAAGATTACATGTAATCTGGATTGCGTAGTTAAATTCCAAAAGTCAAGTTCTTGTATTTAGATTATGTTACATTTTATAATGCTTATAATGAGATTTGAGGTGCTGATTTTATTTTTATTGTATTACTTATTTGACTGACTTGGCCAGTCGGAAAACTGCCCCATTTATCTCCAGAGTTGAATTTCATCTGCTGTCCGTGGGCAGGAGAATACCAAAACACTGTATGCACTGTATAAAAACATCAGTAAAAAACATCAGTATAATACCATGTACAATACGGAGTTTAAAAGACAAGGAGTATAATCCCCACATAGAAACTACAGTCCAAATTTCTACAAGATATCCCCTATAAACACTACAAAACATCACCCTTCAAAAAATGTAGCCTGTTTTGGAATTACCCTTGCCTTGCTCTTTTGGACTGTCTCCTCTGGACTATAGCTCGTCTTTTGATTCCCCGTTTGCCTTGCCCTCAGGATACTGTTCGCCATCAACTGACTTACGCCTTCCTCTGGATACTCTCTCTTGTCTTGTCTGACATATTGCTGCTGTTGTCGACCTATGCCGTTTCATGACCATGCCTTTGAATAAAGCTTCGCAAATGGATCCACACATCTCGTTCGCCCCATAACATAAACACTTTGTTGTCATCATATCTGGGCAATATCTTGTTAATTTTAGAAGTCTGGGCAATACATAAATAAAACCTGAAAGACTTATATAATAAAATGAAAAATAAATATTTATATTTTGATTGTTCAAATGTTTGAAGAATTTATTTTAAATTTTTCTGATTTAATTAATTACTAGGGTTTTAACTCACAAATCCACTGCAGTTCTTACATTAAAGTGGTCATCGGATGTCCGTTTTCCACAAGTTGATATCATATGATTATTTAGGGTCTTAATGAAAAGTCTATTACATACTTTGGTTAAAATTTCTCAATGATCTCGTTTTTACCCTATCAAAAACAGCTCTGTTCACAGCGACCTGTTTCGGTGCATGTCCTTTTAAATACTAAAGAGCTCTGCTCACCTCGCTCCTCTCCCTCCACGGGGTGGCATGCAGTTCTCATGAGACTGTAAATTTTAGCTGCACTTAGGAAAGGTGATTTGCAAAGACTCGTATAAAAAAATATGGGTGGATTTTTATCATAGGTACACATTTCAGTTCAAACAACATGTAAAGGTGAATTTTGCATCCTATGACCCCTCTTATTAAGCCCAGTTTGGAAAACCCCAGTGTATTGTAATGTTTCATGCATTTTATTATCTTAATGTAAAAATAAAAATTAGTAACCTATTACATTACCATTTCAAATTCTCATGTAATGCAAGCAACAATTTGTAAGTAATCTACCAGCTCTGCAAATGTGCGGCCGCATACTCTCATGAATACTGACGCTGTTTGTTTACAATGGAGAATCAGGACTCGTGTGTAGACCTTCACCGGCAGTACCAGCATCTAAAGCTCACAACATAAGTTACAATGGCTAATGATTTTGATGTGAAAGAGGATGGCAAAAAACATGCAAAGATAATATTTTGAAAATGTGTTCAAGCATCCAGGATAAGCAAAGGTAAGTACCAATTTGACTATCAATAAAACACACAGCGCGCAGTTTATGAATCACCAAGGACAATGGTTTCACCTAAAAACATTTATTGTTGTACTAAAAATATTAAAATCACTTAGATTTTGGATGGCCTGAGGGTAAATTAACAGAATTTTCATTTTTGAGTGACTGTCTCTTTAAGCTGCAACTAACACTTGCATGAGAAGCTTGTGCCTATAACTGCATGATATTAATACATGTATACATGCATTAATTTCAGGTGTTGAATGTTCAGATGATCAGGAGTGTCTACGGATTGTGTTGATCGGGAGAACAGGAAATGGAAAGAGTGCAACAGGAAACACTATTCTGGGAATAAATGAGTTTGTGAGTCAACCAAGCATGGATTCAGTGACGACAGATTGTAAGAAAGGAGTTGGTGAAGTTGCTGGTCGATCAGTAGCTGTTGTTGATACTCCAGGACTCTTTGATACGACTCTGTCAAATGATCAAGTGGTGGAAGAAATAGTGAAATGTGTTTCACTGTCATCACCTGGACCTCACGTGTTTGTCATTGTGTTGAGTATAAGACGATTCTCCAAGGAAGAAGCAGACACTGTGGATCTGATAAAGAAGATCTTTGGTCATAAAGCTGCTCAGTTCAGCATCATTCTGTTCACTGGAGGAGACGATCTTGAAGGTGAACCTATAGAAAAATATGTGGAAAGAGGAAACAATGCAGAACTGAAGAAACTGATCAGAGATTGTGGAAACAGATTCCTGTCTTTCAATAATAGAGAAAAACAAGACAAAACTCAAGTGATTCAGCTGTTAAACAAGATAGAAGAGGTGAAAAATACTAATGAGGGCCGATACTTCACTAACAGCATGTTTGAGGAGGCAGAGATGTCCATTAAAAAGAGGATGGAGGAAATACTGAAAGAGAAAGAGAAAGAAATTCAGACTCAGAAACAAGAGTTACAAGCTAGATATGAGATGGACATGAAAAACCTGAAGAAGAAACTTGAGGAAGAGAAAGAAAAAGCGGATGAGGAGAGAATACAAATGGAGAATCAACTGAGAGAAAAAGAGGAAAAACTCAGAAAGGAGTTTGAAGAAAAAGAGAAAACAGAACAGAAGAAACGAGAGACTGATAACCAAAAACGATCAGATGAGGAAAAACATCAAAGAGCTGAATATCATCAAAAAATAGAAGAAATGAAGAAAGAGATGGAAAATCAGAGATTACAGTATGAAAAACAGCAAAAAGACAAAGAGGAAGAAGATGGAAAGAGAGAAGAGAGATACAGACATGATCGAGAAAAGATGAAACATGAACAAGACGGTATTATAGCAGAATTACGGAAGAAAGAAGAAGAAGAAATTAAAAAGAGAGGTTTTGAGGAGAAAAGGAGAAATGAACAAGAAGAGAAGGAGAGACAAGAATGGGTGAAAAAAGTCAAAGAGGCTGAAAATGACAGAAAAGAATCTCAAGAGGAAATTAAACGTCAACAGAGACAATGGGAAGATGAAAAGAAACGACAGATGAGAGAACGAGGGGAAGAAGAAAGAGCAAGAAAAGAGAAACATGAAGAGCAACTGAGAGAAAAACAAGAAGAACTAGAGAAAATGAGAAAGAGATTTGAAAAAGAGAGAGAAGAAGAACGACACAAGATAGAGGAGGAGAGACAGAAACAGAGAAGAGAAAGAGAAGAAAAAGAGAGAGAATATGATGAAAAGAAAACTGAAATGAAAACACATTATGAGCATCTGGAACGAGAAAGAAAAGAGGAGTGGGAGAGAAGAAAACGAGAAGACGACGAGAGACAAAAAGAAGAGAGAAAGAGATGGAATACAATGATTGAAGATCTGAAACAAGAGCAAGAAGAACTCCTCAAGAGAAAAGAAAATGAGGAGAAGGAGAGAAAAGAAAAAGAAGAGAAAGCGAGTGATGATATGAAACAGAAACATGAAGAGGAAATACAATTCATAAAGAAGAAACATCAAGATGAAGCCAGAAAACACGCAGAAGAATTTAATGATTTCAGAGAGAGAAAAGAGCAGCAAGTTAAGGAGCTCCAACAGAAGCTGGAAGAACGTCAAAAGGAAATTGACGATTTAAAAAAGAAATGGTGTATTCTTATGTAAAACTGTCATGTTAATTAAGATGCCAAACATAAATTACACTTTTTTGTAGATTTAGTTCTCAAATTTTGATACTCAGTGGAAAAGATATATATGAAAATGAAAAACCGAAGAATAAACCAGGCTGCATCATTCAGTGATTGCTTTCAAAGCATAAAGATCAATGTCAACAATATTAATCCAGCAGATTTGTTATTTTTTGTTATTTGCCTTGACAAAATAAAAAAGTCAAAACATTAAACAAAAGTTTCTAATTTTTTGAAGGACACCAAATAGACCTTATACAGCATATAGAATAACTGAAAATGATAACAACTTCCACTATTAACTGTTTTTTGTGCACATAACTACACTGTAAACAATTTTAGACCTCCCCTACTTAAAACTTTCTAGTGACTGATTACACCTAATTCTTTTTCCATTGGCCCAATTTAATTTCTACTAACGAAATCTTATCAATTGTGGCAACAGTCTGTTAACATTGACTCGATGAGAAATAATATGTTGAGCCAATTGAGAAAAAAATATTCTGCTAAACCATGTTATTGGCCCAACTAAATATTTAAAATAATCATAATATACTTTTTTTTTTACCTCATTTAAAAATGCATATTGGTAAATGTATGCTGCTAAAGCAACCTTACTGAATTGATTATGCCCTGTTGTCCCAGAAGAAAAGGAAAATATATATATATTAAATGACGATACACTAAACACTGCAACATTTTAATACTTATAATAATGAAATCTACAACAATATGGTTAAAATACCTTAAAATTATTAATACATTGAAATGTTCTACACAGTATACTTTACATAATCATGCATTTTAATTATCATAAGATACATAAAGTTGATCTGATGAATTGCACCTTATACGATAATACATTCTCATGTGTACAAACATTTCAAAAACACCTCCAAATAATAATAATTGAATTAATAATAGTAATATTTTATCTGAGGTTACTTTAACCAGTGTTTAGGTTAATGCCACTGAATATTACCACTCACAAAAAGTACTTTGAGCTCATGAAACAGCATCTTAACTATTTAAACAACAAATATATTCACGTAATGGGGAGGTTACTTCAACCAGTGTTTAGAGTAATTTCACATGAACTCTAGCATTCTCACAAAAGGTACTTTGAGCTCATGAAACTGCATCTTACACATCAAATGTTTGACAAAAAAACTAATAAGAGATACCCTCATGTCGTTCCACATCAATAAGACCGTTGTTCATCAAAAATGTAATCAAACAAAATTCATCATCAGATTTCATCAAAAATATCTTAATTTGTTTTCTGAAGACGAACAAAGGTCTTACGGGTTTGGAACGGCACGAGGGCAAGTAATTAATGACAGAATTGAAATTTTGTTGCCCTTTAAATCCTTGTTGTACTCCAGGATGAGTGCATAGAATAATCCAAAGAATTACAATAAATTAATTTGCAAAGTCTCAAGTCAAGTCACTATTATGTGTATAGCGCTTTTAACAATGCAAATTGTGTCAAAGCAGCTTTACATAAGCTTGGTATAAGCCGGGTGGCTTTTTATCAGCTTTACAGTATTTAGACACGGTATTAGTGTTTCGAAATTGTGTCATTCTCCTCTTGTCAGACAAAATAGCAGTTTAAATCTAGGCTAAAGCGGAGTCAGATTGTGCAAAGGACTCATCTGGTTCCTGTGGTCTTGTCCCGATGGCCATCTAGGAGATGGGATCCTTACTGGGGATCAGTCTCTGGGGCTCATCTAGTTGTCCTGGTCTCCACTGATGTTCAGGGCTGTAGAGGTCCTCTTTAGGTGCTGATCCACCATCTGGTCTGGATACAGTCTGGATGGCTACGGTGACCTTGGCAAAAGAAAGAAACGGACTAATATTAGCGTAGATGCCATTCTTCTAACGATGTAACAAGTACATTGGGTGTTTTGGGAAGTGTTCCCGGTTACGGTTGACCTAATTAATGCAGCCTAACAATCCTTTAAAAGATTTGAATATTAGAAGTGTATTAGTGTGTTAAGTGTATGCCAGGTTAGAGACAGGTTTTTTTTATCTAGATTTAAACTGACACAGTGTGTCTGCCTCCCGAGCAGTGTTAGGTAGATTGTTCCAGAGTTTGGGCGCTAAATAGAAAAGGATCTGCCGCCGGCAGTTGATTTTGATATTCTAGGTATTATCAAATGGCAAGAGTTTTGAGATCGTAGCGGACGTGGAGGACCATAATGCGATAAGAGCTCACTCAAATAATGAGGTGCCAAACCATTCAGGGCCTTATAAGTAATTAGCAAGATTTTTAAATCTATACGATGTTTAATAGGGAGCCAGTGCAGTGTTGACAGAACCGGGCTAATGTGGTCGTAATTCCTGGTTCTAGTAAGAACTCTAGCTGCTGCATTTTGAACCATCTGTATTTTTTTTATTAAACGTGCAGAGCAACCACCCAATAAAGCATTACAATAATCTAACCTCAAGTTCATGAACCCATTAATTAATATTTCTGCATTTGACATTGAGTGCATTTCGTAATTTAGATATATTTTTAAGATGTAAAAATGCAGTTTTACAAATGCTAGAAACATTTTTTTTCGAAGGAAAGATTGCTATTAAAAACTACGCCTAGGTTCCTGACTGATGACGAAGAATTTTCAGAGCAGCCATCAAGTATTAGTGATCTAGCTTATTACATATAATAATTAACACCTCTGTTTTTCAGAATTTAGCAGTAAGAAATTGCTAGTCATCTAGTTTTTGATATCAACTATACATTCCTTTAGTTTTGCAAATTGGTAATTTTCATCGGGTTGTGAAGAAATATATAGCGGAGTATCATCAGCATAACAGTGAGAGCTAACACCGTGTTTCCTGATGATATTTCCCAAGGGTAACATGTAAAGCATGAAAAGTAACGGCCCTAGTACTGAGCCTTGAGGTATTCCATACTGCACTTGTGATCGATATGATACCTCTTCATTTACTGCCACGAATTGATGGCGGTCAGATAAGTACGATTTGAATCATGCCAGTACACTTCCTCTAATGCCAACATAATTTTCTAGTCTATTTAACAGAATGCTACGGTTATGAGTGGCAAATGCAACGCTAAGATCCAGTAGAACTAATAGAGAGATATAACCACGATCGGATGATAAAAGCAGGTAGTTTGTCACTCTAATGAGAGCGGTCTCAGTACTACCTGACTGGAAATCCTCACAGATATCATTTTTCTCGAAGAAGGAATATAATTGTGAGGATGCTACCTTTTCTAACATCTTTGGCAGAAAAGTGAGATTAGAAATCGGTCTGTAGTTAATTAATTGTTTGGGGTCAAGTTGTGTTTTTTAATGAGAGGCTTAATAAAAGCCAGTTTGAAGGTTTTTGGGACTGTAATGATACAGAAGCAGGTACTGCCAAACTATAGACTAAAGTCTTAAATGTTGTTTTTAGCAGGGCTAGAACCCTGATCTCCTGGACAGAGCTGGTGCTCTTCCTGAGTGAACTAACTCAAGGTTGAGGATTTTGAGACCCAAGTGCAGAGAAATAACAAAATAGGAGAGGAGAGGTATAAATCCAAGTAGCTTTACTTGTAGAAGAACCAAAAACAAGGAACAAAGTACAAAGGTAACTAGAGGCCAAGCTTCCAATAGACATAAAAAGGGAAAACAAAACAAGCACAATGGCTTACAATAGACTCACAGTATGCAACAGGATACATAGGTAGGTAGGCTCAAGACTGAACAAAAAACAATGGCTACAGGCAAAACTTAAATAGGGCCCTACACAGGTGAGTATTATCAGCAATGTTTGCTAGGCACAACTGAGAATTCCTGCCCATGGTTGCCCCCAGGCCCCTGGGAGGAAGATTGCAGGCAACAGACATCCTGCTGTTGTAAACTCGGTTCTTCTAAAGTGTAGAAAACTCAGAAGAGAAGACCAGGAGACTTCGGATTCGATCGTAGGATTCTTTATTGAAAACCCCAAGCTGATGGTAACTGCAGTCATCGAAAATCTCATCTAAAGTATTTTTTACAGGGTATCTTATAGACAGAATTGGAGGAGGGACTTTTGGAGGTTGAGACAAAACATCAAATAAAGCAAGCATCTGAGGGAGGCGCTAGTTGGTTGCTAAACTTCCCTTCCCGTGGTTCTAATACACTAATCCACGAATTCACGTCTGGGCCAGGACAAAGCCATTTGCAGAACAAAAGTTGAATCTCTCAGTAGTCTGACTCATTGATCTTACCATTATCATAGAGACAAAAAGCACAGCTGTCTCGAGCTCAAATGGTCAGGAAACGATCTCAAAACACCTGAATTGCCTGACACTTTCTTAGTCAGGAAGTGTATCTAAATTAAACATTTAAATACAATTTGTAATCTCACAATTCCCCCTTTGAGAGTTCTAATAACTCTCACAAAATACAAATTTAGACACTTAAAAGTTCATTCTTGTAACTTGTAATCGTTACAGGCACATAGTACATGTTCTGTGTTGCTTATATGTAATTGCATGCTGACACGGAAACAAAACATGCAATTAGGGTCCGTGAAGTTCTTACGGGTAATAATCTCTTCTGGTTGGAACTGTCATTTCCTCGTGAGAGGCGGGAGTCATTTGCTAACAAGTTTCCGAACTATGAAGGATTATCTTCAGTCATCTGGTGTAATTTTGCTGAAAGATCAAGAGTACGAAAATCTTGATCATGTTGATGGATGACTGAAGTTCCCGTATGTGAGTCTCTGCGTTGTGTATTTTTTTTCTTCTTTCTTCTTTCTTTTCTTTTTCTTGTGTGATAGTTGGCTCGGCAATGGGTCTAGTTGTTTTCTGGAGGTTGTGGCTTCATCCGCATGTGTGAAGGGCGGTGCATATGGATCTCAGGACAGCCATCAGGTGGTATCTGCACAGAGGAAGAAAGAGAGACCAACGGCACAGAGCAGTATTTGTTGTAGAGTCTGCAAACATTAGGGTTGTATCCTCTGTTCAAAATATAGTCTGCTATGGTTGTTCCTTCTTTCCCTATTTCTTAATTCCTGCGACACCTAAAGAACAGTGAGGAAAGGATGGACTAATGGAGGGGAAAGGCCTATGAGGAAATCTTCACCGCAGGGTTGGCCCCCGAAGCCTGTTGCTTTCGGTTCTTCCCTGGGCTCCTCACTGGTTCTTGTGTCTGCCCTATCCTATCCCTGCAGGGGGAGGAACAACCTTACAGTGTGACACATGAGTCCAAGTTTTCCTTCCCTGACACAATACTGCAGCTGCTGTAATCAACATCACTTGATGTGGTCCGTACCACTTAGGCTCTAATGGCTTGTTTTTGAACGCCTTTATCATGACCCATTGACCTGGGATGATTGTGTGTCCACCTTCTGGTGGAGTCTGCCAACACGACTCAACTCTCTCTTTGGCACTCTGCACTGCCTTTGTGAGGTTTTCACAGTAAGCGATCAGGGCATCTGAAGCAATGTGCACATCAGCATTTCTAAGATCAATCACACCTGGCATCTGCATTGGGCGTCCAGTAATAGTCTCATGAGGGCTCAGTCCTACTGATCTGTTAGGTGATGCTCTCATACTACACAGTACTGCGGGCAGTGCTTCAACCCATGGTACTCCTTCCTGATGCATTTTGCTTAGCCTGGTTTTGATTGTTCTGTTTGATCGTTCAACCTGTCCTGATGCTTGTGGCCTATAGGGACAGTGAAGGTTCCACTTAATCTTCAACATTCTAGACACTTCCTTGACTACCTGTCCTGTGAAGTGGGTACCTTGATCTGAGTCAATGCAATCTGGTAATCCCCATCTGGGAATGAAATCAGTGACAAGACATTTAGCAGTATGTGCAGCTGTAGCGCGCCCTGTTGGATAAGCTTCTACCCATCTTGAGAACTTGTCTATTACTACCAAAACGTCAGTTTTTCCTTTACAAGGGGGCAACGATATGTAATCAACTTGCAGGTGACGAAATGGCCCTGGTGGAGCTGGGGTATGTGCTGCTGGTGTAATGGCTGCTGGTACATCATTATTTTTCGGACATGTAACACATCTCTTGACTGTTTCAGTGGCTGCGTTTCTGAATTTTGGATTCCACCATTGATTTGAGAACCTGTGATTCATCGTTGCTGGACCACTATGACCCAAACTGTGTATTTGTTGAGCCAAATATGGCAACAGTGATTCGGGAGCAACATACTTTCCCCCTTTGGTCCAGCAGCCGGATGAATCCACAGTGGCTCCTTTGTCTAACCATGTCCATGCTTCATATAGAGGAACGTCTTTATACAGATCAACGATTGATTCAGGAGGTAGAATTATCTTCTGTGCTGTACTACCTGAACACACTTGTACAGTTGCATAGAAACAAGCCTGTTTAGCCGCTACATCAGCAAGAGCATTACCTTTAGCTTCCGTAGTATTAGTTGTGAGATGTGCTTTCACTTTGATCACTGCTAATTTCTTTGGGAGTTTCATGGCAAACATTAAATCTTTCACTAATCCAGCATGCTTAATGGGGGATCCAGCAGAAGTTAGAAATTTTCTGGTTTGCCAAATGACACCAAAATCATGAATTACCCCAAAAGCATACCTGGAATCTGTGTAGATATTTGCAACCGATCCTGAAGCTAGCGTGCATGCTCTAGTTAAGGCTACTAGTTCTGCAGCTTGAGCTGAAAAATGATCTGGAAGACGACCTGAAGCAACTACTTCAGTGGTGGAAGTTACTGCATATCCTGCTCGTCTGTTACCTTCAATAACTTGAGCTGAACCATCAACAAACAACTCCAATTCTGCGTTCTCTATGGGAGTTTCTGCTATTTCACTTGTCGCTGCATATGTAAGCGTAACACAATCATGAGTCATTTCGCCTTCATCCTCTATAACAAATTCAGTCATTGCAGACATCATACATGAGGATGGGTTCGTGACTGGTGCACGCTGTATAACAATATTCGGGGCTGTGAGAGTTGCTAACCAATTTCCCCAACGGGAGGAGGTGACAGAAGTGACTTTTGCTTGATTCATTAGTGCGGACACTGTGTGAGGGCATTTTACGTTTACAGTCTGACCTAACACCATTCCTGATGAAGCCTGAAGCGCTAGATGAACTGCCTGTACTGCTCTGAGGCATGGGCCCATACCTTGAGCGACTATGTCAAGTTTACCGGAATAGTAATGAATTGGGCGTAAGCTGCCCCCATGATCTTGCATTAGACATGCAGTCATAAAGCCTAAGTGTTCATGGACATAAAGCACAAAGGGTCTATCAGATTGGGCAATTCCTAATGCTGGTGCTTGACATAGTGCTCTCTTCAAATCATTAAAAGCTTTGAGATGAAGTTCTCCCATACAAACAGTATCTGAATCTTTACCATGGCCTTTCAACAAATCATAGAGAGGCTGAGCAATCGAGGCATAGTCTTCAATCCAAGGTCTACAATAACCTGTTGTTCCTAAAAATGAGCGGAGTGTTTTAATGGTATTAAGCGGAGGTATGGCTTTGACTGAAGCCGCTCGATCCTGTGTAATGGATCTATTTCCTGCACCAATTGTTTGACCCAGAAATGTGACTTGCTTTTTAGCAACTTGAGCTTTGTGAAAGCTGCATTTGTGTCCTTTTTTATGCAAATAGTCCAACAATGATGCCAATTCAGTTTGATGTACCTCATGATCTGTTGAGGCAATCAAAATATCATCGACATATTGGATCATAGTGGACTGTTTTACCGGACATTCTGGGTCACACAAATCACGTCTGACAGCCTGATGATATATGGTTGGGGAGTTTTGAAATCCCTGTGGCAATCGTGTCCACTGGTATTGTTCATAGTCAACTGTGAAAGCTAACCATGGCTGGCTGTCAGAGTGCAACGGTACAGAAAAGAATCCATTAGACATATCAATTACTGAAAAAATCTTACAATCTAATGGTAAGCCATTACAAATTGTAGATGGATCTGCCACTAGGGGGGTGATTTTTTCAATATGTTTATTGGCTACTCTGTAGTCTATTGTAAGTCTCCATGTCCCATTAGATTTCTTGATGGGCCATATGGGTGAATTACATGGACTGTTGGTTTTAACTAGCACTCCTTGCGTCAGCAAATTTTCTACAATAAGTTTGATTCCCTGTATAGCTTCCTTATTAATCGGATATTGTTTGGTGACCGGAGGTGGAGTTCCTGTCAATTTAACTGGTTCTACACCTGTCAACAACCCACAATCATCCTTGTCTTTAGCCCAAATTGGATGATTCTGTAAGAAAGCATACTCGGGAGGGGTTGCATTATTGGTAGAAATCTGTGCTGAGGAAATTTTTATGCTAGTAGATTCTGAGGACATGTCTAAAGTTAGATTTATTTGTCTCAGAAGATCCATGCCTAAAATTGCACCTGTATTTAATGGAGCGCATAGCAATTTTGTAGTCAGAGTTTTTGGGCCAAATTGTACCTCTATGGGCGGAGTTTCATACAAAACAGAATCTTCACCTATTACACCAGTTAAACAAAGTTTGGTTTTCTTGTATGGGATGTTTAAAGCTTGTGCCAATTTTGTAGGAATTACTGTAATTTCTGCACCTGTATCAAGCAAAAAATCAATCTCTTTCTCTTTTATGCTACCTTTCACAAAAATTCTTTGGTCATTGTGTTGGATTACAGGGGAAAGGTAGCTACTCACAGCCCCAATAATTAGTTTTTTTCCTGGTCTTGTTGTGCTCTTAGAAGAGCCTGAACTATCTGTACCACAGTTTCAGTGGTCACTGGCGGAACTACTTCAGGGTTGTGTGCAGGCTGAGAAGGAGCAGAATTATGCATAGCATTTCTTTTACTATCTTGCAACTTCTTCCTACACTCTTTCTCCCAATGTCCAAATTTTTCACAGTATTTGCATTTGCTTTCTCTTTTAGACCATCTATTGTCTTGTTTCGTTGTGTTAAACGTAGCTGCTGCTACTCTTACTTTTGCCTTGACATCAGCATCTCTTTCCCATGTAGCTAACCTGTCTAGGTTACTTCTGAGTTCTGTTAGACCAAGTTAGATCTAAGAATGGTAAAGCTTTTCTGTATTCGGCTACAAGGCCATCTGACCAGATACGAACCAAGGGTCCCTTGTCATCTAGCACACTTTCAGGGTCATCAACAATTCCACTGTAGATTACAGCTGACTGACAAAATCTCTCAGTATATTCACTCACAGTTTCTTCTTTCCTTTGCACACAGGTAGTAATTCTAGACCAATCTATTTTGGGTCCTAAGATATTCTTTAGGATTTTCAAAATACCTTCTCTTAAATCACCCTTACTGGCATTTCGCAGTTCAGAAGTGACAGCAGATTCAAAACTGTTGAATTCAGATTCAGTTAGTATTTGTGACATCAGCTGCGTGACTTCTGCCAACGACATGTCATAAAGACGCATTTTACTGATCAATGTTCTTCTAAATTCAGAAAAATGTGTGCGTGCTGACGGTAAACTCTGAGATAGTCTCTCTATATCTTTAGGACATAAAGCTTTGGCAGCAGTTTGTATTTGCACAACAGAAGAATTGAGAGGAACACTATCAGTTTCCTCAATCCCCTGAGATCTTCTCCTAGCCCCACACACATGGACAGAATTTACAGGCACATCAGTTACTGATTGGAGAGCTACATCTGTTTCAAAGAACGCTTGTAAATCAGGGTAAATGTTATCAGGCTGACTTACTTCCACATCAGTTTTTGCTGCAACTTTCTTGAGGTTCAATTTCTTAGTCAAAGTGGATACTCTCGCACGGAGTTCATTGTTCTGTTTCTCTAGCTCTGCGTTACGCTGAGACTGTTGTGTCGCTAGCGTTACACTGAATTCCCTGTGACAACAGATAATGCCTTTCACATTGTTCTTACGAATACTTGCTCCTAGTACCTTTTTACACTCATCTACCGACCAAGTCTTGTCTGGATGAATCTCATATTTCTGCGTTAGTTTTTGTCTAACTTTTTCAGTGACTATTAGGTTCATTTGTTCCCCTAACAGCGTTTTGAATTCACTATCTGACCACAACGGAGTCGCAAGACCCATCTTTTCTGTGGTTGGAATCAGCCTAGCATTCATTCTAACCATTTTGTAAGTTTCTTCGGTACCACACAAACAAAACAAACACTTCTCTGATCAACAGAGGGTACACTTGTAAAAAAGAACTTAACTATTGTTAAATTTCCAAATTACCAACACTTCACACTTAACTTCCCTGCCTACAAAAAAAACAGAGGATAAAACTAAATTATTAGCACGAAATGCTAACCTTCCCTGCCTGAAACAGAGGATAACTCATTTTTAGCACGTAATGCCCAAAATCTTCCCTGCCTGAAAGAACAGAGGATAAACTTTCATCTCTAAAATAAAAACTTTAGAGGATAAACTAAAAATTAGCACGTAATGCTAACCTTCCCTGCCTGAAAACAGAGGATAAACTTTCATCTCTAAAAGTGGAACTTTAGAGGTTAAACTCATCTCTAAAATAAAAAACTTTAGAGGATAAACTCTTCCCTGTCTGAAAACAGAGGATAAACTTTAGTTAAACAAACCCTACAGATGTATGTTAACTCTTCTCTGATGGCACAGAGGATACAAACATTTTTACTGGTCTTAGGTTCTTTTGGATTAGAGACAGCACTCACCAGAGAGAAAAAAATCAGTCTGGGAATCCTTGTTCAGCTTGAAGTTTCGCTGGATTCCAAAAGATGCAGATCTTTGTTTGAGCTTGAAGTTTTTCAGGTGAGGAAGCTGGAACTCTATCCGGGTTCACGGCAGCATCTGTTGTGAACTCTGTTCTTCTAAAGTGTAGAAAACTCAGAAGAGGAGACCAGGAGACTTCGGATTGGATCGTCAGCAGAATTTCTTTATTCTATGACATGTGTTGTTATCTGTAGTCATCGAAAATCTCATCTTAAGTCATTTTTACAGGGTTCTTATAGACAGAATTGGAGGAGGGACTTTTTGGAGTTGGAGGTTGAGACAAAACATCAAAGAAAGCAAACATCTGAGGGCAGCGTTAGTTGGTTCCGGGAAACTTCCCGTGGTCCAATAAACCTATCGAATCCACCTCTGGCCAGGACAAAACCTATTTGCAGATCAAAGGTTGAATCTCTCAGTAGTCTGACTCATTGACAAAAGGCACAGCTGTCCCAAGCCCAAATGGTCAGGAAACGATCTCAAGCACCTTTGCCCCGACACCTCTTAGTCAGGAAGTGTATCTAATATTAAACACTTAAAATAAAATTTGTAATCCTTCAATAGGCTACATTTGGGAACGCACACTTTCTGCAATGTTGCGTGTCAAGTAACACTTCCGTGCGCGTCTTACAGACTGTAACTTACAATCTCAACTTCATTGTGCTGTTCCCGACAGCATCAGGTGTTTTATTATTGGTGAGTAGAATTATTTATTTAAATAAATGTAATCATTTAAATATCATAATATTTAGGCTATAAATAATATTATAAATCAGGTTGGTTTGTATTGATGAGGTAATATGTAAACGACATGCCTGCGGCCCGTGAGACTTGCACTTGGACCATTGTGCGGCCCGGTGGAAAAAAGGTTGAGAACCACAGCACTAATGTAATGTTCTGATTGGGGGATTATGTCTCTTGATATTAGACAACCCCAATTACATTCAACCGGTGAGCCAAATGAAACTGTTTTAGCCTATATATTACATTCTATTTAATAATTTTGGAAACCTTGCACTTTTCCACTCTGTTTTTGATTTTTTTTTCTTGTATTCAAATTAAGCATGACCCACTAACGCACACATGCTCAAACCATGTTAATGCAGGCCCTTACATTAAGTCACATGAGAATTTCCACACAAACAGCGTTTTAGTTTGACAACCACATCCCGTATAACAAGAACACAGACACAAAACTTACATTAATGAGGACCTCTCATACACAGAATATATTTTTCATTCTAACACAACATTTACTATTCTCTATGCCTAATCCGAACATTCAAACGTCCTCACAAGTCACTTTTCATTTATTTTCCCATTTATATTTTAGTTACGAATTGTGTTTGTTTTGCTTTTTATCAATCGCGGACATCCCCAGATCTCCCAAAATGTTCCCAAAGGGAAGGTTTATAGGATTTAGGTCACTTCTTGGTACAAAATTTGTCCCTAAAGTATAACAAAGTAAACACACACCAGGGTAGCCTGAGGAAACCCTGGACTGAGAACAGAGTGTTCCTCTACTGCGTTTCACTTACTCTCACAGCTAGATTAATTATTCATCCATTTGAGCCCTTAAACCATTCTCTCTCTCTCTCTCTCTCTCTCTCTCTCTCTCTCTCTCTCTCTCTCTTTTTTTTCTGAGTGTGATAACTGAGATCTAGAGCGAAAAGTGTGTGTGTAAAGTGTGTGTAGTTCTAGAGGAAGATATCGTGCCCACACACACTAACCTGTGTGTTAACGTCCATATTGGCCTCCAGCAGCACTCGAGTGGTGGCGTGATGGCCATTTCGTGCTGCCAGATGTAGAGGTGTGTGCTTGCGTATATTGCAGCTCATGAGGTTGGGATGGGCAGTCAGCAGCATGCAGACGACCTGCAGGCGTCCGTAAAGGGCGGCCAGGTCCAGCGGCGTTTCTCCTTGACTGTTCCTCATGTTGGGGTCCGTCAGCTCCTGCAGCAAAACACGGACCACCTCGGAGTGACCGTATTGAGCCGCACAATGCAGCGCCGTCTCCTTTTCATGATTCTACATCAGACAGAGAGAGACAGAGTGTTACTGTAACAGTAGCACTGTAAATAAATTCCATTATCAAAACATGAGATGCAATATAACTGACAACTGCCTGTCCATCATTTACTGCCCTAAATAAGTCCCATAATGTATTGTAACTGCCCTAAGGCTACTGTCAGGTTGTTTTTACACATTCGACGATACACAGCCTGATTGGATCTCTCCATTGCATGAATGAAATTCAGTGCTATTTAATGATCATACACAGCTGGTTAAAACTGATAACGACAAATTATTTCAAGCTGAATGCCTTTGCAGATTCATGAACTTCTAGTATGAATGACATACTACATCCGCCATATTGTTACTATCACCTGACCTACTAACATCAGTTGCATTGCTTCACTGCCATTCATAAATCCTCTCCCATGGCCTCATGGGACAGTAGAGTGTCCTTCGAAGTAGTAGGTCACCCACATACTTTTTGGCTACTGTAACGTATATCGGCAGGAATTCAACTCTACAAGTCACCAGAAGGGGGGCAGCTAAAAAAATCAGCAACCCTTTTCAACCCCCCCCTCTGGAGAGAGTGAGATGGCCATCTGACCTAAGGTGCTGTCTCCTCCAGGCACTAACGACTCAGCCCCCTCCGCCTCAGCGCAAAAGCGCGCGTTTTCTTCCTATTATGGAACTGTTACGTCCCGTAATGCTGTGGGAGGTGTTTCTTTTTATGTCTGCCTTGTTCTGACTGGTTAGTACTTTCAGATCCGGTGATTGGATGTCAGCCCAATCAATCCTCCCAGTCAACGTGATGACGACAACGATCTCTGAACCAATCAGGCATCCTCATCTCCTATAAGGACTCGGAAGTGACGCAAGACGGGAGAGCGTATTTTCTTAGATTGCTCTCACTGGTCTGTAACGCTGTCCATCATATTCGTGTTTTGTTGTAATTGTGATTTGTTGTTTACTTCGAGTTATTTCTGATTGCTCTATCCACCACTTGTTGTATGTGCTCAATTTGACTCAACTCGATTCTCACTTTCTCATCAAGTGTTTTCCACCACTTGTTGTACGTGCTCAATTTGACTCAACTCGTTTCTCTCTTCCTCATCAAGTGTTGATGACTGGATTTATTTCTTGACTCATAGCGCTGAGACAAGGTTAGTATGTCACGTGACCTACACAATGCAACATGTAGTGTATCGCTTGTATAGAAACACTAGGATAGGAGTGAGAGCTGTGGTGTGTATTTATGTTTTGTTAGTGAGTGTAGTTAGTTCACGCCGAAGATTTGCTTTCTTTTTCTTTACTTAGATTAGCGTTGAATTGGTTGAAGATAGTAGGTGGTTTTGTTTTATTAATTTCTTTGCTTTCAGCTCCACTCACGTCTCAAACTGCTGAGTTTTTTCCAATGTATATACAATGTAATCATTCATTTTCCTCTTTGACGTTTTTGTCATTATTGTAAATATAAAAAGTAACTGAATGAAACTTTGTGATTAATATAATTCCTCACTAAAGTTTTCTGACCAAGCACTTGTGGTTTCTGTTTGATTCATTACTTCACACATCTTATTCTTTAACTAACAGGCAGCTTCCCCGATTCTAAAAACATCTTTAATTATTTTATATTAATTTATCTTTTTTTGTGTTGACTTCCTTATTTCCCTAGACATTTATATTAATATCAACAGCCCAAATAGGGAGTCGTAACATAATTGGAGGCTCGTCCCAAAAGTTTATTAACTGCTGTAATTGGGGAGTTGTTTTGTTAACAGTATTGTTATTGAATAAGGAGTTGTGTGTTGTTCTGATGCAAACGCAGTTCGTGGTGGACAGCGTGAATTAGTTGATGGGTAGAGTACTTGTTCTTTATTATGAAGTATGTTATTGCAAATTGTGATAATATTAAGATTACTCATGGCCTTTAATTTGCAAGATTTTCTTGAGAATCCCTCGTTGGAGGTGATGGAAAAATGTAGGAAAGATGACTTGTGTTTAATAGCTACCCACTTCAAAATTCCAATTGCAAAGCAATCGTTAAAGAAACAGATTAAAACTGAAGTGATAGATTGGCTTTGTGATTTGGGGATTTTAAAACAGCCTGACGTTGACGAAGAGACAGATCCTGTTGGCGAGGGGCAGGATGAATTTGAAGTAGGTAAAGAGGAGGTAGAGAGGGCCGCGACGGAGACCGAGGTTGATGTCGGGGTTGTTTTGCCACCTTTTGAACCTTTTTCACCAAGCACTCCCAGTTCGAAAGGGGAGACACAGACGAAAGTGCGCATCGCACGGCTCCATATGGAGGCGCAGGACCGAGCGCAGGCCCGCCAAGCAGAGCTGGATCTCCGTCTAGAAGTCCGCAGGCTCGAAATTCAAGCAGACAAGGAGGTTAGGCTACGTAAGTTGGAGATCGATGCGGCTAAGGTTACTTCGGTCCCCGCTGTTCAGCAAAGCTCCTTGTCGGTGAGTAATAATTCAGCTAACTCAGGTCCCACTACATTTGAGGTGGGCAAACATATTGCTTTGGTACCGAATTTTAGGGAATCTGAAGTGGATAGTTATTTTAACGCTTTCGAGAAAATTGCAACTTCTTTGGGTTGGCCTAAAAATGTGTGGTCATTACTACTTCAATGCAAATTAGTAGGCAAGGCTTTAGAAGTGTACTCCACCTTATCTTTGGAAGATGGTCTGAAATATGACGTAGTAAAACTGGCCATATTGAGAGCGTATGAGTTAGTTCCAGAGGCCTATAGACAACACTTTCGTAATCGTAAGAAACACACTACTCAAACTTTTGTGGAATTTGCACGAGATAAGTCAATACTTTTTGATAAATGGTGCACCTCTAGTAAGGCTGATGACTTTATCTTACTTCGAGAACTTATGTTGCTTGAGGAGTTTAAGCAGTGTCTTCCGGAGAGGATGGTATTGTATTTAAATGAACAGAAAGTAACAACGCTATCACAAGCTGCTGTGTTAGCGGACGAGTTCATGCTTACTCATAAGAACGTTTTTCACTCAATAGGAGCTGAAAAGAGTTTTGTACAGAGGTCTTCAGTGAACGTTCAACCGACTAAACAAAATGGTGAGAAGTCTAAAGAGACTCGAGAATGTTTTTATTGCCATAGGAAAGGACATGTGATAGCTGACTGTCTATCTTTGAAACGTAAGCAGTACTTTCCGAAAAAAGAAGTGACATTTGCTAACTCTGTTAATTCGTGTTTGTCGTCTGAACAAAAAGATGAGTTGCCAGATCCTACTTATTTGCCTTTTCTGTTTAAAGGTTTTGTCTCATTTACAAGCAGGAAAGAGGACCAGGTTGAAGTTCAGGTGTTACGGGATACAGGAGCTGCACAGTCTTTCGTATGTGCTGATGTCTTGCCGTTTTCAGATCAATCTTCAGTTGGTTCCAGTAGGTTAGTACAAAGTTTCAGTATGGAGGTTATGAAGGTGCCCATACATCGTATCCATCTTCAGTGTGAATTGATCACAGATTTTGTGGAGGTAGGAGTACGCCCTGCCTTACCAGTGAGAAGCGTGTCTTTCATTTTAGGTAATGATTTAGCTGGTGGGAAAGTGATACCTTCACTAGAAGTAATGGATTCTCCACTAACTCAGCCTAAGACAGATGAGCTGTTTCAGAAATATCCCAGTGCGTTTCCTGCATGTGCTGTTACACGTGCCCAAGCTAAGAAAGATAATGACTTATCGTTAGTTGACTCTTTCTTATGTACAGATGGTGAGCCTGAAGAAATTGCAGAAACCAAGTCTGATGACATTGAGGAGGAGAGGGAACTTGTAATGAGCGACCCTTTGCCATTAACAGTAACCCGTGAAAAACTCATAGATGCTCAAAGCATTGATCCTTCGTTAGCAAAGTGTTTCAAATTAGTTGAGGATGGGGAATTTGGTAATGTTTCATTTTTTATTAAAGATGGCTTACTTATGCGAAGATGGAATAAAAGTAATTCTGTAGAGAATGAGTGGAACATAGTTTATCAGGTGGTAGTTCCTACCGCCTTTCGACAGCAGGTCTTGTCACTAGCGCATGATCATATGTTAGCAGGACACTTAGGAATAACCAAGACCTACAACCGCATCCTTAAACATTTTTTTTGGCATGGTCTTAAGCGTGATGTAATACAGTACTGTAAAACTTGTCATGTCTGTCAGTTTGTAGGTAAACCTAACCAGGTGATTCCACCGGCTCCTTTGATTCCAATTCCGGTGTTGGGTGAACCTTTTGAGCACGTCATAGTAGACTGTGTGGGGCCTTTACCAAAGTCTAAGTCTGGTAACCAGTTTTTGCTCACAATTATGTGTGCTGCTACCAGATATCCAGAGGCTATTCCACTGCGTAGAATTACAGCTAAAGCAGTTGTTAAAGTTTTAATCAAGTTTTTCACCACATTTGGTTTACCAAAGGTTATACAGACGGATCAGGGAACCAACTTTCTGTCCAAGTTGTGCTCACAAGTTTTTAAGACACTGAATATTACACACCGTATATCTAGCGCTTATCATCCTGAAAGTCAGGGGATGTTGGAAAGATTTCACCAGACATTAAAAGCAATGTTGAGGAAATATTGCAGTGAGACAGGAAACGAGTGGGATGAAGGTGTCCCATTGCTTTTATTTGCAATTCGAGAAACTATTCAGGAATCTCTTAAGTTTAGTCCATCTGAATTGGTCTTCGGACACACGGTGAGGGGACCTTTGAAAGTATTGAAAGAGAAAATGTTAGGCATTGAGAATGATGAGAAAACAAATGTGCTAGAGTACGTAAGTAGGTTTCGTGAAAGATTACAGGAATCTTGTACTTTGGCTCGAGAGGCTTTGTCTAAAGCTCAGGGGAAAATGAAAGCGCATTATGATAAAGGTGCTGTGAATAGATCTTTTGCAGTAGGTAATCAAGTATTGGTTTTGCTTCCGGTGCCTGGATCTGCCTTATCCGTACGATTTTCTGGGCCGTACGAGATCCTGGAAAAAAAAAGTGACACCGATTATGTAGTGAGAACTCCTGATAGAAAGCGTCAAAAGCGGGTGTGTCATATTAATATGTTAAAAGCTTATAATTCTAGAGAGGCTGCAGAATCTCTTACCACAGAGGGAAAAAGCGAAGCTGTCTTTCCAGTAGGTGTTGTCTGTGAGACGAGTCCATCTGTGGAACAGGAGAATGCTGACCTGGATGGATTTTTGGAATCTGATGCACCACTTTTGTCTGCCAGGTTATCAAATTCTGAAACTCTTGGGAATTTGTCAAATGTTCTAGGTCATCTGGATGATGATCAACGGCAGGATGTCGTTGAGCTTCTTGACAAATTTTCTTCTATTTTAGGTGATGCTCCTACACTAACGAACGTGCTGCAACACGATATTGTAGTTAGTAATGCACCGCCCATTAAACAACACCCTTATAGGGTGAACACTGTTAAGAGAAGTATAATGAAACAGGAAACCCAGTATTTGTTGGAGAAAGGGCTGGCTAAGCCTAGTATTAGCCCTTGGAGTTCACCATGTTTATTAGTGCAGAAATCAGATGGCACTAAACGCTTTTGTACAGATTACCGACGTGTAAATGCCGTGACGATACCCGATTGTTTTCCAATGCAGAGAATGGAAGATTGTGTCGATAGTGTAGGATCAGCAAAGTTTGTAAGTAAACTCGATCTACTTAAAGGATACTGGCAGGTTCCGTTGACTGCCAGAGCATCCGAGATTTCAGCTTTTGTGACCCCAGACTGCTTTCTGCAGTACAACGTTATGGCGTTCGGGTTGCGAAATGCCGCTGCTACATTTCAAAGACTGGTAAATTTAGTGCTTGCTGATGTTCCCAACGTTAACGCTTATCTTGATGATTTGATTGTTTATTCACAGAGTTGGCCTGAACACGTATCGTTGTTGCAGACAGTATTTGAACGTCTAGAGAGAGCATTTTTGACATTAAACCTATCCAAATGTGAGATCGGCAAAGCAACTGTGACCTATTTAGGTAAGCAAGTGGGAGAAGGACAAGTGCGACCTTTAACAGCAAAAATTACAGCTATTAGTGAATTTCCAGCACCAAGGACCAGACGTGAGTTGCGTAGATTTCTGGGCATGGCCGGATACTATCGGTGCTTTTGCCGGAATTTTTCTTCTGTAGCGGTTCCGTTAACTGCTCTACTTAGTCCTTCAGAAACTTTTGTATGGTCACCTGAATGTCAGACATCTTTTGACAACATCAAAGCGCTGTTGTGTAGTGAGCCTGTGTTGTCTGCCCCAAATTTTGAGGTAGCGTTCAAGCTGGAGGTCGATGCAAGTGAAGTAGGAGCTGGCGCTGTTCTTTTACAGGAGGATAAGGGCGAAATCAATCATCCTATTTGCTATTACTCTAAAAAGTTTAATAGAAGCCAACGTAACTATTCAACAATAGAAAAGGAGGCTTTGGCCTTGTTGTTAGCACTTCAACATTTCGAGGTGTATGTTGGTTCCTCTATTCTTCCTGTAGTCGTTTACACCGATCATAATCCACTAACTTTTATTTCACGTATGCGTAACCAGAACCAGAGACTGATGAGATGGTCCCTCATCATTCAGAATTATAACCTTGAGATTAAGTATAAAAAAGGTACAGAGAATGTTGTGGCAGATGCTCTGTCTCGAGTTTAAAGATTGGTATGTTAATTTTGTCTTTGTCAAACATGTATGTTTTCCTTTTAAAGGGTGAGGGTGTTACGTCCCGTAATGCTGTGGGAGGTGTTTCTTTTTATGTCTGCCTTGTTCTGACTGGTTAGTACTTTCAGATCCGGTGATTGGATGTCAGCCCAATCAATCCTCCCAGTCAACGTGATGACGACAACGATCTCTGAACCAATCAGGCATCCTCATCTCCTATAAGGACTCGGAAGTGACGCAAGACGGGAGAGCGTATTTTCTTAGATTGCTCTCACTGGTCTGTAACGCTGTCCATCATATTCGTGTTTTGTTGTAATTGTGATTTGTTGTTTACTTCGAGTTATTTCTGATTGCTCTATCCACCACTTGTTGTATGTGCTCAATTTGACTCAACTCGATTCTCACTTTCTCATCAAGTGTTTTCCACCACTTATTGTACGTGCTCAATTTGACTCAACTCGTTTCTCTCTTCCTCATCAAGTGTTGATGACTGGATTTATTTCTTGACTCATAGCGCTGAGACAAGGTTAGTATGTCACGTGACCTACACAATGCAACATGTAGTGTATCGCTTGTATAGAAACACTAGGATAGGAGTGAGAGCTGTGGTGTGTATTTATGTTTTGTTAGTGAGTGTAGTTAGTTCACGCCGAAGATTTGCTTTCTTTTTCTTTACTTAGATTAGCGTTGAATTGGTTGAAGATAGTAGGTGGTTTTGTTTTATTAATTTCTTTGCTTTCAGCTCCACTCACGTCTCAAACTGCTGAGTTTTTTCCAATGTATATACAATGTAATCATTCATTTTCCTCTTTGACGTTTTTGTCATTATTGTAAATATAAAAAGTAACTGAATGAAACTTTGTGATTAATATAATTCCTCACTAAAGTTTTCTGACCAAGCACTTGTGGTTTCTGTTTGATTCATTACTTCACACATCTTATTCTTTAACTAACAGGCAGCTTCCCCGATTCTAAAAACATCTTTAATTATTTTATATTAATTTATCTTTTTTGTGTTGACTTCCTTATTTCCCTAGACATTTATATTAATATCAACAGCCAAAATAGGGAGTCGTAACAGGAACAAAGGAATGTAGTGTGAACGTTCCTAAAAGACATTCGTTCATTTCATGACTTTCAAAACATCTACACAAAGAAATATATGGATATTAATGTGTACTTTTTCTCTCATATGCTTGTGGAATGTGAATTATTAGGAAAACGTGGGCTGATTTCTAATCGTGCTTTAACCTGGAATGTGTAGGCTGCAGTGTTTAGACTTTTATGAATGGTTGCAAAATTGTATGAATCCGTAAGATAACGAATGTGGTGATTATTATAAATGTGTAAACCTGATAAGAGTTTTAATACATGGGTAAAAGTTATTTCTCATCACATGAAAAATGCCTTGCAAGAGCAAGCCTGGACGTGGGCGGGGCTCCGCCCCATACCGACACTCTGATTGGACCAGCCGCCTGTGGGCGATGTCCAAAAGTTGACAGTTTAAAACGACGCGCTCGCGCTCTTCTCTCTTGACTCTCTTGAACTCTGTGGAACTCGTCGAAGCTACGCTTCCCGTTTTCGCAACTGCGCCCTCCAACGCGCGCCGGTCCTCTGGACGCTCACCTCGGAGCCAACCATCGGAGGAAGTCTAAGACTGTGCCAAAGCCGTAACGGAGCCACGAATTCGACGATTGCAGAGGAGAGCTTCCCGGTGACGTCACGCAGCAGTCTCAAGTCTCCACACGAGAGCAACCGAAGGAGCCCGAACCGACCACGTGACACCCGAAACAAAGAACTGAACTCACGCGGGAAAACGAAGCAAGAGCCTGCTTTAAAACCAATACAAGCAAGTACAAACTCAGTATTCCCAATCCTGACTGAACTGGTAAAATTTTGATCTGAATGCTGTAACAAAGCAGACGTATTTGTTCGTGATCTTTTCCTGGTTAGTTAAGCTATGAAATAGAAAGAATGGTATTCTTTACACAGTTAACCTCAAAACTCTCGTATGTGTGTGTGTGTATGTTTGTGCTTTATTAGGTAATCCATTTATGTTAGAATAGCAATATCACGAATAAACCTTTTCCATTTTATAAAGAAGTGTCTCTGGAATGTGATTTTAAGTATTTTCATCCTTATTTGCCCAAAGATAACGCAACCTAGCTCAAACTTGAGAAATTATTAATCTCGTTTATCGTTACCGGGGCCACGGGAATGGAAGCGAGATTGTAATTGAGATTAACAGAATGTACCTTTAGTGATTGCTGGACAAGCACTTAATAAGGTGTAAACTGTAGGTTAAATATTAATATGACTTTAATCAAGCCATATTAAATATTTAATAACTAATTCCCGGAGCTGAAACAATAGCTCTATATTAAAATTAAACTGGTTTCATTACACTACTGTTATATGAATACTATGAATTCTGGCATACTACTCTTTTGGCGTGCTGTTTTTTGCATGCTATATAGTAGGAAAGTATTCGATTTCAGACGCAGCGGTGGTGTATTTCCTGCTCGTATCCCAAATTCTTCTGAAAGAGTGATAAATATGACGACACATTAGATTAATATCATAAACGTGTGACTACTCGACTAATGGCTTAAAATAATGACTAATAATGGTTGACTAGGAAAGTATTAAGCCAGAGGCAGCCCTAGAGTCCTTACTGACCCAAATAAAAATAAATAAGACTCAGGATTCTCCTTTGTCGTCTTTTCATTTTCATTGACTGCTAAGACTTCCAAGTCTGATTGTTTAGAAATGTAAGCACAACTCTCCCTCCAGGTGGTGTGGGATGAGTTAGCGGTTTGTTAAACCAGGTCATGAGAATATCACCTAACAAATGAAACTGGAACTGTGCATTGACAAACAGGCCTTAATCCAAAGATAACTTAACAGCGCCCTCTATTGCCACAACTGCACACCGCACTCATTATCTGGACTGTGTGTGTGTGTGTGTGTGTGTGTGTGTGTGTGTGTGTGTGTGTGTGTGTGAGGGTGTGTGTTTAGAGGGGTGCTCTAACAAACCCATGCGAATGAAACATGTGTGGTTTTGTCTGTGGTATGAAGACAGAAGGAGCATTCGTACATGTCTGTCAATAAACAAGAGAACTGCAGAGAGTGGCCGCTTTAACTGCAATGACTTATTTCAAGCAAATGGGTTCCTTAATTAGCAAGACATGATTGAAAATGATGATAAGAGACTCCCAGTCCCTGAAGCAGCACAAAGAAACAGACCTGATTCTGCAGATAGATATGTCTCACTCTCTCTATCTTTCTCTCATACTCTATGCCCTGCCTTTCTTTCTTTAATCTCCGTTTTTCAGCCTTGAACACCAAACAAACACACACACACACAAAGAGTAATTTCCTGCATCTATGAACGTGGCCTCCATCGTGTATCTGTAGACAGTGCAATATCCAGAGAGACAGCAGACACTTTCCCACTTCATACTGTTCACGCCCTATTGGTTAATATCCAAGACGAGCTGTCATGATAAAACAACAGAAGAATCAGCGTTCGCATTCAATCAATGAAATGACACATAATAGCGATGGTGTATCTAGAGCGATCAGCACTTTAAACGACACAAAACACATAATTAAAGTATAAAATAGACAAACAGATGCAACAAAAGTGCTTTGTTAACGGATGAGGATCCCGTGAGTCTCATCTCTTGGTGGAGCACTAAAGCAGATGTACAGACAGACAGTACGGCCCACGGCAGCATAGAGGAGGTGTGGAGGAGCACTTTAATCTTGGCTATCCTGTACAATCCAGTGCAGCTTAATGTGGATTCGGTCTTTGAGCCGATATTGTAGAATTAAAGGAATATTCTGGGTTCAATACAAGCTAAGCTCAATAGAGCATATAATGCTGATTGACACAAAAAAAAGACTTATCCCTAATTTTCTTAAAAAAATAAAAATAGAGGTTACAGTGAGGCACTTATATTTACATAGGATTTAAAAGCCAAAATGTGAAGCTTATAATTCTAACTTTTTTTGTTGTTTTTAAAACTTGTGTATTATTTGAGCTATAAAGGTGTTCAAATAAACAGTTTTAAGGTTTTATGTTAAGGTTTTAGGTACTATAGCAATACAGTGTAATTAAAAAAAATTGTAAAACAGGATATAAAGTGACAGAAAATTATAGTAAGCAGTTTTTTCAAAGCTGAAATAACATGAGTACTGTTTACATCTTGTTGCTTTATGACTAATATAGTATTTAAATGTTAACTTCTATTGAAATTGCCTCATTGTAACCCAAATTTGAGCATTTTTAAAAGAAAAGAAGATATATCACTTTCTCTGTGTAATAGTATTTCTTTATATAAGCCACCAAGTCATTCCAAACACAGGAAACTAGGAACAAAGGTGATCATCGTACTATGAAACACATGGTTCAACTTATTGTCCCACATATGCTTGTTCGGCTAACGCAGGAAGTGACCTCATACTACTGACCTGTGCTTAAGAGAGCAGGGTGAGAGTGTTAACAAGGCGGATCTGACACCGGGACTCACAAACACATCTGGCTAACGTTGTGTGTGTGTGAGAAATAGAGGAAGAAATAGAAGAATTTAGAGGGCTGTCTCTTGTGGGCTCAGAGGAGCTGGAGTCAGAGAAAACGGTGTAACCTTTCGTCCTCCCAACCAGAAAACAAAACATTCCAGAGTAACGCACAAACTATATTTTTAAGCCATTTTCTCACACTCCCTTTCTCTCTCATACACATGCAGACTGATCCACTGTAATGCAATTTTATATGAAGCTATTATTTCAGCTCCGGGAATTATTTGTTAAAGATTCAATATTGCTTGATTAAAGTAATATTAATATTTAACTTACAATTTATACTTTATTAAGTGGTCGTCCAGCGATCACTAAACAGTATATTCTATTAACCTCGCTTCTCTTGCCCCGTGGCCATGGTAACAATAAAACGAGATTAATAATCTCTCAAATTCGAGCTTAGGTAACGTTATCTTTGTGGCAAGAAGGATAAAATACTTAAAATCACATTCCAGAGACAATTCTTTATAAAACGAAACTAATATTCTAACATACATAATAACACACAAACATACACACATGGGCTTTGGTGAGTAAACTCAGGAAGTTAAAATAGCCCTCTTAGCTGTTTTAACACTTAAACCAACCAGAAAAGATCACGACAAATGCCTATGCTTTGTTACTGCATACAGATCAATTTACCAGTTCAGTCAGGATAAAACTTAGTTTGATACTTGCTTTTGTTGGTTAAGCAGGCTGGATCTTGGCCTCGTTTTGCACGTGGGTTTCCACGTGTTGCTCTGGGAAACTCTGCTGGCTCGCGTCGCTGTTGCGTGACGTCACCGGGGAGCCGTGTTGGAATCACGGAGTTATTTGATGCTGGTTCTGCGTTGCGATGAAAGTGTCGTTACGCTGCTGGTTCTGCTTTGTTACGGCGTTTACAAAGTCTTTGATTCTTCAGATGGTTTGTCTCAGCCGGTCTTAAGGCGAGAGTCCAGCGGACCGTCCGGGTCGTCCTTGCGCGCGTTGGAGAGCGAGTTGCGAGAACAGGAAGAGAGTCCAGGAGCCCAAGAGAGAGCGAGTTGCACACTGGCGCGTTGTTTTAAACAGTCCGATTTGGACACCGCCCACAGGCGGCTGGTCGAATCAGAGTGTCCGTATGGGGCGGAGCCCCGCCCATGTCCATGGTTTCTGATGATTTCGGCTTGCGTTATCTGATATTTCATTCATTCCGTGAAAGATATACACAGGCCTTTATATCTGTTGTAACATACATTATGATGCCAAAGTTTAACGGTCATCCACACCACTTATGACTTACGATGCCAGCTTCTTTTAGAGACTAAACATCGCATTTGGCACAACCTACACATTACAGTTTATGCAGTTTAAGGCACGATTAAAAATCACCCACATTGTCCTAAATAATTCACATTCAAAATAATCACATCAAGCCTATGAAAGGCAGAGTACAACATTAATATTCATCTTGTTTCTTGAGTAGATTAATTATTATTATCATGAAATGAATGTGTCTTTTAGAAATCTTCCATGTTACTTTCCTTTGTTCTGTGACCGAAAGAAATCGCGCGCTTTTGTGCTGGATGAGGGGGAGGGGCTTTAGAGAGACGCTGATTCTTTAGCTGGCCCCTGGTGACCTGTAGAAACAGTTGAATTCCTGCCGACATATGTTACACCACTAAGGATCTTTGTCCATATGCTCAAACATTAGCTATTTAAACACTTCCTACTGAATGTTAACATAAAAGTATTTTTGAATCTATTACAGTATTTTTGAATATATTACATGACTGTTTAAAAGTTTGGGGTCAATACTAATTTATTTATACTTTTCTTCAGCAAGGATGCATTAAATTGATCACAAATGACAGTAAAGACTTATGTCTTTCCTCTGTAGTATCCTCCTCTCTTCCCTCACCTACCCATTTCTCATCTCTGGATGTGAATGCAGCTACTGACACTTTATGCTCTACCTTAACCTCTTGTCTAGACGACATTTCTCTCCTTCCATTCATAGCCAAAACACTCGAACGAGTTGTCTTCAACCAGGTCTCATTGTTTCTTTCACAGAACAACAAACTGGACGCTAAACAGTCAGGTTTCAGGAGTGGACATTCAACTGAGACTGCGCTACTATCGGTCACTGAAGCCCTGCGAATTACAAAAGCTGATTCCAAATCATCAGTCCTCATTCTGCTGGATCTCTCTGTCGCTTTTGACACTGTCAATCATCAGATCCTCCTGTCCACCCTCTCATCACTGGATATCACTGGGATTCCACTTCACTGGTTTGAATTCTATCTCACTGGTCAGTCTTTCAAGGTGGCCTGGGGAGGGAAGGTCTCCAAAGCACATCAATTGGTCACTGGGGTTCCCCAGGGCTCGGTTCTTGGACCCCTCCTCTTCTCCACATATACTACATCACTGGGTCCCATCATACAGGCATATGGCTTCTCCTACCATTTCTATGCTGATGACACACAGCTCAATCTCTCTTTTCAACCAGATGATCCAACGGTAGCTGCACGGATCTCAGGCTGCCTGGCGGACATCTCGGCGGACATCTCAGCATGGATGTAAGAACATCACCTACAGCTCAACCTGGCAAAGACTGAGCTTCTTGTCTTCCCTGCCACTCCAACTCTACAGCATGACTTCATGATTCAGTTAGGTTCATCAACAATTACTCCATCAGCTTCAGTCAGAAATCTTGGTGTAATCTTTGATGACTAGCTGACCTTCAAAGAGCACATTGCGAAGACTGCTCGATCTTGCAGGTTTGCACTACACTGGTAGTGCATTCTATTCTAATCATTCTATTTCCGGCTTTGCTACCGTTCGGACGCTCTTGCTATTGCTCTGCGCTTTGCTCCCTATTTTTGTTCTTTTCTCAGATCTTTCTAAGATTTTTACTTCAGCTGATCAGCACAGTGCTCAAACAACACATTTTTTGGAAAAAAGGACTCTTTGCCTCCCACTGCCAGCAGTTTACATTCCGGAGACCGATAAATACAGCTGTCTACATTCAAACAGATGAGAGAAAATGCCTACTTGCTGCACGAACTGCCACAAACTTCTACAAAGGATTGTGGTTCTTGAAACAAAGTTATTTGCTGGACTTCCAAAACAGACGGAACATACAGCAGACGGTCACCACGGACCCCCTCAGCATACAGCCGGTGAGTCCTGTGAATCTAGTGAATCTCAACAGTTTATACCAAGTGTAGAGGAACAAGCCGAAACTGATCGACGGACTAATCGATGGCACAAACAGGGAGCGAGACCCAAAGGCTCTCGAGACACCAGATTGTCACGAGTATCTCGTATTGCTGCTGTAGCATCCTCTACCCCAGATACGGCTATGACAAGACTTGTAAGCACTGGTATTCTACAACCCCCTATACATCTTGAGAACAGATTTGAAGCATTGATGAATGTGGATGAGGAATCCCAAAATATGACAAAACTCGGATCGAATCAGCCAGCAGCTAACATTGCTACTAACAGGCGCTCAAGGTCGAGCAGACAGCGGCATTCAGCTCAAAGCGCAGCCGAGCCCAGGACTCTGATAGTGGGCGACTCTATTATTAGAAACGTCAGTAGCAGGACTGCTACTACCTGCTGCTTTCCTCAAGCAACCGTTTCTGATGTGAACAAGGAACTTCGGAGCATTGTGATGAAGCACAAGACTGCAAATCGAGTCATCATCCATGTGGGGAAGAATGATATTCGGAAAAGGCAGTCAGAAATGCTAAAGCAAGATTTCAGTGAACTCTTTGAAACACTTCAAAGACTTGAAGTTCAGTCGTTCATCAGTGGACCACTCCCAGCGAGGGGAACTAACATGTTTTCACGGTTGCTTGGGCTGAATACATGGCTACAAAGAACCTGCAGTACAAAAGGAGTCAACTTCATCGACAACTTCAATATTTTCTGGGGCCACAGACAGCTGTTCAAACTGGATGGCCTCCACCCAAACAAACTTGGTGCAAGAGTGCTAAAGGACAATTTCTATTTCTCCCTCCGTCATCCTTCAGTGGTGTGTGTCAATCCACTCACACAGTCACCTGGACAGAATATGAGTGACCACAGGACTTCATATCAGCTTCCGAGTCATTATGTGGTTGAAGAATCCCACAAGGATACTGATAACGCCACACAGCCAAAACAACCACTGCTCATGGACATCCCGGCTGAGCCCTGCTCACAGAGCTCATCACATGCAGACTGTGACGTATCACAACAGCTCCAAGACTCAGCACCCAAGGACAACTTTCTGGAAAACAGCCTGGGATGCCATGACAACACATTACAGTCACCGGAAACATCAGAGCTAGAGCCCCGCTCACCAGACACACTATCCCTCTCTCCAGCACCTGGACAGAATATGCCCCGCTCACCAGACACTCTATCCCTCTCTCCAGCATCTCCACTTCTAAGCTTTTCACAGAAAATGGAGGAATTGGTGTATGCTGGGACCAAACTATCTGCAAGCCCGCAGATATCAACTAAAAAACGGCGGGCCCCCCAACCACCAAAGACTGTAGGCTCAGCTCTCCCGCCTCCTCCTGTGAGAGCTCTCCGACCGCTGCCACAACGCAAGGGCCCAAACCCTCCTCCATCTGCTGTAGGTGAACCAAAAACAACTGATAACAGCTCTCAGTGATATGTGTCGGGTCCCCGCTATACTAACAACAACATTCTCGAACGTTTACAATACAAGCGGGAACCCAGTGTGCCTGTAGCCTTCTCTATTTCTGTTTTATCACGTGATAGAAGGTCTAAGGCCTTCAAAAGGCGTACGGCTGACCCATCTAATCTAAGGCCTGTTATGCATCAGTCTAAGATTGCTGTAGAGACAAAGTGTAATTCCATCAAGTTAGCATTTTTAAACACTCGCTCACTAAAAAATAAATCATTTGTGATCAATGATTTAATAACCACAAACAACCTGGATTTTATGTTTCTAATTGAAACATGGCTAGAAGACAACTGCAGTGCAACAGTCCTCACTGAAACAGCCCCTCCTAACTTTAATTTTATAAGTGTCTGCAGGACTGTTAGGAGAGGTGGAGGTGTAGCTGCTCTGTTTAAAGATGTTTATCAATGCAAGCAAGTGTCATTTGGTCAGTACTTGTCTTTTGAATATCTAGGTATTGTGCTGAAAGGTGCCCCACGCATTCTGTTTATCATAATCTACAGGCCGCCAAAATATTCTCCAGCCTTTGTTGAAGAGTTCACAGAACTGTTATCAATGATTTCCTCAGAGTTTGACTGTTTTGCTATTGCAGGGGATTTTAATATTCACATAGATAATGCTGAAATCAAAACTACAAAAGAAATTATAACTGTTTTAAACACTTTTGACCTGATTCAGCATGTGCACGGACCGACACACAATCGTGGACACACTTTAGATTTACTCATCAGTAGAGGTCTAAACATTTCATCCATTGTCATTAAGGATGTAGCTCTGTCTGATCACATCTGTATTTTCTTTGATATATTGATCTCTGTCACCACTGAATCTAGATCTGTCTCTGTCAGAAAGAGATGCATTAATGAGAACACTAGTGTGCTATTTATGAAGGCAATATCTTTAACACCAAGCATTTCTGCAGACTCTGTTGATCTTCTCCTGGATTCATTTGACTCAAAAGTTAAGAATGTTATTGATGATATTGCACCGATAAAGGTCAGCAAGAAGAATGGCAGACAAAAATCATTTTGGAGAAAATCAACAGCAGTTCAGAATATGAAAAGACAATGCAGAAAAGCTGAGCGGATGTGGCGGAAGACGAAACTAGAAATACACTATAGCATCTATAAAGACAGCCTTCATGCTTTCAATTTGGAACTAGCCACAGCTAGACAGACCTTCTTCTCAAACCTTATAAACAGTAATTTAAACAACACTCGCACTCTTTTTGCTACTGTTGAGAGACTGACAAACCCCCCAAGTCAGATTCCCAGTGAAATGCTCTCGGACAGCAAATGCAATGAGTTTGCTTCCTTCTTTTCAGAGAAGATCAGTAATATCAGGAAGGAGATTGGCACATCTTCCTGTAATACAGAGGTAACACAGATTCGACAGCAATCTCAAAAAGAAGTGACTATGTCTGTTTTTAAAACAATTGATAGCAAAATTTTGGAAGAAATAGTACAGCATCTTAAATCGTCAACCTGCTATCTTGACACACTTCCCACATCTTTTTTCAAAAGTGTGCTTAACTGTTTAGAAGCAGATCTCTTAGAAGTGGTGAACACCTCACTTCTTTCTGGGACTTTTCCAAACTCCCTGAAAACTGCAGTTGTTAAGCCCCTTCTGAAAAAGAGCAATCTTGATAACACCATGTTGAGCAACTATAGACCAATATCAAATCTTCCTTTCATAGGTAAGATTATTGAAAAGGTAGTTTTTAATCAGCTGAACAACTACTTAAACTCAAATGGATTCCTGGATAATTTTCAATCTGGTTTCCGCGTGCATCACAGCACAGAGACAGCACTCATTAAGATAATAAATGATATTCGCTTTAATTCTGATTCTGGCAAAATATCAGTGCTGGTACTACTAGATCTTAGTGCTGCGTTTGACACTGTCGATCATAACATACTTCTAGAGAGACTGGAAAACTGGGTCGGGCTTTCTGGGATGGCACTCAAATGGTTCAGGTCATACTTAGAAGGGAGAGGTTATTATGTGAGTATAGGAGAGCATAAGTCTAAGTGGACGTCCATGACATGTGGAGTCCCACAAGGCTCAATTCTTGCACCGCTGTTGTTTAGCCTGTATATGCTCCCACTAAGTCAGATAATGAGGAAGAACCAAATTGCCTATCACAGCTATGCTGATGATACCCAGATCTACCTAGCCTTATCTCCAAATGATTATAGCCCCATTGACTCCCTCTGCCAATGCATTGATGAAATTAACAGTTGGATGTGCCAAAACTTTCTTCAGTTAAACAAGGAGAAAACTGAAGTAATTGCATTTGGAAACAAAGATTAAGTTCTCAAGGTGAATGCATACCTTGACTCTAGGGGTCAAACAACTAAAAATCAAGTCAGAAATCTTGGGTGATTCTGGAGACAGACCTTAGCTTTAGTAGTCATGTCAAAGCAGTAACTAAATCAGCATACTATCATCTCAAAAACATTGCAAGAATTAGATGTTTTGTTTCCAGTCATGACTTGGAGAAACTTGTTCATGCTTTTATCACCAGCAGGGTGGATTATTGTAATGGTCTCCTCACCGGCCTTCCAAAGAAGACCATTAGACAGCTGCAGCTCATCCAGAACGCTGCTGCCAGGATTCTGACTAGAACCAGAAAATCTGAGCACATCACACCAGTCCTCAGGTCCTTACACTGGCTTCCAGTTACATTTAGGATCGATTTTAAAGTACTTCTACTCGTTTATAAGTCGCTCAATGGCCTAGGACCTAAATATATGTCAGATATGCTCACTGAATATAAACCTAACAGACCACTCAGATCATTAGGGTCGAGTCAGTTAGAAATACCAAGGGTTCACACAAAACAAGGTGAGTCCGCTTTTAGCTATTATGCCGCCCGCAGCTGGAACCAGCTTCCAGAAGAGATCAGATGTGCTAAAACATTAGCCACATTTAAATCCAGTCTCAAAACTCATCTATTTAGCTGTGCATTTGTTGAATGAGCGCTGTGCTACGTCCGAACTGACTGCATTGTATTTTATGTATAATCATTTTCTATTTAACTGTTTTAAATCTCATTTTAAATCAATTTCTATATCATTTTAAAACTCCTTGTTTTATTATTTTTAACTTCTTGTTTTTATTGCTGTGAATGATTATTTCACATTCTTTTATGTAAAGCACTTTGAATTACCAATGTGTATGAAATGTGCTATACAAATAAACTTGCCTTGCCTTGCCTTGCCTACACAACATCAGAAAGATCAGGCCCTTTCTGACAGAGCATGCTGCACAACTTCTTGTCCAAGCCCTTGTCATTTCTAGACTGGACTACTGCAATGCTCTTCTAGCTGGACTTCCATCAAACACAATCAAACCTCTACAAATGATTCAGAATGCAGCGGCACGACTGGTCTTCAACAAGCCCAAAAGAGCCCATGTTACACCTCTCTTTGTCTCCTTGCACTGGCTACCAGTTGCAGCTCGCATCCAGTTCAAGACACTGATGCTTGCATATAGAACAACCACAGGCTCAGCACTGTAGAAAACTTTGTTCTTCTAAAGTGTAGAAAACTCAGAAGAGAAGACCAGGAGACTTCGGATTGGATTGTCAGCAGAATTTCTTTATTCTATGACATGTGTTGTTATCTGCAGTCATCGAAAATCTCATCTTAAGTCATTTTTACAGGGTATCTTTATAGTCAGGATTGGAGGAGGGACTTTTTTTAGGTTGAGACAAAAACATCAAAGAAAGCAAACATCTGAGGGCAGCGTTAGTTGGTTCCGGGAAACTTCCCGTGGTCCAATAAACCTATCGAATCCACGTCTGGCCAGGACAAAACCTATTTGCAGATCAAAGGTTGAATCTCTCAGTTGTCTGACTCATTGACAAAAGGCACAGCTGTCCCAAGCCCAAATGGTCAGGAAACGATCTCAAGCACCTTTGCCTTGCCCGACACCTCTTAGTCAGGACGTGAATTCAAATCAAACATAGAATAACATTTGTGATCCTTCAATCCCCTCTTTGAGAGTTCTAATAACTCTCACAAAAATACAAATTTAGACACTTAAAAGTTAATTCTTGTAACTTGTAATCGTTACAGGCACATTGTACATGTTCTGTGTTGCTTATATGTAATTGCATGCTGACACAGAAACAAAACATGCAATTAGGGTCCGTGAAGATTTTACGGGTAATAGTCTTTTCTGGTTGGAACTGTCATTTCCTTGTGAGAGGCGGGCGTCATTTGCTGACAGAAACACTTGATACTGTGGATGCATAGATAGTACGCAAGTAGGAGAAACAACAGCAGAATTGCTATTTCCTTGATCCACAGCCAGGGTTTACCTAACAAGTTTCCGAACCATGAAGAATTATCTTCAGTCATCTGGTGTAATTTTGCTGAAAGACCAAGAATGTCTTGTTGGATTTTGTTCAAGTTCTCTGTGGGATCCATTAACCCGGTGCAGCATTCAGGACCGATAATGGTACAGGCTCCCCCTTGTGTTGCAAGAATGTAATCCAAGGCCACTCTGTTCTGTAAGATCATCATCTTGTGCGAGGCAAGAGTGTCTTTGATGTTGCCCAGGGCCAAAACCGTATCATTGGCCAATTTCTGTACTGAATCCGACAGGCTTCTGACTTGATCGAGAGCCTGCATGACACCATACGATGGGATTAATGCTCCAAGAGTTCTTGACCACCACGTTTGTACACAAGTGAGTCCTGGAATGCAGCCATCTTTGTTGGTAGAAGCTGAATTTTGTAGATGTGGAGAACTTGAGGTGGAGTGTGTATTTTCTCTGATGGCTGGTAGGACATAAACCAGGGTGCACCTGCCATTGAATTGGCTGGGTAGGATGCTGTAGACAGAAGTCCCACATAACCACAAAGTGCCAGTCGGTGGAGGAATCATACACCACTGATTTATGGCAAAAAGTTTCGGTAGGGATGGGTTCCCGTAGAGACACTCTTTTAAATCATTCTCCTCTTTCGTATTTGATGTAGTAACGTACACATCGAATTCGGTTCTTCTTTCAATCACAAAGCTGCAACGTTCACGAGGAATTTCACCCAGTGTAGTCGATGCTGGAGCATGATTTTCCATGCACCAATAGAACATCCTTGGCATGAGTAGATCTGTCATGATGGGAGTAGCTGAAGTTAGGTTGCAGGATGGTAGTCCAGGAATGCAACACGAAGAAGCTGGAGGAATTGTTACGTTGTGACATGTATCCTTGTTGTATAATCCACTGGTATGATGATCAAATAAGGTACACGTATCACATTTGGAGATAGGGTGTGCCACCCATGGGATTCCTGCTCCTACTGAAAGTGCGTGCGGCATGCAAACGTTCTTTCCAGCAAACAAGGCATTTCTTGACATATTCATCAGCTCTACGAATATGTTGTTTCTGGGGTCTACACTTTGCGTGATGTCCATGATGGTTAATAGTACGAAAATCTTGATCATGTTGATGGATGACTGAAGTTCCCGTATGTGAGTCTCTTCGTTGTGTATTTTTTTTTTTTTTTTCTTGTGTGATAGTTGGCTCGGCGATGGGTCTAGTTGTTTTCTAGAGGTTGTGGCTTTATCCGCAGGTGAGAAGGGTGGTGCATATGGATCTCAGGACAGCCATCAAATGGTATCTGCACAGAGGAAGAAAGAAACACAAACAAGAGAGAACAACGGTACAGAGCAGTATTTGTAGAGTCTGATCCTCTGTTCAAAATATAGTCTGCTATGGTTGTTCCTTCTTTCCCTATTTCTTAATTCCTGCGACACCTAAAGAACAGTGAGGAAGGGATGGACTAATGGAGGGGAAAGGCCTATGAGGAAATCTTCACCGCAGGGTTGGCCCCCGAAGCCTGTTGCTTTCGGTTCTTCCCTGGGCTCCTCACTGGTTCTTGTGTCTGCCCTATCCTATCCCTGCAGGGGGAGGAACAACCTTACAATGTGACACATGAGTCCAAGTTTTCCTTCCCTGACACAATACTGCAGCTGCTGTAATCAACATCACTTGATGTGGTCCGTACCACTTAGGCTCTAATGGCTTGTTTTTGAATGCCTTTATCATGACCCATTGACCTGGGACGATTGTGTGTCCACCTTCTGGTGGAGTCTGCCAACACGACTCAACTCTCTCTTTGGCACTCTGCGCTGCCTTTGTGAGGTTTTCACAGTAAGCGATCAGGGCATCTGAAGCAATGTGCACATCAGCATTTCTAAGATCAATCACACCTGGCATCTGCATTGGGCGTCCAGTAATAATCTCATGAGGGCTCAGTCCTACTGATCTGTTAGGTGATGCTCTCATACTACACAGTACTGCGGGCAGTGCTTCAACCCATGGTACTCCTTCCTGATGCATTTTGCTTAGCCTGGTTTTGATTGTTCTGTTTGATCGTTCAACCTGTCCTGATGCTTGTGGCCTATAGGGACAGTGAAGGTTCCACTTAATCTTCAACATTCTAGACACTTCCTTGACTACCTGTCCTGTGAAGTGGGTACCTTGATCTGAGTCAATGCGATCTGGTAATCCCCATCTGGGAATGAAATCAGTGACAAGACATTTAGCAGTATGTGCAGCTGTAGCGCGCCCTGTTGGATAAGCTTCTACCCATCTTGAGAACTTGTCTATTACTACCAAAACGTCAGTTTTTCCTTTACAAGGGGCAACGATATGTAATCAACTTGCAGGTGACGAAACGGCCCTGGTGGAGCTGGGGTATGTGCTGCTGGTGTAATGGCTGCTGGTACATCATTATTTTTCTGACATGTAACACATCTCTTGACTGTTTCAGTGGCTGCGTTTCTGAATTTTGGATTCCACCATTGATTTGAGAACCTGTGATTCATCGTTGCTGGACCACTATGACCCAAACTGTGTATTTGTTGAGCCAAATATGGCAACAGTGATTCGGGAGCAACATACTTTCCCCCTTTGGTCCAGCAGCCGGATGAATCCACAGTGGCTCCTTTGTCTAACCATGTCCATGCTTCATATAGAGGAACGTCTTTATACAGATCAACGATTGATTCAGGAGGTAGAATTATCTTCTGTGCTGTACTACCTGAACACACTTGTACAGTTGCATAGAAACAAGCCTGTTTAGCCGCTACATCAGCAAGAGCATTACCTTTAGCTTCCGTAGTATTAGTTGTGAGATGTGCTTTCACTTTGATCACTGCTAATTTCTTTGGGAGTTTCATGGCAAACATTAAATCTTTCACTAATCCAACATGCTTAATGGGGGATCCAGCAGAAGTTAGAAATTTTCTGGTTTGCCAAATGACACCAAAATCATGAATTACCCCAAAAGCATACCTGGAATCTGTGTAGATATTTGCAACCGATCCTGAAGCTAGCGTGCATGCTCTAGTTAAGGCTACTAGTTCTGCAGCTTGAGCTGAAAAATGATCTGGAAGACGACCTGAAGCAACTACTTCAGTGGTGGAAGTTACTGCATATCCTGCTCGTCTGTTACCTTCAATAACTTGAGCTGAACCATCAACAAACAACTCCAATTCTGCGTTCTCTATGGGAGTTTCTGCTATTTCACTTGTCGCTGCATATGTAAGCGTAACACAATCATGAGTCATTTCGCCTTCATCCTCTAACACAAATTCAGTCATTGCAGACATCATACATGAGGATGGGTTCGTGACTGGTGCACGCTGTATAACAATATTCGGGGCTGTGAGAGTTGCTAACCAATTTCCCCAACGGGAGGAGGTGACAGAAGTGACTTTTGCTTGATTCATTAGTGCGGACACTGTGTGAGGGCATTTTACATTTACAGTCTGACCTAACACCATTCCTGATGAAGCCTGAAGCGCTAGATGAACTGCCTGTACTGCTCTGAGGCATGGGCCCATACCTTGAGCGACTATGTCAAGTTTACCGGAATAGTAATGAATTGGGCGTAAGCTGCCCCCATGATCTTGCATTAGACATGCAGTCATAAAGCCTAAGTGTTCATGGACATAAAGCACAAAGGGTCTATCAGATTGGGCAATTCCTAATGCTGGTGCTTGACATGGTGCTCTCTTCAAATCATTAAAAGCTTTGAGATGAAGTTCTTCCATACAAACAGTATCTGAATCTTTACCATAGCCTTTCAACAAATCATAGAGAGGCTGAGCAATCGAGGCATAGTCTTCAATCCAAGGTCTACAATAACCTGTTGTTCCTAAAAATGAGCGGAGTGTTTTAATGGTATTAGGCGGAGGTATGGCTTTGACTGAAGCCGCTCGATCCTGTGTAATGGATCTATTTCCTGCACCAATTGTTTGACCCAGAAATGTGACTTGCTTTTTAGCAACTTGAGCTTTGTGAAAGCTGCATTTGTGTCCTTTTTTATGCAAATAGTCCAACAATGATGCCAATTCAATTTGATGTACCTCATGATCTGTTGAGGCAATCAAAATGTCATCGACATATTGGATCATAGTGGACTGTTTTACCGGACATTCTGGGTCACACAAATCACGTCTGACAGCCTGATGATATATGGTTGGGGAGTTTTGAAATCCCTGTGGCAATCGTGTCCACTGGTATTGTTCATAGTCAACTGTGAAAGCTAACCATGGCTGGCTGTCAGAGTGCAACGGTACAGAAAAGAATCCATTAGACATATCAATTACTGAAAAAATCTTACAATCTAATGGTAAGCCATTACAAATTGTAGATGGATCTGCCACTAGGGGGGTGATTTTTTCAATATGTTTATTGGCTACTCTGTAGTCTATTGTAAGTCTCCATGTCCCATTAGATTTCTTGATGGGCCATATGGGTGAATTACATGGACTGTTGGTTTTAACTAGCACTCCTTGCGTCAGCAAATTTTCTACAATAAGTTTGATTCCCTGTATAGCTTCCTTATTAATCGGATATTGTTTGGTGACCGGAGGTGGAGTTCCTGTCAATTTAACTGGTTCTACACCTGTCAACAACCCACAATCATCCTTGTCTTTAGCCCAAATTGGATGATTCTGTAAGAAAGCATACTCGGGAGGGGTTGCATTATTGGTAGAAATCTGTGCTGAGGAAATTTTTATGCTAGTAGATTCTGAGGACATGTCTAAAGTTAGATTTATTTGTCTCAGAAGATCCATGCCTAAAATTGCACCTGTATTTAATGGAGCGCATAGCAATTTTGTAGTCAGAGTTTTTGGGCCAAATTGTACCTCTATGGGCGGAGTTTCATACAAAACAGAATCTTCACCTATTACACCAGTTAAACAAAGTTTGGTTTTCTTGTATGGGATGTTTAAACCTTGTGCCAATTTTGTAGGAATTACTGTAATTTCTGCACCTGTATCAAGCAAAAAATCAATCTCTTTCTCTTTTATGCTACCTTTCACAAAAATTCTTTGGTCATTGTGTTGGATTACAGGGGAAAGGTAGCTACTCACAGCCCCAATAATTAGTTTTTTTCCTGGTCTTGTTGTGCTCTTAGAAGAGCCTGAACTAACTGTCCTATAATTTCAGTGGTCACTGGCGGAACTACTTCAGGGTTGTGTGCAGGCTGAGAAGGAGCAGAATTATGCATAGCATTTCTTTTACTATCTTGCAACTTCTTCCTACACTCTTTCTCCCAGTGTCCTAATTTTTCACAGTATTTGCATTTGCTTTCTCTTTTAGACCATCTATTGTCTTGTTTCGTTGTGTTAAACGTAGCTGCTGCTACTCTTACTTTTGCCTTGACATCAGCATCTCTTTCCCATGTAGTTAACCTGTCTAGGTTACTTCTGAGAGTTCTGTTAGACCAAGTTAGATCTAAGAATGGTAAAGCTTTTCTGTATTCGGCTACAAGGCCATCTGACCAGATACGAACCAAGGGTCCCTTGTCATCCAGAACACCTTCAGGGTCATCAACAATTCCACTGTAGATTACAGCTGACTGACAAAATCTTTCAGTATATTCACTCACAGTTTCTTCTTTCCTTTGCACACAGGTAGTAATTCTAGACCAATCTATTTTGGGTCCTAAGATATTCTTTAGGATTTTCAAAATACCTTCTCTTAAATCACCCTTACTGGCATTTCGCAGTTCAGAAGTGACAGCAGATTCAAAACTGTTGAATTCAGATTCAGTTAGTATTTGTGACATCAGCTGCGTGACTTCTGCCAACGACATGTCATAAAGACGCATTTTACTGATCAATGTTCTTCTAAATTCAGAAAAATGTGTGCGTGCTGACGGTAAACTCTGAGATAGTCTCTCTATATCTTTAGGACATAAAGCTTTGGCAGCAGTTTGTATTTGCACAACAGAAGAATGGAGAGGAACACCATCAGTGTCCTCAATCCCCTGAGATCTTCTCCTAGCCCCACACACATGGACGGAATTTACAGGCACATCAGTTACTGATTGGAGAGCTACATCTGTTTCAAAGAACGCTTGTAAATCAGGGGAAATGTTATCAGGCTGACTTACTTCCACATCAGTTTTTGCCTCTTTCTTGAGGTTCAATTTCTTGGTCAAAGTCTAATAGCTTTAATCTTTAATATATATGAACGCTACAGAATATTCAAACCCGAATTTAACTTATTTTTCCAAATAAGGACATCCCTAAATGTCCCAAAGGAAGGTTTCATCAGATTTGGCTCACCTCTGTGGACAGATTTGTCCCCAAAGTATAGTAAACACACAGTCACAAAGATGCCTTTCTCATTCCATTCCATTAGTCAAGCAGCTTTCGGCTATTTGTAACTGGTCAATAAATCCAACATCAATCTACAAATGGACACAACAGCTTCTTTATATGTACTTGAACAAAACAAAAATAGATCTAGTGTGTACTTATTAACATAAATGTACCTTTTGTGTTTGAAAATGCAAAGAAATAGGCACTTGGAAAGACATGACAGTGAGTAAATGCTGACAGAACTTTAATTTCCGGGTGAACTGTCCTAGTTCACTTAGCTGAGTGATATAAGTAAGTACTCTTCAAATAAATTAGCAGAGACTTCCCTTAATATACGGGCATATGCTGTAAAATGGGCCTGTCACAGGCTGTCATGTTCTTTTCTGAAGAGATGCAGATCGCTGAGTGACAAATCACCTGCGGGTATGTTTGACGTGGATCTTCAACATTAACACGTCACAGAAATGTGCTGAGCATTTAGATTGTTTTTATGTCCTTTCAGATGAAAGAATGATAAATGGAAGCTCTCTGCTTTTATTGCATTTACAAATCTGGACAACACAGAGGCTTAAACGAATATTCATACGTAGACTCTATAGACACACACACCTAAATATTCCAATACAGCAAACAAATTCACAAAACTTGACATTACTTATTAGAAGGTTTACAACCCTTGTGTGTGTTTGTGTCAGCATAAAAACACAAGCTTGAAATAATGGGGCTATAAACAGCCTCTATATAGCAGTGCTGAAATAATAGCATACCCTCTGACACGAAAAATATGAATATTATGTTCGGATATGAGTAATGTCCAAGTCATAAAGAGCTCAGCATCCCACACTGCAGTGTAATATTCGCCATAAAGTCTGCTACCGGCAGTATGTGTGTCCAGGTATATGTATCATCACTATTGCATCGCTTATAGCTCGTAAAGTGCTGCACATATCCGTTTAGAGAAAAGGATGTAAAATGGAGTGAAAGTAAAAAATTGTATCAGACTAAATTATGCAGAATTTATAAATGACTTGAGAAGACCGACTACAATTTCTAAAATGTTGTTGAATTCAAGCCCCTAATCATAATAAACAGATTGGCAATGTAAATGAATGCTGTACGCTGTCTTTGTCTCTCCAAAACGCACTCATGCCGGCGGCGAAGGTCTATCCATCAAGCTGATGGTTTAGTGAGTTGAGGAGGGCTGAAGATTGGACGTAATTGTTTCTCCGACTGGGGTGGTCAGAGTGAGGCAGATGGCAGGAGAGAGAGCAGCACTCTTCCCTGCACTGAGACAGCATTTTAACTGCAGGTAAATACAGGCCTTTCACAGAGCTGCTCTGATTCTGCTCAACAAACCCTCCATCAGCCCATCAACACGCTGAGATGTGAGGAACAGGTCTGAAACTGTTATAAACCTGTCAAGCGTGTGTATGTGTGCCTGGTCGAATGCATGGGGATGGTGTTTTAAGTGTTTGTAAATGTGTATTATTAGCAGCAGACTAGTGTAAAGTACTCATTAGCACTCAATACTATTGCTTGTTATTGTTCAGATTTGAACAGACCGCTAAGAACAGATTTGAACAGACCGCTATTAAAATGCAGCTCATTCTGCACTATTTCAGACATGGATAATACGTAACTTCAGGCAGTTTGTAGAAGAAAAAGGTGTGCAATTACTTTTCAGATGTACCATTTTTATCTAGGGTCCTATAATTGAGGACAATGCAGATGGAAGTTTGTCAAAGTTTGTCGAATTGTGATATGGACTAGTATCTGTAAAAGATACCATTTAAATATGAATCTTGCATGTTCTGCATGTCTCTGTGTGAATGAATGGGTGCGGTTTCGTTTACTACACACATACTGAAGCGCACGTGACGCTTGAGATATTTACAGAGCGTCTGCCTTCTCACTAAATGAGGACTTAAATACATGAACAACATTCCCAGAACTAGGGATGCTCGATTATGACAAAAATCATACTCACAATTACTTTGGACAATATTGTAATCACGATTATTTAACACAATCATGAGTAATAACTTGATAACTGAGCAATGTGATAACTTTGAATGAATGATTTGTTTAAAGATAGTGATATCTATCAAATATATATTTTCTGTAAATAATGTTGCTATGAAATCTACATTTTTGAGACCAGCGTGCCAAATATCACAATTCTCAATATCATATCAGAATACTAGGGTAACTAATATTAGTAAAAAAAAAAAAAAAAAACAAGTCCTCTAAATTATTGAATACAATTATTAATCTGTCAGTAATAAAAAGCAAAGGATAAATGTAATAGAATACAAAAGGTAAACGAAACAAACTGTGCTTTAAGTTTTTTATGCAAGTCTAATGTATTCAGCCTACTACAGAAATTGAATAATCGAATGTAAAATATCATAGTCTTCACTATAAGAATATCACCTCCTTTGTTTCTTAATAAAGCTACAAACGTCCTTCAGTTAAGAGCAGAGAGTGATTTTATCTGTCTTTTATTAATGATAAGCAAGCACACAGTCGGCAGCAGGAATATTCTCTGTCCAATTCACTGTTACACATGTATTTTCATTCTCAACTGTTAACTTTACAAAGAGGGGTTTCTGTACGTGAATACAGGTATTTGACAGTTTAGGTGCGCACCTTGAGCTAAAAGATGACCCCCCCCCTCCCCCCCTCCCTCTGGAGCAGCGCAAGTTCTCTTCTGCGCTTTTAAAAACATAAATAAATCAAATTAACAAAGCAAGCACATCTCATTTTGCAAAAGTCATGTTACATGATCTTACTGATTTGCAAGTGAAATTGGGCTTTTATGGGGGAGCAAATGCGCACCGCTGGAAAGAGGGCAGAATGGGGAGCAATAATCATTTGTTGTATTATCTTAATCGTTGGAGGCTGAAATCAAAATTTAAATAAAATGCCTTCATTTTTATAACCAGACAAATTTAAATGCAGAACACAGAATTTCTGAGAAAAAACTTTCATAAGGTTATTGTAAAAATAGATGTTAATAAATCCAGTTGTTTTATGCATTCAAATAATCAGATTTGCTTAAACAGAATTTGGTAACAAATAACATGAGAAAAATAAAACATATTTCATAGGCCCCTAAACTGTCATTTTTGTTAATCTTTTAATAAATGTATGTTAAATTGTACAGGTTTCATGATTTTAATTGATTATGCATGTTTTTTGATTAATACAATTTAATTTAACCATTAAAAAAGAGCCCCAAAAAAGTTAAACAGTCACACAAAAATGTAATCTAGAAAAATGTAACGAAAAAAAAAAAAAAATTGGAATTAAAAAAAAACTGGATTTCAGAGGGCCCTATTCATCTGCCACATGATAAAATGTGTGAAAATAACCCGTTGACTTACACTGAAGAAGAAACCCAAGTCACTCTTAACAAACTGTTTTTACAGATTTGGGGGTGGCCATGTAAGCAACCTCCTAGCAACCACACAAAATTCCTTAGCAACCGCCCAGCTGACAATCATCATTACTTGATGAAGTATTTCTTCCAACTGGACTTATTATGCATTACTACCATTAATGTTTTTTAAATAATTACATATGAATCTATCACCAAAGCTACAGATTGTACAATTAAACATTTCTCATGTGTTGTTGTTTTTTTGTAAGCTTACAGTTTGCTTAACATACCGCTAGCATAGCCGACACTCTACACAAGTAAATTGCCCAACTTGTATTCATAGTAATTACGAAAACGATTAAGATTACAAAAACAAACATCTTTTATTCTGGATTTATTTGCTCAGTTCACCACAGGACTAGTGATGTGGATAAGTCAATTTAGATTTTTGTAATGGACTTGCCTATTGGAAAATGTAGCATGCTATGCAAAAGTTATGCTAAAATAGTACACTGGGGGGTAATCTTACAAACAGTGCATTTGCTGTGAGTGTGTACCTGCTCATTAACTCTGCTGTGGGACGGCCCGTGGTGGATCAGTATCTGGACTATGTCCACGTCACCTCTCCATGCAGCCAGATGCAGAGGAAAACAGCCATTACTGTCTGCCACATTAGTAGAGGCTTCAAACTGCAACAACTTCAACACCACGTCCCTGAGAGAAAGACAAATAAGACAGATTTCGTGTAATAGTGTGGCCGATTTTCATTCTTAAACACCAAAAATCCAATAAATCTTCTATGGTACTTTTTAACTTCATGAAGCTTTTTGCAGGCACACAATGAACAGGGTAATTGTGCTCTAATCATAATACATAATTCAAGTTACATGAAATCCCTATCCTACTCTGGCCTCATTCTTACGGCAAACGTTTAAACCACCCAAAAACCCTGAGCTATTCTAATTCCATCCTGCTTTAAAAAAACAAATCGTCTCAGGTTACGTATGTAACCATGGTTCCCCGAGTGGGGAACGAGACACTGCGTCCCCTAGGGGTCGCTACGGGGGAAAGCCCTCAGCGTGACTCGGTCTGAAGATACATATGTAAAAACACCACCTGTTGGCCGGCGACAGCCCATGACGTCACTACCGGCGTGCCACAATATAAGTGCCGCCGGGAGAATACATCATCAGCTTCTTTGTCTGAAGCTTGCGTCCGAAGCATGGCCCGAAGCCTAGGGGACGCAGTGTCTCGTTCCCCACTCGGGGAACCATGGTTACATACGTAACCTGAGACGTTCCCCTTCATGGGAACTCGAACTGCTTCCCCTAGGGGTCGCTACGGGGAACGTTATACCCACTTCGCCATGCTGAGGGGAATGCAAGCCAATTTCTCAAAAAAGGCGAGCACTAAGCCAGCTCTACCCGGCTAAGGGAGTTGCCCCTGGGACGGCTGATGGCTGTCAGTGATATTATCCCCTTCGGCCAAAGGCCCGAGCTGCATACCCTAGTACTTACCTGTTCTAGGTGCCGGGATTACCGGGCCTAGGGTAGAGCTCAAAGTCTTGGAATCAGAAAAAGATTCCTTTAAGGGGATATGGCCAGGCACCTGGCTCACTAGGTCCTGGCCGATCACTCAGGGGTTACCACTTGCTCTCAAGCTTACCGAGGGAACTGTCTCAACAGACCTCTTGGTAGCGTACACCCCTTTCTTTTCCCTTTTTTTTTTTTTTTTTTTTTGGACCCAACATATATGGGACAGGGGAGCGGGGCCCAAGGCACAAGCCGGGGCTTTAACCAACTCAAAAAAGGGCACGAAGCTGTGCGCGTAACCCTACCCTTTCGGGATTTCTAGAAAGAACGCAGAATCTTTGATGTGCGGACTTACCACTGAGTGGATTTTAGAAAGTGCCCAAAGTCTCGCGTGTGCACTTATTAGAAGAACGTTCTATGCCCTGGAGCGGAGAACTACTCATTCCTCGGAGTGAGAGGGAACTCAGACGCTCAGAAGGGAGCGGCAAGCTCATAGATGACCCTCTGGTTGAGGGGAGCAATGCTGGCTCGACCAACAAGGCGAGCGACCTATCACAGAGCTCTGGGGGGCAGAGAAACTCGGACGCTCAGAAGGGAGCGGCATGCTCATAGGTGACCCTCTGGTTGAGGGGAGCAGTGCTAGCTCTACCGACGGCGAGCCCTGGAGAGCGGAGAACTCATTCCTCAGAGTGAGACCTATAACGAGCTCTGGAGAGTGGAGAACTCATTCCTCAGAATGAGAAGGCACTCCGCCGCTCAGAAGGGAGCGGCAAGCCCAACCATGAGCTCTGGAGAGCGGGGAACTCATTCCTCAGAATGAGAGGGAACTCCCCGCTCAGCAGGGAGCGGCATGCTCATAGATAACCCTCTATAGTGAGGGGAGCAATGCTAGCTCGACCAGCAAGAGAGATCACAGAGCTCGGAGGAGCGGAGAACTCATTCCTCAGAATGAGAGGGAAACTCAGACGCTCCGCAGGGAGCGGCATGCTCAAAGATGACCCTCTAATGAGGGGAGTAATGCTGGCTCTACCTATAACGAGCTCTGGAGAGCGGAGAACTCATTCCTCAGAATGAGAAGGAACTCAGACGCTCAGCAGGGAGCGGCATGCTCATAGATAACCCTCTATAGTGAGGGGAGCAATGCTAGCTCTACCTATAACGAGCTCTGGAGAGCGGGGAACTCATTCCTCAGAATGAGAGGGAACTCCCCGCTCAGCAGGGAGCGGCATGCTCATAGATAACCCTCTATAGTGAGGGGAGCAATGCTAGCTCGACCAGCAAGACAGATCACAGAGCTCGGAGGAGCGGAGAACTCATTCCTCAGAATGAGAGGGAAACTCAGACGCTCCGCAGGGAGCGGCATGCTCAAAGATGACCCTCTAATGAGGGGAGCAATGCTAGCTCTACCTATAACGAGCTCTGGAGAGCGGAGAACTCATTCCTCAGAATGAGAAGGAACTCAGACGCTCAGCAGGGAGCGGCATGCTCATAGATAACCCTCTATAGTGAGGAGAGCAATGCTAGCTCGACCAGCACGGAGAGCGACCTATCACAGAGCTCTGAGGAGCGGAGAACTCATTCCTCAGAATGAGAGGGAACTCTGCCGCTCAGAAGGGAGCGGCACTATCACAGAGCTCTGGGGGGCGGAGAAACTCGGACGCTCAGAAGGGAGCGGAATGCTTATAGGTGACCCTCTGGTTGAGGGGAGCAGTGCTAGCTCTACCGACGGCGAGCTCTGGAGAGCGGAGAACTCATTCCTCGGAATGAGAGGAACTCAGCTACCAATGAGGAGCTCTAGAGCGGAGAACTCACTCCTCAGAGTGAGACCTATAACGAGCTCTGGAGAGTGGAGAACTCATTCCTCAGAATGAGAAGGCACTCCGCCGCTCAGAAGGGAGCGGCAAGCCCAACCATGAGCTCTGGAGAGCGGGGAACTCATTCCTCAGAATGAGAGGGAACTCCGCCGCTCAGCAGGGAGCGGCATGCTCATAGATAACCCTCTATAGTGAGGGGAGCAATGCTAGCTCGACCAGCAAGGAGAGGGACCTATCACAGAGCTCTGAGGAGCGGAGAACTCATTCCTCAGAATGAGAGGGAACTCAGACGCTCCGCAGGGAGCGGCATGCTCAAAGGTGACCCTCTAATGAGGGGAGCAATGCTAGCTCTACCTATAACGAGCTCTGGAGAGCGGAGAACCTATTCCTCAGAATGAGAAGGAACTCAGACGCTCAGCAGGGAGCGGCATGCTCATAGATAACCCTCTATAGTGAGGGGAGCAATGCTAGCTCGACCAGCACGGAGAGCGACCTATCACAGAGCTCTGAGGAGCGGAGAACTCATTCCTCAGAATGAGAGGGAACTCCGCCGCTCAGAAGGGAGCGACACTATCACAGAGCTCTGGGGGGCGGAGAAACTCGGACGCTCAGAAGGGAGCGGCATGCTCATAGGTGACCCTCCGGTTGAGGGGAGCAGTGCTAGCTCTACCGACGGCGAGCTCTGGAGAGCGGAGAACTCATTCCTCGGAATGAGAGGAACTCAGCTACCAATGAGGAGCTCTAGAGCGGAGAACTCACTCCTCAGAGTGAGACCTATAACGAGCTCTGGAGAGTGGAGAAGGGAGCGGCAAGCCCAACCATGAGCTCTGGAGAGTGGGGCACTCATTCCTCAGAATGAGAGGGAACTCCGCCGCTCAGCAGGGAGCGGCATGCTCATAGATAACCCTCTATAGTGAGGGGAGCAATGCTAGCTCGACCAGCAATGAGAGCGACCTATCACAGAGCTCTGAGGAGCGGAGAACTCATTCCTCAGAATGAGAGGGAACTCAGACGCTCCGCAGGGAGCGGCATGCTCAAAGGTGACCCTCTAATGAGGGGAGCAATGCTAGCTCTACCTATAACGAGCTCTGGAGAGCGGAGAACTCATTCCTCAGAATGAGAACCGGAAATTTCCACCTAACCTCGGTCAGGTGAAGTTTACGGTGGTTACAGGGGAATTAGAGAGGAATGAGAGGGCTTGCCTCTCTCTGACCCGCGTCTTTCTCTCACCCTAGCCGCAGGAGGGGGAGGGGCATGAGTCGCGAGACTAGCCTTCTGAGCCCATCTCTGACCCTCAGACCGAGATGGGCTAGGACCCCTGGTTGTTCGGGCTCAGACCTGGATTATATAGAACCTTATCCAGGTCTTTCAGCAGATCAGTCTGGTACGCCTTAGTGTGCAACGAAGCGACGGTCTGACCTGCTGCTGCATATACCCTGCCATTTAAGCGAGATTCAGGGGCTTAGGTGGCCAGGGGGGAGCCTTGAGAGAGGATGTCTGGCCACAGAGACATAAGCTGGTTATCATCTCTTGCACAGGGGACATCCCCTCATAGCCATTTTCACACAATGTCAGCATAACTAGTATGCTGAAACCTATGAATACGAGAAAAAATAGCTTTTTTTTTTTTCACTCCTTCTCAATCTCCACATCGAGATTTTATGAAGAAAGGAAGGCTCACTCGAGCTGGGGGTGATTTGGCCAGAAAGATTAATTTTTATGATCCACAACCCCCAAAAACTCGTTCATATGCAGAGAAGAGCACTAGCCGCTGAATCTGATTATGTCAGAAAGATCGCATCGTCACAATCCAGCAGCTCACTCTCGTTCTCGGCCGACGCGCGCGAAAAGGGGCGGTCCCGCTTTTCACTCATCGGCCACATCCAACTGCTAATTTCATTACCTCCGTGCCTCGGCAGCGGTGGGTCCCGAATAGCGGGAAGCAGACGGCTGCCCCTCTTCCTCGGAAAGGGACAGGACGAGAGCGGAGCTTTTACATAGAAAAAAACTCACAGTGCACGCAGATTCCCCTCAAGGACATCGCGTGCGTGCTCCTTGCCCAAACAAAAGACGCAAAGATTGTGTGTGTCATCGCGGTGGGTCCCGATTTTATCCACACACAATCTTAAACGCCTTGCTAGTGCTTGAATGTTTTTTCTGAGTACATGAGACTGAAACGGATGTAAAGATGAGTGTGAGACAGATTAAACCTCACAGACGTTTGAAAGCAGCTTGTTCTCTTTCATCTGAGTGTCTTTTGTTAATCTTTCCTCCAGTCAATCTGTATTTGAATAGCATTTTAGCTTTAGCTCTGATTATCATAAAGTTTGTAGACAATAATTCTAGGTGCATTTTGGATCTGTCAAGAAAACGAGATGATATTGTTTTAACACAATCCACTCTGCTTGGTGAAGCGTCTGTTTTCACAGTTCACAGTCATGTATATTATTACACTATCAGTCATGTTTTTCATCAGTAAGATGTTTTATAAAGATGTCTGCTCACCAAGCCTGCGTTTATGTGATCCGGTGTAGGCTACAGCAAAAACAGTCTTATTGTCAAATATTTTATTTTAAATCATTCTGATTTGCTGCACAAAAAACATTTATTATTATTATGTTGAAAACAGATGAGTATACTTTTTTCAGGTTTCTTTGATGAATAGAAAGTTCAGAAAACAGCATTTTTATGAAATAGAAATGTGACACGCTATATTTTACTCTCTTTATCGTCACTTTTGATTAATTTAAAGCATCCTTGCTAAATAAAAGTATTACCCCCCCCCCCCCAAACAAACACACTCAAAAGTTTGTTTACATTATATACAGTATCTCACTGAGGTGAGTACACCCCTCACATTTTTGTAAATATTTTATTATATGTTTTCATGTGTCCACACTGAATAAATGACACTTTGCTACAATATAAAGTAGAGTGTTCAGCTTGTATAATAGTGTACATTTACTGTCCCCTCAAAATAACTCAACACACAGTCATTAATGTCTAAACCGCTGGCCACAAAAGTGAGTACACCCCTAAGTGAAAATGTCCAAATTCCCTCCCCGGTGTCGTGTGTGTGTGTGTGTGTGTGTGTGTGTGTGTGTGTGTGTGTGTGTGTGTGTGTGTGAAAAATAGGTTATTAGGTGTGTGTGAAAAAAGGTTATGTTTATATATTAAATATAATCATTTATAATATGAATTACATGATTATAAATATAGACACGTAAATATTTTCTATACTGAATGTGTGTGTATTTATATATACATAATAAATATAGACAGAACACATATATTATGCAAACAAAATATATTCAAATATAAAGCAGTTATTTTGAATAGTAAAAATATTTTGCTGTATTTTGGATCAAATGAATGCACGCGAAGTGAGCAGAAGATACTTAAAAAATATTAAAAAACAACAACAAAAACTTTTGACTATATTCATGTTATATCATTTATAATGAATATTTAGGGGAGTGTGAGGACAATCGGCGAATCATTTAAAATGAAATAACTTGATTTCTTAAGAAAGAATGGAAACTCCTCCGTACACTGATACTGAGCAGTGTTTCTAATTTAATATGTTATTGATCTATTTCTGTCCTCGTGCTGTGAGTCTCCCCCGGAGCGCGTCGCTGAGTTTATACTGTGCACGCGCGTCTGATCGTCACGTGACCTTCGCTTCAGAAACTTAACGGAGTCGCTGAAATAATGGCACAGAGTGAGTGTAAGATCCCGATTTAACTAAACAAACACCTGTACTAACCTGTGCTAAGCATGCAGAATTAACTCTGACTGAGAAAGGACGATCTCCCTTAATCTAAACCTTTATTTCTGTCGAGTTGTTTTCTGTCGAGTTGCTTTATTTATGTCGCTGGTGGCCTGTGTTGGTTTAATTTGGTTATTTCCAGACGGTACACAAACGAGAGAAATTAATTTAAGGAATAACAACAAAGTTCACTGACAATAATTTTTAGGCATGCATGTTGTTTTTATATTGTTGTCATAATGCACAAAACTCTAAGCTGGTTTATTCTAATGAGATTGCCTTTTACAACTCACGCTCATTACAGTTTTGCTGCTTGTAAATCTTTAAATGCTCTTTTCAGATTGTAATGTAAGATTTTGTTTCAGTGATTGCTGCATACGATCTTGCTCACCGCAGTAGTTGGAGCTTTGACCCTCCTTGCAGTAAGTCTATTACATAGCCTGAAGAAAATGAAAATCTAACCAAAGTTGTATTAAGATCAAGCACCTGTGTTGTGTTTCAGTGAGTGATGGGACTCCTCTGAGGATTGTCCTGCTGGGAAAGAGCGTGTCAGAAAACAGTCGAGTGGGAAACTTCATCTTAGGTCGAGCAGCGTTGGACAGTGAAGCTCCTCCAGATGTTGTAGAGAGAGTCACGGGAAGATTGAAGGACAGACGTGTGATCATCATCAACAGTCCTCAGCTGCTCCAGACAAACATCTCAGATCATCAGATCACACAGGCAGTGAGAGAGTGTGTGTATCTGTCTGATCCAGGACCTCATGCGCTCATTATCATACTGCAGTATACAGACTTCACTGAGGAGGACCCGAGGAGAGTGAAACATGTGCTGGCAAAATTCAACGAAGAGGCGTTTAAACACACTATAGTGATCACGAGTGATGAAGAGACTTACGAGTCACACGTGAGTCCTATGATAAAGCATACAGCTTTTCATCAGTTAATAAAGAAGTGTGGAGGAAGATATCTGCAGCTTGGAAAAAAAAAATCAGAATGGCACTCTGACATATTAAACAGTGTCGAAAAACTACTCAAGGGAAACCAGGAAGAACATCTCACGTGTGAAATATATGAAGATGCTACAGGAGCATCAGTGGATGAAGAGCAGAGCAGATCAGAGGATGGAAATGGGAGCTTTCACCACAAATATGATGGAAAACACAAAGAAATCCAGAAAGAGAGAAGTGATGAAGGTAAAGTTTAAAACTGTGGTGTCAAACTCAGTTTCTACCTGGGCCACTGTGCTGTTGTGCTGAATGATCACAAAGTGGCATCCATAAATAATGAAACTTTTTAATCTTAATAAATGAGAACAGGTGAACACAGCTTTTCACTCACTCCGAAGGGTCACGTAATAAAGAAAACGGCCTATATCAGTGTTGCCAACTAATTTCCAGTGGAAGTTGCTAAAGGGAGGTTGATTTATTGCTAAAAGTTTCTAAATGACGTGATGATGTCATTGCATAATCACAACCCAAATTTGTGTCACTATTAAATCTCAGCAAAAAAATATTTTATATGTCCATTTAGATATGTTCGTAATTTAAATGCATAACATAATATTAAAATGTAACTATTAAATTTGTTAACGATTACAATTTAAGTTTTTTGTTGTTGTTAGCTACACATTCTGAACAATTATATTTTTAAGCAGTGTATTGGTAGTGTTTTTTTATTACAAATTGTATTTTGTGTTTTCAGGTTACAATGGATAATGTCCTGTAAAATTACTAGTACCTTTTCCATTTTTCTATAATTTTTTCTTACTACCTGAACAACAATTGCAAGTACAAGCTACTAACAAAGTGTATCATAAATGAACAATTCTTAAATTACTAAATTATTTGCAACAAAATTGCTAAGTTGGCAACACTGCTATATATAATAACATAGTCCCCTCTTGTGGACACTTTATGAACTGCATCCCAACCTAAAGTATTACATTAAAGATACATCTACAGCTTATGTGCAGCCTACCTTGAAAAAGGCAGACTGAAAATTAAAGAACAATTTCATCACTCATTTTAATAATTTATTCATGCAAAAAACAGCACAAAGGCATTACATTCTGGTAATTTTGGGATAAATTTAGGTTATAAAAAAAAACATTTTGAAAACATGTTTTGAAATGCTTCTAAAAAGTCAAAAATGCCCGCTTTCTTGTCACGATTATAATGCTATTCTAATGTTAAAAAATTGTTTCTTACAATGTATTACCAACTTTCTTTTTACCCAAAATATAATGTTATCTGAACAATTATTTGTAATTGGCTATTCTAGGAATATTTAATGTCTTGTAGAACATTTGAAGGTGACAAAAACATGTCTTGAACATTCTACTAATTTTATTTATATTCATTCATTCATTCCAAAAGAAAATTAGTTTTTGAATATTCTAAAGAACATTCAAATGTCCCATTTCCTGTCGTGGTTATGACATTATTTAAAGGTTACACACCCCGTAGTCTTGTGTAGTCAGACCTTCAGACTGACGGCTGAAGGTCTGGAATAGATGCCTGCATTCACTGGCCAAGCCCCGCCCATGTTTGACCGACATGTCAAACAACCAATCACAGTTCGTGTTGTTCAGCGTCACATTTCGGGGCGTGGACATGTTGCCACAATAACAGACTGGTGTATGAAAGTCTCGGATGTATTTTAAAGATTCTGTGCTGTGAACTTTAAATATTTCACATACTTTTGAAAATCCAGCGTTTAGTTGATCCTGATAAGTGTATGCCGTCACATTTGTAAACACTACGGCTTAACGTTTCTTAGAACATTCAACAAGTAAAAATAATATCAAACAATGTTAAGATAATGATGTTCTAAAAAGGTTTTCTCTCAATGTTTTGAGAACATATATCATATATTAATAAAGATTTAAGAATGTTCTATTAACTAGTGAATGGTGTGAGAACATTCCTAGCAGCAGGGTTATAGCAGGTGCTTAAATGTGTACTTAAATTTTGGAAATCTAAAATAAAAAGTTTGGTGTTGAAAACAGTGATTAGTTCAGACATTCTGACAGTTCATGCCAATTAGTGACGTCCGATTTGCGAACGAATCGTTAATTGAACTGCATGCAAATCGCTGACTTTATCATACGAGTTGCTGTTTGAAATGTTAATAATTTTGACAGAAAATACTGTGTTGTATTTGATTCTGACCTGAGGTCATTAGCCGTTCATCACCTTCAATCCATGTATTTAACTACCTGTCTGCGAATTCATTCCAGCTATAAACGGCTCATTTGAAGCGTCGCAGGCGGCTGTAGATCTGTTAGCGAGTCTCGATGGGCCGAAGCCGTCCCGTAGAGCCCAGCGGCCCCATCTCAGCCCTGCAATTAGAGTTCATTATCGGCCGTGAAAACGAGGAGCTCACGCTGAGACGAGCCACTGCACCTTCATCACCTTCATCACAGCCGGGCTCCCGGAACGGACTCCGCAGCTAACTCAACCCTGAAGTCTGTACCGCTCAGACTAAGAGCTAGGTTTATGTAGTCCGCCAGCGACTCCTCTGGGACCCAGTAAAGCATCCGGGACTTGAAGGGCTCGGCCAGGCCTCCCCAGAAGAAGACCAGGAGGCAGGTCTTATCTTTCACCGACCGACAAGCGACTTCTCAGAAGTGCCCGGCACACTCCTCCATACTCCCGTCTCCCTGGCGGATGTTGCAAAGTTTCCCCACTTGACTCATGTCTGCAGGCTGAATTCTGTCATGGGGCGGTGAGAGAAAACACTGTGTAAACAGAGGTCTGGGTCCAACTGCAGGTGAAACACTTTATTAAGAAACAAAAAGGCAGAAAACAAAACAGAAAACAGAGTGGGACACCACAGAATGCAAAATGGTACTGGTGTCCTAGCGAGCAGGGAACAGAACGACTAGAGGAACACAATAAAATATATACATACACTAATCCATATAATTCAACCAGACAGAGCAGCAGGAGTGTGGTGTATAAATAGTCCATCGTGATGGGGAACAGCTGGGAGTGTGATGAGTGGCAGGTGTGTGGTATTAGAGCCATTGAGTCCAGGAAGACGGGAGGTGGTGACCTCTGGTGGTGAGAGGGACCATCGCCGGGCCTGGACTCATGACAAAAATGAAGGATGACATGATACATCGTATGGAATCGGTATAAACATGCAGTTTTAACATTGACATTTATCTGACTATAGTTGACAATGTTCAACTAAACTAAAAATAGTTAAATTTTTCTTAACAAAACTTACGTCTGTACCATTTACAACAGGGCCGAGCAGAGACCTTTGGGGGGGCAGGTGCTCAAAATATAAAAGGGGCACATGAAACAAGGCTTTAAATAGGGCTGTGCACAAAATATCATAACAGCAATGTATAGTGATGCATTCCTTGCTGATACGCGTATTGATGCGGATGCTGTAAATACTGTAACAATAAAAGTAAAAGTATGAATAGATTTTAGTCAAATGACATTAAAAAGACCAGACCCTTCCACGCCCATGAAACTTTTCTCCCTCAAATAGCACGAACGAAGTGAACACATGCACCTTTGTTTATGGTGCTGCTGCTGCGTATAACGTTAGAAGTGGCGTTTGCTGCAGGCTAAACACAGCGATTTAAACAAAAGCTGTGCAATGCATGTTCTCTTCACGTTGTTCTTGTAAAATAATAATAATGATAAGTAAACAAGCATACCACTCCGCTGAGAACCCCACTTACTTAAGCTGCAACCGTGGCGCGGACGATATTGAAGTGGTGCCTGAGCGCGAGGGATCGTTCGGATGAGGTCATCAGGTGAAAGGTTATCATGTGGGTGATTTTATTTACGGCTAAATTATTAATCATTAATTTACTAATAGTTAGATTGGGCAGGCCTTCACAGAAGGGTGTTTAATAAAATAAAATAAATAAAAAAATTGCCTTGATAAAAGGGCACTTTGGGCATCATGTGGCAAAGGGGCAGGTGCTCAAGCACCCTCCGCCCCCCCCTCTGCACGTGCCTGATTTACAATATAGCAGGCAGAAATTCCTTTACACTACTAATCGGAGCCGGATGTGATGACACACGGACTGTAATAAAGGCCTATAGTAACTTTTGACAGGCATCCCGCTATCACTTTAGCTAAGCTGAATAACAAGCATAAAATCTCACTTCGACGGGGTTCACCAGACAGTAGTAAACAGCGCCTCAAAGGCTTCTGTGCTACAACAGGAGCTGTCCTCCCTCCTTTTCAAAGGAGAGATAGAGGAAGTCCCTCAATCGAAGCTGTGGGTATGGCTCATCCAGGGCCGCATGTTTTGATTTCTAGTCTTCCTGCTGAAGTTCAAAAGACTATCGCTAACGCCAGAGCCCCCGCCACTAGGAAGTTGTACTCTTCCAAATGAAAGGTCTTTGAGTCTTGCTTCTCAGCCCATGCAGTAGACCCAGTCAACTGCCTTATTGGTTCAGTGCTGGAGTTCCTGAAAGAGAGACTTGTGACAGGGGCGGCTGCTACCACCTTGAGAGTGTATGTCGCGGCCATCGCCACTCACAGAGAGCTGGATGAGGTACCCCTGGGGAAATAGTAAATAGATTATGGTTTCTGCCTGATGACAACTAATTTATTCACTCAAGACTTAAATCCTTGTATGCACATCACTGCCTGTACGTATTTGGGTGCTTGCCAAACTTAATTATAAACTTTAAAGATCACGATTATGACGTTTTAACTGACTGAAGTTATGATTACTGACTTTATATATTTGAATGTGTATTTTCATCCCGGCCTGGGACGATAGATTATATCATTGCATCATCGCGAATGACGTCATTACGTTAGGGCGTAAAAGAACCGATGAACCGTTTTTTTGAAACGTTCATTGAAACAAACTGTCCGAAATAACCTTTTTCCGGAAAAGAAACTGATTTGCCATCACTAATGCCAAGGCGCAAAGCCTGATTTGAATTTAACAGTTGATTACGTGACGCACTGAACGTGCGGAACACACTGGTGTAGAAGGCTGCATATTTTGTGGTTTTACCCACAGTGGACATTCAAAAAAATTTATAAATAGTGCTGGTCCATCTGGCTATCCCATGATTTGGCGCATGACAAGAATGATGGAATTAATACATTAGACATTATACATAATACATTATGCTCACTGATCTTCAGATGTTTGGAAATTAATTAAGCCAAATGAGGTTTTGGAAAAATGACTGAAAAAATCCTGGTCATACACCAACATGAAATAAAAAGGGACCAGAATATATAAATTAAATCAACCATATCAGAACATAGAACTATAAAAAAATAAATAAAGAATCCCTATAAACTGACCATTATTGTTGGTGTAAGAAAAACCAGTTACATCACAATCTGTCATTAAATCTACTATGGTGTGCTGAGCCAATAATCTTTGAAACAAAAAGTAATTAGGCATCACAGTGGCTGAATGGATGTGTCTGACTGTCAGATATTTATACTGACACTTATAAAGTAAAAAAATGTATAGCCTAATGTATAGACTCTTACGGTATAAATGCAAATTACTTGCATTACATGCATACAGCACTGTGCGAAAGTCTCAGTTATGTATGATTTGTCATCATACCTTTTGCTTAACTATACCAGAAGGAAATATCACTTTCCATTTCCAAACATTCCCTTTGTTAATTGTAATAATCCTCAGATAGTTTTGTATGCAATATGAGATGACAGATTACAACAACAAATCGACAAAGACAGTATGGTCTACACAGAGACATTAGACATACTAAATCCATAAGAATTCTGGCAACTCCAAGACACTTGGATAAATTAATGAATTAACTGTAATCAAGGTAGATTTCTCCAAGCATCTTGGAGAGATCTTATGGATTTACTTTTTTTTTTTTTTCTCCCCATGTAACCCAGACAGACTTGACAGTAGTAAAATCGTAAAAAAAAATTTGTTTAAGGAAGTGTACAGTAACAAAGCTTGAGTCTAATGTCTCTTATATATTTCACTTTCAGTGCATTTCCATGGGAAACAGAAGCTGAACCTGGTGTTGTGTGGAAGTGATGGATCACTTATAGCCTCTGTGTCAAAACTTTTACGAGGGAAAAAGACAACACTTTCCCATCAGACAGACAGCAATAACGAAGTGTGTAAGTGTGTAAAGAAAAATAAGATAATTTATGGTCGTCTGATCAGTCTGGTGGAGCTTCCAGCTCTCAATCATCTCTCAGAAGAGGAAGTGGTTCGTGAAACTCTCCACTGCGTGTCTCTCTGTCATCATGGAGTTAATGTTTTCCTCCTCATAGTTCGTGATGCTCCACTGACTGATGAAGAAAAAGTAGAAATAGAGAAGGTCCATAAGATATTTGACTCCAGAGAGCATTTCATGCTGTTCTTTGCCTCCAGTCTCTCTGTTGAAGGACCACTGACAGATTTAGTCAAGTCCAGACCAGAATCTCAAAGGATAATCAGTCGTTGTGGAGGTCAGTACAGAGTAATTGGGTTAAATGAACCCGAAAACTCAAGACAGATCCCAGATCTACTAGATTATATAGAGAACATGACGAATGAACCCTATTCACTTCAGATGTATGTGAAAGCTCAAGAGAACAGAGTCAGACATGAACTGGACGAGCAACATAAGAAAGAACTGAAAAGAATGGAAGATGAAATCAAAGAATTAAAGCTGAAAATTCAGTCATATGGTGAGTGATTGTTTTCAGTTTTGGTGTTTGCAACTTCATAAGAATGTAAAATCAGAGCTAGAAATGTCTGACTCATGAAGTAATATTTGAGTGATTCAAACAGTCTTTAATATTTTGAATTCCTTCCCCATTCAATTTGATACATTTAGACAGTTGACTCACATACATTATAAAGCTATTTCTCACGCTATAATGACAAACACCAAACCTAAAGCTGCATGACATCAATACATGAAACTGTTGCATGATTTTCAGATGCTGACGGTGAAGCAGATGATCAGGAGTGTCTGAGGATTGTGTTGATCGGGAGAACAGGAAGTGGGAAGAGTGCAACAGGAAACACTATTGTGGGCAGAAAGGAGTTTCAGAGCAAACTGAGCACCGATTCAGTGACAACTGTTTCTCAAAAAGGAGTTGGTGAAGTGGCTGGTCGATCAGTAGCTGTTGTTGATACTCCAGGACTCTTTGATACGACTCTGTCAAATGATCAAGTGGTGGAAGAAATAGTTAAATGTGTTTCACTGTCATCACCTGGACCTCACGTGTTTGTCATTGTGTTGAGTGTAGGACGATTCACCAAGGAAGAAACAGACTCTGTAGATCTAATAAAGAAGATCTTTGGTCCAAAAGCTGCTCAGTTCAGCATCGTTCTGTTCACCAGAGGAGACGATCTTGAGGATGAATCTATAGAGGATTATATGAAGAGAAGTAAGTCTGCAGAACTCAAGAAACTGATCAGAGATTGTGGAAACAGATTCCTGTCTTTCAATAATAGAGAAAAACGAGACAAAACTCAAGTGATTCGGCTGTTAAACAAGATAGAAGAGGTGAAAAATACTAATGAGGGCCGATACTTCACTAACAGCATGTTTGAGGAGGCAGAGATGTCCATTAAAAAGAGGATGGAGGAAATACTGAAAGAGAAAGAAAGAGAAATTCAGACTCAGAAACAAGAGTTACAAGCTAGATATGAGATGGACATGAAAAACCTGAAGAAGAAACTTGAGGAAGAGAAAGAAAAAGCGGATGAGGAGAAAATAAAAACGCAGAATCAATTTAGAGAAAAACTGGAAAAACTCAGAAAAGAGTTTGAAGAAAAAGAGAAAACAGAACAGAAGAAACGAGAGACTGAAAACCAGAAACGATCGGAAGAGGAAAAACAGCAAAGAGCTGAGTGTCATCAAAAAATAGAAGAAATGAAGAAAGAGATGGAAAATCAGAGATTAAAGTATGAAAAACAGCAAATAAAAAGAGAAGAGGAAGATGGAAAGAGAGAAGAGAAATACAGACAAGATCAAGAAAAGATGAAACATCAACAAGAAGGTATTATAGAAGAATTACGGAAGAAAGAAGAAGAAGATATTAAAAAGAGAGATTTTGAGGAGAAAGGGAGAAATGAACAGCAAGAGAAAGAGAGACAAGAATGGGTGAAAAAAATAAAAGAGGCTGATAAGGAAAGAAAAGAGATTCAAGAGGAAATTAAACAACAGCAGAAAGAATGGGAGAACGAAAAGAAACGACAGATGAAAGAACGAGAAGAAGAAGAAAGAAATAGAAAAGAGAAACACGAGGAACAACTGAGAGAAAAACAAGAAGAACTGGAGAAAATGATAGAGAGATTTGACAGAGAGAGAGAAGAAGAAAGACAAAAAATACCATATGAGAGAAATAAACAGAGAAGAGAACAAGAAGAAAAAGAGAGAGAATATGAAGAAAAGATAACTGAAATAAAAAGACGTTATGAACAACTGGAGCAAAACAGGAAAATGCAGTGGGGCAGAAGAATACAAGAAGATGATGAGAGACAAGAGGAAGAGAGAAAGAGATTGACGAATCTGATTGAAGGTCTTAAAAAAGTGCGAGAATTCGAGATCAACAGAAGAGATAAAGAAGAGAGGGAGAGAAAAGAAAGAGAAGAGAATGAACGAGATGAAATAAATAAGAACTATGAAGAGAAAATACAAGTCATAATGAAGAAATATCAAGATGAAGCCAGAAAACAAGCAGAAGAACTGAAGGATTTCAGAGAGAGAAAAGAGCAGCACATTCAGGAGCTCCAACAGATGCTGGAAGAACAACAGAGACAACATAAATTACTGGAAAAACTCTATCAACACCTGAAAGACCAGAGAGGAGAAAAAATACAAGAGCTGCTACATGTAGTTGAAAGTTTGAGTGATACATGCAGGTGTGTCATTCTGTGATATTTAAAAAAAAAATGAAGAGAAGACATAGAATGATTATATATTACTTATAATATATAAGTAAATGCTAGGTTAAATACAGAGAACATATCTCACTGCTGGTTATACTCTGTATAATTGTGTATGTGACAAGTAAAGCTCATCTGAGCTTAATCTTTAAATGTAAGTTTAAATATTTAACCTAATATAAATGTGCGCTATTAGGTGCATTTCGTTTGTGCAGAGAGTGGAAGCTGAAGCGTGCTTCAGGACATCAGTGGAAACAAATTAAATACGCCGTAATTGTTGCTCATAAAGGTAAGAATAATACATCGTTCGGAACTTATTTATTTTTTATTTATGTGCACTCAACATCAACAAAACTTTATGCTTTTATAGGCAAGGCAAGGCAAGTTTATTTATATAGCACATTTCATACACAGTGGTAATTCAAAGTGCTTTACATAAAAGAAAGTGAAATAATCATTCACAGCAATAAAAACAAGGAGTTAAAAATAATAAAACAAGGAATTTTAAAATGATATAGAAATTGATTTAAAATGAAATTTAAAACAGTTAAATAAAAAAGGATTATGCATAAAATAATGCAGTCAGTTCGGACGTAGCACAGCGCTCATTCAACAAATGCACAGCTAAATAGATGAGTTTTGAGTCTGGATTTAAATGTGGCTAATGTTTTAGCACATCTGATCTCTTCTGGAAGCTGGTTCCAGCTGCGGGCGGCATAATAGCTAAAAGCGGACTCCCCTTGTTTTGTGTGAACCCTTGGTATTTCTAACTGACTCGATCCTAATGATCTGAGTGGTCTGTTAGGTTTATATTCAGTGAGCATATCTGCCATATATTTAGGTCCTATACCATTGAGTGACTTATAGACGAGTAAAAGTACTTTAAAATCAATCCTAAATGTAACTGGAAGCCAGTGTAAGGACCTGAGGACTGGTGTGATATGCTCAGATGTTCTGGTTCTAGTCAGAATCCTGGCAGCAGCGTTCTGGATGAGCTGCAGCTGTCTAATGGTCTTCTTTGGAAGGCCGGTGAGGAGACCATTACAATAATCCACCCTGCTGGTGATAAAGGCATGAACAAGTTTCTCCAAGTCTTGACTGGAAACAAAACATCTAATTCTTGCAATGTTTTTGAGATGATAGTATGCTGATTTAGTTACTGCTTTGACATGACTACTAAAGCTAAGGTCTGTCTCTAGAATCACCCCAAGATTTCTGACTTGATTTTTAGTTGTTTGACCCCTAGAGTCAAGGTATGCATTCACCTTGAGAACTTCATCTTTGTTTCCAAATGCAATGACTTCAGTTTTCTCCTTGTTTAACTGAAGAAAGTTTTGGCACATCCAACTGTTAATTTCATCAATGCATTGGCAGAGAGAGTCAATGGGGCTATAATCATTTGGAGATAAGGCTAGGTAGATCTGGGTATCATCAGCATAGCTGTGATAGGCAATTTGGTTCTTCCTCATTATCTGACTTAGTGGGAGCATGTACAGGCTAAACAAGAGCGGTGCAAGTATTGAGCCTTGTGGGACTCCACATTTCATGGATGTCCACTTAGACTTATGCTCTCCTATACTCACATAATAACCTCTCCCTTCTAAGTATGACCTGAACCATTTGAGTGCCATCCCAGAAAGCCCGACCCAGTTTTCCAGTCTCTCTAGAAGTATGTTATGATCGACAGTGTCAAACGCAGCACTAAGATCTAGTAGTACCAGCACTGATATTTGATTGATTATAGCACTGATTATAAAGAATACTAATAGGATGCGTTTGCCAATGAACAGGAGCACTTCACATTTACATTTATGCAGACGTTTTTATCCAAAGCGACTTACATTGCATTCAAGTTACAGTTTCTACATTTTTATCAGCTCTTGCTTTCCCTGGGAATCGAACCCATGACCTTAGCGTTGCTAACGCCATGCTCTACTAGTTGAGCTACAGGAAAGCTGTAGTTCACAAAAATGTACCGAAACTCAGTGAATATTTTCCTTACAGACATGATGAATATATCTATAGAAAGCTTTGAATTACTACAAAAATAAATAATTCATTATAATCCATAAATATGCACTTCTTTTTAAAGGCACGTCCAATGGGGAGATGGCGAGTCAGGATTTTTTACTTCATCTTTGTTACACTGACTCAGAAAACACTAGTTTATTAATAAATAGCCTAATTCAAATATCTCCTTACTATTTCCCCCAGACACATTCGTTGTAACTTTTGCTGGGGCTTTGCGGCAAGCTTTAGCCAATTTAGTGCACTCACGTCACGTTGTTGTGCGCCGTGGTAATGAAAACTCATAATTTGCATGCGTTTTTAAGCATTGCGGTTTAAAAACAAGTGATTTAACTGATTTTGGCATACCTGTATTCAAAAGAGCACCCTACTCACATACATTAGAGTACATTTATAAAACAATTCTCATTTAATAGAAAACATCCTACATTTTCACACAGATGGATTTTGTTATTGTATTCTTTTCATAATTTTATTATAAACACAAATCAAAATCTAATTTTGATTTTTTTTAAATAAAGTTTTTATTTGAAAGTACGTTATTTAAGATCTATTTGTTCCATGTTCGTGCAGAAAGTTTCGTTTGATTCAGCTAGGTGCCAGTATACAAGGGAAAAAAAATATTTGTATCATTTATTTTTTTAAGATTATGAATAATTAATTGAGGCAATATGTCCACAAGGGGTCTCCCTTCTGCCAGATAAGGCACACCTGCATTTGAAAGAGTCCCAAACCCACATATATTGGGATAAATGGATACAAATTGTCCAATTTTTCTCCTAATACCATTCATTTTAATGCATGAGTTGAATAATTCATAATTATTATTGCATTTATTCAAACTTAAAAGTATCGTGACTCTGCATCGAGCTAGCTGCAAGCATGCTAGGGGCAGTGTCCATTTCGCGTTCAGTGCACTCTCCTCCCTCGTGTTTAGCAAGGCATAACTCGGCATCGGATTGGTCTAGGAGAAAAAAAGTTCATACATAATTATTTTTAAACTAAATCATCCTTACTGAACTATTTATTTCACAATAATATGGCATACAATTAGGTTGCAGTCTGAATATATGGTACATTTTTAAACAAGTGCTCACTGGTTGTTTAACGCTTTTGCTCCTTGACTCAAATAAAATCTTTTCCTACAGTAAATGTTTGAAAGTTGACATTTCTTTTTTACTTTCACTGTAACTGAGGTAGACTGCAAAAGCATGTTACAGGTTTTGTTTGTAAATGTACTGGTCAAAGGTAGAAGTATGTGATAAATTTACAAAAATATATATTTAATTTGATTGATGATGACATAATTGTTTGATTCTTATATTATATGTTTTGATTCATGATTCTTATATTAATATCACTATTAAAGTTTTGATTTTACACATATGATGTTGTAGCTTTGTGTTGTTATTTGGAGCATTGCAAGGTAAAAATTCACTTTCATATACATATATATATATATATATACACACACACACAGTGATTAGATCACGTCAAGCGGCGTGACCTGGCCCCGGATAAACGGAAGAAGATGGATGGATGGATGATTAGATCACGTCAACAGTGTGGTTCATTCTTGAAGCAGATTTTTGTCTGAATGATGATTAGATTCACTGTTTTGGATCCCTGCATTTAAACTAAGAATGCGAACGAAATGCAGTTAGCATCTAACCAGAAGTGCAATAAGCAGTGAGTGCAGGATATACATTGTCTACAACTTGGAGCTCAGCCTTGACACTGTCCACATCCAGACGATTCCTCTCGTTTCAGCATGTTAACGTTATGACATGACGTAGCCAGCACGTGGAGGCTTGTTTACGTTTTTAACTAGACGCTATGCTGCTGCGTCCCGATAAAAATTCTAGAGCAGGTTTTTTTTAGGCCCATTCAGCGCAACTCCAAAAAGGAGGACAAATTAGTGTCCGCCAGACAGAGGGCTTAAAATCCGGACGCATGGCTACCCTACCTAGTAACAAAATTCTAAGAAAATTCATAGAAATGTGGGCATTTCCTCTTAAAATTAAATAAAAGATCCTAAAAAAAGTAAAAAGTAATTCAGAAAGCATCTTAACCCTTAAAAGAGGTCTTAAGGTCCAAAATTGTAAGGAGTACGAATAAGGACTTTTAAGACGCTTAAGAGTTTCTTTAGCAGTGGAGAAAATAGACGAAACATGAAGAGGGAGAAGAAATGTGTTGCACACAATGCATGACAGTCAGTTATTAAGACGTGACATATTAGATCGTGCAAGGATCAAGTTTGTGACTGATCTTATTAGAGACACGCTAACATCGCCGACACCGCACATAAATGCCATGGCGCCAGGAATGGACGTAATCTCTATATTAAATATTTTTACATATTTGGCAACTGGAAAAATGCAGCTATGCAGCAGTGATGATTTGGGTCTGTCACAACCTTCTATAAGCAAAGTGATCACACAAACATTTATAGCACTTTCAGAACTGTATTATTTCGCTGTTCATTTCCTAAAAAAATATTAAGTATGACAGCATGGTAAATAAAAATACATAATATATATATACATATTTAATGTGTGTGTCTGTTTGAGAGAGTATCGTAAAACAGGAAAAAGTACACATGTAATTTCAAAGTGAAGGCTTATAATAGGCCCTAAAAGCGCTCTTTTATTTCCTTCTTGGACAACCAACCAATCACAGTCTTCAAAAGACTGTGTCATTCCTAGCAATGGGGTCAGGCCTCCAGGCCAGTGCATCCTCACTTAAGATAAACGTTTTTGTCTTTTTTTTTTTTTATGCATTTAGCAGACGCTTTTATCCAAAGCGACTTACATTGCATTCAAGTTACAGTTTCTACATTTTATCAGCTCTTGCTTTCCCTGGGAAACGAACCCATGATCTTGGCGTTGCTAACGCCAGTTAGAGAGGAGAGTGTTACTACAGGTGGTTAGTCTACCAGTTGAGCTACAGGAAAGCTGCTTTTCCTTGCTCAGAATTGCTCTTAGATTGGTCCCGAATCACTCTTAAGCTAAGACTCCTACGTAGACATTTTTAATGTCTACGTAGAGAGAGTCACGGGAAGATTGAAGGACAGACGTGTGATCATCATCAACAGTCCTCAGCTGCTCCAGACAAACATCTCAGCTCATCAAAGCACACAGGCAGTGAGAGAGTGTGTGTATCTGTCTGATCCAGGACCTCATGCGCTCATTATCATACTGCAGTATAAAGACTTCACTGAGGAGGACCCGAGGAGAGTGAAAACTGTCTTGAAAGAATTCAGTGAAGAGGCAAATAAGCGCACCATAATGATCACGAGTGATGAAGATGACACTGGAGGGGCATCTGTGAAAGCTAATGAATTAATTGAGCAGGTAAACAGCAAATGTGGAAGAGGACATCTGCAGCTTGATCATAAAAACAAGGAATGGTGCTCTATACTATTGCAATGATTAGAGAAATTCCTTGGAGAAAACGTAGAAGAATATCTTACACGTGAGCTGTATCATGATACAGAAGGATCATCAGTTGATGAAGATTGGAGCAGGTCTTTTGTTTCACTCAGAACAGAGGAAGAGGATGCAGACGATGATGGAAAGTCATACACTCCTACAAAGAAAAAGGAAGCAAAGGGTTTTCTTCATAATATACCAAAAATATCCTATTGTAATTATTCCTGCTTTTGCAATTACATATTCAGCTGTGTTCTGACACCAGGTTACTGAATATTAGGAATTGTTTTGGGTGTGTAGTTTTAATATTGATAGAAGGATTGAGAGTTTTTATGCTTCGACTACTACAGTATAATTCAGGCCACGTCCAATTTGTCAATTATTTTATATATACCCATTTGATTGAATTAGTTATGCATGATAGATCAGAGCTAAGTCAAAACTCACGGTTTCAGAAGCACCAAGTGTTTATTTAATTAAGAACCAGTTCATATAAATATCTTTCTTAGTACTTTAAATGTCTTCGGCTTAGTTCACACTGCAGGCCCAAATCCTGACCCATGTCTGATTTTCTTATGACAGTCTGAACAGCACAAATCCGATTTTTTCAAATCAGACCCAGCCCACTTTCATATGTGGTCCTAGATCGGATACATATACGATGTTTTGCAATGCGACTTCAGTCTGAACAACCATGTTGCTTTTCATTTGATTTTTAAGTCATTTAAATGCAACAGACGTCACAATTATGCACTGGAGGAGGCGGGAAGATTAAAATCACAATGGCAGACAATATATAGACAATAATATCACTTCGTTATTTAGGCTCCGATTGCACATTAAATAGCTAAACACATGCTAACACGAGCAGCATCCATTTTTATTTCCACAAACAGTGCACTGCATCTGACGTCAAGTCAAGTCAAGTTGAGCTTTATTGTTATTCCTCTACATGTGGAACGAACAGTCATGCCTCACAGGACCACGGTGCTACATGAATACAGACATACAACAATGAAGTAAAAAAGAACACTATAAACCTATACACAACTAACCTACTAACAGATTTTGACTATAAATATACTGTATATAAATGTTAACCTATACATAGATGAAAAATACAAACTGCTACGAATGCTTCAAATGAATACTGTACATGTGCAGAGAGAAACATCGTAAGTCAAGCAGCTGGCTGTGGAACAGTGTAAGGTGATTTCTATTACATGAGCATGTAAACATACATATACTATTGAGTCTTTTGTGGGATTTATGTATACACCGTAGTGTGTGAAAGTGTCTAGTGCGAATAGAGGAGAGTGTTACTACAGGTGGTTTGTACAGGCCCACTCACCTGTGTGTTTTTTTCCATGATGTGGTAAGGTTGGGGGTGCGATGAACCATGTTTCAGGAGGTAGGGGTTTGTATGGGGTTTCAGAGAGGGGCAGAGGGATTTGAGTTCAGGACTCTCACAGTCTGGGGGAAATAGCTGTTGAGCAGTCTGGCGGAGCGGGCTCTGATACTCCGGTACTGTCTCCCTGAGGGTAGGAGCTGGAAGAGACTGTGTGAAGGATGGGTGGGGTCCTTCACGATACTATTTGCTTTGCTGGAGCATCGCACAAGGAGAACGTCCAGGATGGAGTCATGTCACGTCGTCTTCTGCGCATGCGGGTAACTTCAGGGCCGTATACGGTTCTCACATGAGATTGATGGCAGTCACATTTAAATGACAATGTGAACAACAGCAAAAAAAAATTCAGCAAAAAATCCCATCTGAGCATAAAGACCTGCAATGTGAACTAAGTCATAGTGTGATCAGAGACTCATATGAGATTCTGTAATGGACAAAATGGTTAAAGACTCATTAATGATGCCTTTTTTGCATTTTTGAATCATGATATATGTATTGCAATGTCTTATAGTAAATACATGCAGAGTGAATTAAGTTTAAATATAGAAATAGGTTTGAGACAATTACAGAAAAGTGTTCTGTATTCATGTATTTACACATTTTTTTACAGTTAGTAATCCAGATCTAAGACCAGAGCGTGATCTTGTGAAGAGTAAGTTTATGAACCGAGATATAGATAGGTTTTTCAATTGCTGTAACATTTATGAAATTAATATAATCAAAAATACATCTGAAAATGATCCAGTAAACTTTTTTATTGTTGTTGTTGTTTAAGGAGGTGTACGTACGAGCAGAAAACAGAAGCTGTGTGTTGTGTTGTGTGGACGTGATGAAAGACTGAAGGCCCTCGTATCAAAACTTATAAGAGGAAAAAATAGGTTTCTTACCCCCCTTATCCTTGAAAGAGAAAGAGTGTACGAAGAGAGATGTGGAGCTTCATGGACGTCTGATGAGTCTGGTGAAGCTTCCTGCTCTGACTCGCCTCTCGGAGGAGGAAGTGATGCGTCAGACTCATCAATCTGTGTCTCTCTGTGATCCTGGAGTTCATGTTTTCTTCCTCGTTATTCCTGACGCTCCACTGACTGATGCAGACAAAGCAGAACCAGAGATGATCCAGAGGATTTTCGGCTCAAGGATCAAAAACCACCTCATGGTTCTCCTAATCCAAGAGAAGAACATGTTTAGTAAACTGATCAGTAGTAAAAGTAGTCTGTATAATATTTCATGTACTCCGATTTATCTTCAGTCACTTGGAGGTCGACAGTTTGTTTTGGAGAACGGCTCACAGGTTCCAGATCTGCTGCAGGATGTAGAGAACATGGAAAAAGAGAATGGAGGAAGTTACTACACCACCTTCATGTACCTTCAGGCTCTAGTAGAACTGGAGAGAAACAAACACAGAGCTGAAATAGAGGAACTGAGAAGATCTATGATGAAGACTCAGTTAACAGCAGGTATGAGTTCATGAGAAAGTGTGTTTCCAGGTCCTCCTGGGAAGTTTGTATTTTTTTAGTAAGGTAGTCATAATTATAATGTCAGGTGCATTCACATCGCTTTGAAAAAAAATGCAAGATTTTTTAACTCTCTACTTTTACAAAATGATGAATAAATGTGAATATTGAATTGTATTCAATTCATGAAGATCCTGTAAATTAAATTGATATACATCCATGTTGTTTTTCAATACGTAAGTAACTATTTTCTGTGACAATAACTAGAAGAATAACAGAAAACGGTAAAACTATTTGTGCTACAAACCAGTGTTTTTGTAATTACAGCAGTAAATATGGTGAGAAATACCAGTCTGTGATTTCAAGTGGCATAACAGTCTGTTTCGTACAGTAGAAAGTAATGGTGCAGATAACACCGGAAGCCAGACACATTCAGTTTACAATAGCCATGCTGCTCGGACATTAAAATTAGAATTAGTTTTGTTAATACTATAGTAATTTTTACATACAACGTAGTTTTATTATGGGGGGGGGGTTAAGTTATTGACACAAACACAACATCTATTGCCTTCCACACAATCAATGTCATGATTCTTGCCCATGTTCCCTTGTCTTGGTCTTGTGTTTTGTACGCTTATTTTGAAATGTATTTCCCCATTGTTTCTGTGCTCTTTTGCCAGTGTTGGACAGTAACTAGTTACTGTAATAATATTACTTTTTTGCAGTAACTAGTAGTGTAACTAATTACTAAAATATTTCAGTAATAATATTACAGTTACCATCCATAAAACAGCTTAGTTACTTTTGATGCCTCAACCCCGCTGATTTAAAATCCAACAATCAAATATTTCTTAGATTTATTTTCATAATTCGCACATACATGCAATTTCCCCAGTGCAGCAGGCAAGCTTTGAATATGGAAAAGCTTACATTTAGCAGATATAAATATTTAATATTGATTTTGTCAGGAAAAAAGATGATTTGAACAATATCCGTTGTGCAAGTTGTGGCTTTAATTTACTCTGGCATTACATGCCACCCACATCCCTCTGATCAGCATCTGGTACATTATATTACTATAATTATTATAATTTTTTTGCAAATGAAACCTTGCAAACTTATGTGATTTGATCAAATGCATAATAAAATATAATCTAACATGGGTAACTTAGAAATTACAATTAGCTTCAAGCTACATATGAAAATTTATGAGATTTGAATTTGAATTTATTGCCATTTGCACAGGAACATTGTAGTACAGGTACATTGGAATTATTATGCGTTTCACAGAGTCAGCTTTAAAAATAAACAACAAAAAAAACAATAATAGGAGACACAAATATCTGTCCATGGGTCCATAGAAGGCGAGATAGAAAGTACTAGTCCTCCAAAGTAAGAGAGTTATGGGATAGGATACTTCTTTCCCTCCCTGATGTCCTGTGCCACTAACCTAACAGTGGCTGGAAAGAAGCTCTTGTGCAAACGGGCCCTGTGAGTACTAATACTAACAGGCCTGTGGTGTCTCAGATTATAGCCCGTATCAACCCATTTAAACAGATCATGAGCTGGGTGATGTTTATCCTTGAGGATGCTCTGTGCTTTCTGTCTGCAGCACTGAGTATATATAGTGTACATAGAAGGGAGGTTGGAGCCAATACCCTCTCTGCAGTCTTTATGACACGTTGCAGTGATTTCCTCTCAGCCAGGGTGGTATTGCCTTAGCACACTATTATACCACTGGTAAGAACACTCTCGATGAGGCCCCTATAGACACAGATGAGGGGCTGACATCTAAGTCTGCCTTCTTCAAAGGTCTGATGAAATACAACCTCTGCTGAGCTCTTTTCACTGTTGTTGCAGTCTGTTTAGCCCAGCTTAGGTTCTCTGAAACGTGAAGGCCTAAAAACGTATAGCTGACAGTCCGCTCCACCTCAGTCCCCTTGATGATGAGAGGCTGCAGAGGGGGTGCTCTCCTCCTGAAGTCCATAATGAGTTCCTTGGTTTTATCTATGTTAACAACCAGGTCGTTGTTCTCTCCATTGACAATAATCTTGTGAACCAGATCCCTGAATGATGATTCATCCTCCCCTTTGATGAGGCCATGTATTGTTGTATCATCCGCATATTTGATAATAATGTTATTGTCCTGGGTGGAGTTACAATCATATGTATACAATGAAAAAAGTTTGGGACTGAGGCAACAGCTCTGTGGGGTTCCAGTGCTCCCTATGAGCTATGCAGAGACCTTCTTTCCTATCCCAACCAGTAGAAAAAACAGTATCCAGTTTCAGTTGGGTGTCGGTACGCCCAGATCTACCAGCTTAGATGTCAGCTTCATCGGCCTGATTGTATTAAAAGCAGAACTATAGTCCAGAAATAACAGCCATGCATATGTGTTGTAAGTGTCCAAGTGCTGCAGGACATAGTGAAGTGCCAGTGCCACTGCATCGTCCACTGATCTGTTCGAGCGATAGGCAAACTGAAAAGGGTCCACTGTGGCTGGAACCACAGAATTTATGTGTTGCAGGACCAGCTTCCCCAGACACTTCATGGCAACCGGAGTAAGTGCCACATGTCTAAAATTATTCATTATTGTTACATTTTTTTTTTTTGGAAGCGGCACTATAATAGATGACTTAAAAATATGTTGTTACGACTCCCTATTTTGGCTATTGATATTATTATAAATGTCTAGGGAAATAAGGAAGTCAACACAAAAAAGATAAATTAATAAAATAATTAAATATGTTTTTAGAATCGGGGGAGCTGCCTGCTAGTTAAAGAATAAGATGTGTGAAGTAATGAATCAAACAGAAGCCAAAAGTGCTTTGTCAGAAAACTTTAGTGAGGAATTATGTTCATCACAAAGTTTCATTCAGCTACTTTTCATATTTACAATAATGACGGAAACGTCAAAGAGAAAAATAAATGATATTTACAAATTATATACATTGGAAAAACTCAACAGTTGGAGACGTGAGTGGAGCTGAAAGCAAAGAAATTAATAAAACAAAACCACCTACTATCTTTGACCAATTCAACGCTAATCTAAGTAAAGAAAAAGAAAACAAATCTTTGGCGTAAACGCCAACTAACTACACTCACTAACAAAACATAAATACACACCACAGCTCTCACTCCTATCCTAGTGTTTCTATACAAGCGATACACTACATCTCAGCACTATGAGTCAAGAAATAAATCCAGTCATCAACACTTGATGAGAAAGTGAGAATCGAGTTGAGTCAAAATTGAGCACATACAACAAGTGGTAAATAGAGCAATCAGAAATAACAAAGCAAACAACAAATCACAATTACAACAAAACTCGAATATGATGGACAGCGTTACAGACCAGTGAGAGCAATCTAAGAAAACACACTCTCCCGTCTTGCGTCACTTCCGAGTCCTTATAGGAGATGAGGATGCCTGATTGGTTCAGAGATCATTGTTGTCATCACGTTGACGGAGAGGATTGATCGGGCTGACATCCAATCACCGGATCTGAAAGTACTAACAGTCAGAACAAGGCAGACACAAAAAGAAACACCTCCCACAGCATTACGGGACGTAACATATGTGGAATGGGTTCTTGTGAGAGAGAGGTGTTAAAAATGTCTGTGTACACCTGTTGAACCAACTGATCTGCACAGGCCTTTAGAACTCTCGGTACCACACAATCGGGCCCTACGGCCTTGTGGGGGTTCACTTTCCTCAAAGCTCTAACAACCTGTGTGTGTTACCTATAGTGCAATCTCCACTGGGTTGTGGAGGGCTTTTAAGACAACGTCTTTATTATGTTGGTCAAATCTGAGGAAGAAACTATTAAGGTTATCCGGCATTTGGGGTCACTGTTCTGACTGAAACTTTCCTGTAGTTAGTAGTTGACTGGATTCCCTGCTACATTCTTCTTGTGTTATTTTCCCTGTAACAGCTCTCAAGTCTCTGGGTGTATGTCCTCTTGGTGGCCTTGATGGATTTTTGGAGCTCATATCTGGAATGCTTGTACTCCATGACATCTCCTGACTGTACACCGCTTCCTGATTTTAATGCACACATCCGCATTAAACCACGGCTTCTGGTTGGGAAACACTCTAATACAGTGGTTCTCAAAGTGTGGTACGCGTACCACTAGTGGTACGCAGAGGAATCTCAGAATTAAATATAAATCAGGCTGCGTGTCCACCAAAGCGTTTTTTTTTTTTTTAAATGGGAGCGTCTTTTTACGACGGAGTTTTAGTGCCACATTAAAAAAAAAAAAAAATCTAAGATTACGAGATAATATTTCGAGATAATATCGTAATATTTCGAGAATAAAGTCGAAACTACGAGAATAAAGCCGAAACTACGAGAAAAAAAGTCGAAATGTTACGAGAATAAAGTCGAAACACTACGAGAAAAAAGTCGTAATATTTCGAGAATAAAGTCGAAATTACGAGAATAAACTCGTAGTAATACGAGATTAAACTCATAATATTTTGAGAAAATCACAGAATTGCTAGAAACAATGGATGTGGAGGATTTGGTTAAATCCTACTTTAGATTAGGATTTAGCAATAAGGAAATTCTTTGTCTTTTGGCGCATCAGCACGGAGTTATAATTAGTAAAACGACACTGCAGCGGTTATTTAGGAAACTTAATTTATTCAGAAGAAAAAATCAGACAGACATTGAGGAAATTGCCTCATTTGTGCAGTCTGAGATGGCGACCAGTGGTCGACTCCAAGGATATCGATGGTTACATCTGCTTGCTATTCGAAGAGGATATGTTGTTTCTCAAGAGACTATGAGGATGGTGATCAAAGAAATCGACCCTGAAGGAGTTGAACATCGGCGCGCTCGACGTCTCCGCGCCAAAGTTCAACTCCTACAGTACAGTTTTTATTTCACTTTTAGGTACAATATATTTTAATTTAATAATTACGTTTTTTATTTACGTGGAAGTAAGCACGGTGCAGTGTTCATGTTCAAACTGTGTATTTACTATATTTTAAGAGGCTGACAATGATAAATATCCCTCTAAGGATTAAAACTGACTTGTATTTTTATTTTTTATTTTTTACTGTGTATGGTGCTTCTGAATGTGAAAGTATTGTGACATACTCGGAATTTGTGCTCTGCATTTAACCCATCCAAAGTGCACATACACACAGCAGTGAACACACACACACACACACCGTGAACAAACACCCGGAGCAGTGAGCAGCCATTTATACTGCATTTTAATGTTGGTCATAATGGTGGTACTTGGAAAGCCAAATATTTTCTGAGGTGGTACTTGGTGTAAAAAGTTTGAGAACCACTGCTCTAATAGTTCTGGAGGGGATACAGATAGAAGTACACCAGTCAATATAGCTGCTAACAGTTTCTGTATATTCATGTATATCATCTGTAGCTTCCTTGAAAATGTTCATATCTGTGGCCTCCAAACAGCCCTACAGTTCCGCTAGCGTGTTATCAGTCCATATATTCACAGTCCTAACTGTGTCTGCTTTGAGCTTTCTGATGTATGTGGGATGTAGCAAAATAGCAAGGTGGTCAGATTTCCCAAAATGTGTCTTGGAAACAGCAGTTATAAGCACCTCCAATGTTACTGTAACATTTATCCAAAACTTTCCCCTGGTGGGAAAATTTACAAACTGGTGAAATTTAGGGTAGCTTTTCTGAAGATCATAATGGTTAAAGTCTCCTGTAATTATAATAGTAGGATACAGCACTTCTATTTGAATGTCACGATCAATCACTATTGAGTGTTTGTTTAACCTCTGACTGCGATCTGATGTGGATTTTGGTCAAAGGATGAGGCAGAATATGCTGTTAGTAACATTCTAGAATAATTTTATGTGGAAGATACATTGTTACAACTTCTGTGGGGCGTGAAGAAAAAGTAATGTAACTAGTAGTGTAACTGTTGCCAGAAAGTAATAAGTAGCAATATTTCTTTAGAAATAAGTAACTAGTAATGAGTAGTATATTACATTCTTTGAGTATCTAGCCCAACACTGTCTTTTGCCTACCTGCCTTATCAGTTACCATCATTAGTTACTAAAGCAATTAATTATCCCCTCCCCCTTGTTAACGTGTGTATTTAACCCGTGTTTGCCCTGTTTTTTTGTTTTGTTTAGTCTTCTCTGTTAACTGGCTATTACATGTTTGGTTTTCTCCTGCTTATGACTTGTGTTATTCTGGTTCCTGTTAATTCCTTCAATAAAGCTCCTCTAAATTTGGATATTCTCGCCTTCGCTCTTAAATCGTCAAGCATAACAAACAAATGGAAAAATCAAATCGTGGTTGCTTCAGTAAATGTGATTATTTTTTAAATGTTCCACATCATTAATTGTTCTTCTCTTTATGTTTGCAGGTTTAACACACAATAATGTTGCTGTGAGAATTGTGCTGTTGGGAAAGACGGGTGTTGGGAAAAGTGCAACGGGAAACACAATACTGAGAAGAGACGCTTTTATATCAAAACTGACTTCACGCTCAGTGACCAGAGAGTGTCAGAAAGAAACCTCTGAGTTCAACAGAAGACGGGTTACAGTGATCGACACTCCAGGCCTGTTTGATACTGGAGTTGATAATGTTGAGACCAGGAAGGAGATTGTGAAGTGCATTTCTATGGTGGCTCCTGGTCCACATGTGTTTTTGCTGGTGATTCCACTGGGGCGATTCACTCAAGAGGAGAAAGATGCAGTGAAGATAATCCAGGAGTTGTTTGGAGAGAAATCCAGAATGTACACCATGGTGCTTTTCACCAGAGGAGATGATCTAAAAGGAACAAGAATTGAAGACTTTATTGAAGCTAATGATAGCTTACAGTACCTCATCCATAAGTGTGGTAAGAGATACCACGTGCTCAATAATAATGAGACCAAAGACCAGACACAGGTTTCTGCATTGCTGGATAAGATTGACTGTCTGGTGGCAGCAAATGGGGGGAGTTTCTACACCAGTGAGATGTTCCAGCAGGTGGAGAAGAACATCAAAGAGGAACAGGAGAGAATACTGAAAGAGAAAGAAGAAGAGATCAAGAGAAATGAAGAAGAGCTGAGAGCAAAATATGAAGCAGAAATTGAACAAATGAAGAAAATAAACGAAGAGAGAAAGACAGGAGATGCAGAATGAACTGAGAAAAAGTGAGGAAGAATTCAGAAAAAGAGAAGAAGAGATCAAGAAAGAAACAGATGAAAATCTACAAAAAGAGCTGCATAGAAAACTGGAGGAGAAACTGAAACTATTTGAAGAAGAAAATAAAAGAAAAGAAAAGGCTTTGGAAGAACAACAACAGAACTTCATAAAATACCTGGAAGAAAACCACGAGAAAGAAAAACAAAAGCTTCAAGAAAAAATTCACCGCGAAACAAGAGAACAAGCAGAGCGTGAATATCTCATAAAACTCGAAAGAGAAGTAGCTAAAGCTTTAAAAGAAGCTGAAGAACAACTACCATGTAGTGCAAAACGAGCTCGTGACTGGAGTCTGTGTGGAGGTATTGTCGGAGCAGCTGCTGGAAATGTAGTTGGTTCTTATGAAGACGTTTTGTACTGGATTATCAGAATAGTTTCTAAATGACAAGCTCAAAAGCAAACTGAAGGGTGTGTTCAGGTACAACCCCAACTACAAACAAATTGGTATGCTGTGTAAAATGTAAATAAAAGCAGGAAGCAATGATTTGCAAATCTAATAAACATTTATTTGATTCACAATAGAACATAGAAAATATATCAAATGTTTAAACTGAGGAACTATACCATTTTAAGGGGGGGGGGGGGGATGAGGCAATTTTGCATTTGATGTCTGTAACATCAAAGTTTGCTCAAAGATGGGGGGCAACAAAAGGCTGGAAAAGCAAGTGTTTTTTTTAGTTTTTTTTAAGACACAGCCGGAAGAACATTTAACAACTATTTAGGTTAATTGGGAAAGGGTCAGTAACATGAGTGTGGGTATCTAAAGCCTGAGACACACTGCACAATTTCCTCCTGTCCCAGACGAAAGACTGGCATCATGAAACAATCGCAGTGATTTCTGATTCGCCACGGTTGTTTCACGATGCCAATCTTTTGTCTGGGACAGCCGGAAATCATGCAGTGTGTTTAGGGCTTTAGAGGGGCAGAGTCTCTCAGAATTATAGATGGGCAAAGGTTCACCAATCTGTGAAAAAATACATCTACAAATTGTGGAACAATGTCAGAATATTATTCCTCAAAGTAAAATATTATTATTTTTCAGGAAAAGTAGTGTATTTAGAATATTATTCTATTAATATTATTAGAATATTATTCAAGAATATTCTTCCTCAAAGTATAGCTGTAGGTGCTGTTCTGTGACAGATCATCAGGTGTGCTGTGGAAAATTAATACGTACTCATGTCATTGTATTTCATTTATTAATATTCTAAATCAATGCTATTGGTCATATATACCTTTTATTGCGTGTCGCGTCGCGTGTAGTTAGGACACGGTGTGACAGGTAATTATTCAAAAAGTGTATATTGTGTTTTGAAATGGGATGTAGTGCTGTCTTATGCATCTGCTAACTTTAACTGTTTTTAAATTATTTTAGGAACCGCAGGTCATATAGTCATAGAAACCATAATATTGTTAATATGGATATGATACTATAGTTAAAATATATATACAGTGCTCAGCGTAAATGAGTACACCCCTTTTAAAAGTAACATTTTAAACAATATCTCAATGAACACAAAAACCATTTCCAAAATGTTGACAAGACTAAATTTAATATAACATCTGTTTAATTTATAACATGAAAGTAAGGTTGATAATATAACTTAGATTACACATTTTTCAGTTTTACTCAAATTAGGGTGATGCAAAAATGAGTACACCCCACAACAAAAACTACTAAATCTAGTACTTTTGTATTGTACTTTGGATTTTTAATGACAGCACCAAGTCTTCTAGGCATGGAATGAACAACTTGGCGACATTTTGCCAGATCTATCTTTGTCCATTCTTCAAGAATGACCTCTTTTAGAGATTCGATGCTGGATGGAGAGTGATGTTCAACTTGTCTCTTCAGAATATGTGTTCGATTGGGTTCAGATCAGGAGACATACTTGGCCACTGAATCACTTTCACCCTGTTCTTCCTCAGAAATCCAACAGTGGCCTTAGATGTGTGTTTAGGATCATTGTCATGTTGGAAAAGTGAACGACGACCAAGGGCACGGAGTGATGGTAGCGTCTTCTCTTTCAGTATAGAGCAGTACATTTGTGAATTCATGATGCCATCAATGAAATGCAGCTCCCCGACAACAGCAGCACTCATGCAGCCCCAAATAAGGACACTGCCACTTGGTATTCCTCACCTTTGCGACGCCATACAGTTTTGAAGCCATCAGTTCTAAAAACATTTATCTTGGTCTCATCACTCCAGAGTATAGAGTCCCAGTAGTCTTCATCTTTGTCAGCATGGGCCCTGGCAAACTCTAGGTGGGCTTTTGTGTGCCTGGGCTTTAGGAGAGGCTTCTTTCGTGTACGGCACCCATGCATGCCATTCCTCTGCAGTGTACGCCGTATTGTGTCATGGGAAATAGTCACCCCAGTTTGGCTTTCTACTTCTTTAGATAACTACAGTGAACTTGCCTGTCGATTTTCTTCAACCCTTCTCATCAGAAGACGCTCCTGACGAGGTGTTAACTTTCGTGGACGACCTGGACGTCTCTGCGGGATGGTTGCAGTTCCATCTTTTTTAAATGTTTGTACCACTTTTGCTACAGTATTTTGACTGATAAGTAAAGCTTTGCTGATCTTCTTGTAGCCTTCACCTTTCTTGTGTAAAGAAATAATTTTCTTTCTCAGGTCTTGTGACATTTCTCTTCCATGTGGTGCCATTGCTGACAGCATGAAATGGGAAGGGGTTTTCTTTAAGTAACACCCTTTTATAGTCAACTGTCACCTGTGTAATGAATAATTAGACTCATCTGTGGTTGAATTCTTGTTAAATTAGACATTTGTAGTCTAAAATTTAGCTTTGCTCCAGAGACTTTCAGTGGGGTGTACTCATTTTTGCATCACCATAATTTGAGTAAAACTGAAAATTTTGTTCTCTAAGTTATATTATTAACCTTACTTTCATGTTATAAGTTAAACAGATGTTATATAAAACTTGTCTTGTCAACATTTTGGAAAATGTTTTTGTGTTCATTGAGACATTTAAAATGTTACTTTTCAAAGGGGGTGTACTCATTTACGCTGAGCACTGTATATATATATATATATATATATATATATATATGCAACACTTTTGTTTTTGCCCCCATTTTTCTATAGCTGAACTCAAAGGTTTAAGACGTTTTCTATGTACACAGAAGGCCTATTTCTCTCAAATATTGTTCACAAATCTGTCTAAATCTGTGTTAGTGAGCGCTTCTCCTTTGCCGATATAATCCATCCACCTCACAGGTGTAGCATATCAAGATGCTGATTAGACAGCATGATTATTGCACAGGTGTGCCTTACGCTGGCCACAATAAAAGGCCACTATAAAATGTGCAGTTTTATCACACAGCACAATGCTACCGATGTCGCAAGTTTTGAGGGAGCATACAATTGGCATGCTGACTGCAGGAATGTCCACCAGAGCTGTTGCCCGTGAATTAAATATTAATTTCTCTACTATAAGCCGTCTCCAAGGGCGTTTCAGAGAATTTGGCAGTACATCCAACCGGCCTCACAACCGCAGATCACGTGTAACCACACTAGCCCAGGACCTCCACATCCAGCTTCTTCACCTCCAAGATCATCTGAGGCCAGCCACCCGGACAGCTGCTGAAACAATCGGTTTGCATAACCAAAGAATTTCTGCACAAACTGTCAGAAACCGGCTCAGGGAAGCTCATCTGCGTGCTCGTCGTCCTCATCGGGGTCTCGACCTGACTGCAGTTCGTCGTCGTAACTGACTTGAGTGGGCAAATGCTCACATTCGATGGCGTCTGGCACTTTGGAGAGGTGTTCTCTTCACGGATGAATCCCGGTTTTCACTGTACATGGCAGATGGCAGTGGGTGAGCGGTTTGCTGATGTCAATGTTGTGGATCGAATGGCCCATGGTGGCAGTGGGGTTATGATATGGGCATGCGTATGGTATAGGAAGGCGTGTTCCAGTTCCTGCCAATATTCAGAAACTTCGCACAGCCATTGAAGAGGAGTGGACCAACATTCCTCAGGCCACAATCAACAACCTGATCAACTCTATGCGAAGGAGATGGCAAATGGTGGTCACACCAGATACTGAATGGTTTTTGGTAAACAGTAAAACTGCACATTTAAGAGTGGCCTTATATTGTGGCCGGCCTAAGGCACACCTGTGCAATAATCATGCTGTCTAATCAGTATCTTGATATGCCACATCTGTGAGGTGGATGGATTATCACTAACACAGATTTAGACAGATTTGTGAACAATATTTGAAAAATTCTATTTTGTACATAGAAAAAGTCTTAGATCTTTGAGGTCAGCTCATAAAAAATGGAGGCAAAAACAAAATGTTGCGTTTATAATTTTGTTCAGTGTATATCTAATATTAGTATGAGACATTGATTTGAATATACACAAAACAATAATATAATACAAGCCTATGTTGCTCTATATTGTCTTGAAATTTAAAGCTATCCATGCATCATCTTGGAAATGAAGCTTCATAAGTCTTTAACATGTTGTCAGCGCTATTTTTCTGTATGATGTAACGATGCGTGCATTTTTCTTTATTTTCTGATTGAGCAACATCTATTTCAGACGTGCAAATTTTGTGGCTTTTTGCAGTTTCCATAAGAGTAAAATGTTATGTATATATGTTGAACAAAAAGCATGCTGTTAACGAAAATGTATTCAGATTTCATAATATGCACTTTGTCATTTGTAATAAATGTTTTGAGGGTCTCGTTAATCTGATGTTTGCTACTGTAATGTATATGATAAGTAACTTTTTAATATGCAGGGGAAATTCACAATATTAAACAAATAACTAAATTAACATATATAGGATCTTTGAATTGTAAGAACATACAGGAATACTTCAGATATAAAAAACGCTGAGTTGTTAGGTGAGGTTTTCTCGTTAAATATTGTATGATTTCCTATCAATTCAATATCATGTTTGAGATTAGGAAATAGCAATATGGCTTCACTTCTATGGAGCAATTCAGTTCCCATTCAGTCGGTCACGTTCGACGTACGTCGGACTGACCGACGAATAGGAATCTCGCCAGAGAGGCCAATCTACTTCGAGTGTAACTAAACGAGCCAATGCACATTGGCATGCAATCATATGCAGCAGCTGCTCACCTCGCAGCGCGGGTATATAATGAGCAGCAGGTGCGTTGCATCTTCAGCTTTTCGCTTCGGAGCCGAACAAATTGTTCTCTACTAGAAGTGTTCAAAAAGAGTCTCTGCAGGACGATCTCTTTTGAAGAAGAGTGCAGGCGTACAGCACAGCAGCGAGGTCGAATCTCTCTCCTTTTCCTCCCAGAAAAGCGTTTTTTTACAGCTGGTAAGAGTGCGGCGAGAGAGAGACAGCACACTACAGGCTGCACAAATCCCTGTTTGTGTTGCTGCGGCCGTTCCCCTGCGTGCTTCAGCACTGATTAAAAGAGCAAGTTCCTAAAAGAGCTTACACAAGTAGAGCTTGCGTCTTTTTAAAGATGACATTCTACTTGTGTGTTTCTGGATGCGGTCGTTACCTGGCGCCGAGAGATGGTCACGAGCGCTGCATCACGTGTCTGGGCTTAGCGCACGCTGAGGCAGCGTTTGTGGATGAGTCATGTACCCATTGTGGGAGGATGACCATCTCGGAGTTGCGATCGAGACTCCAACTCCTGCAAAGGGGCGGAGTCCCAGTGCCGCTGCCTCGTTCCAACCCCCATCAGAGGGTTGCTGCGAGCAGTGACACTGGTGATCTGAGGATCACAGTGAGTGCATTTCCTTCGGGGAACCAACCCCCTAGGAACCCTCACTCCTCCTGCACTCCGCAGCCAGCAGAGCTGCCGGAGGAGCGCGGTGGGCCATCTCAAAGGTGTGCACCATCCGTGTCCTTCGGCGCTCCACTCGATGACCGGATGTCGATAGCTGCATCGGAGGGTGAGTCAGATTTTGCCGGAGATGACGCGTCGGCGCAGTTACCTCCTTCGGGTACGGTGGCTGTGCCCGATACAGATCCGGAAATGATGGCTATGCTTTCCCGGGCCGCCAACAGGGTCGGGCTCGTGTGGAATCCTCCACCGTGTCCTGAACCCTCAAGGCTGGACGATTGGTTTCTCGGGGTGGCACGAGCTGGTTCTCAGCCACCCACCCCGGTTCCTTTCTTCCCGGAGGTGCATGAAGAGCTCACTGGTACGTGGAAGGCACCTTTTACTGCCCGAAACCGCGCCAGTGGGCCCTCCTCCCTCACCACCCTTGATGGCGGTGCGGCTAAGGGTTACACGCGCATCCCCCCTGTGGAGCGGGCCGTGGCTATGCAGCTGTGCCCTAACTCCACCTGGCGCGGGGAGCCGTCTCTCCCTTCCCGGGCGTGTAAGCACTCGTCGGACCTTACCGGCAGGGCTTACCAGGCCTGTGGGTAAGCCGCCTCCGCCTTACACGCTATGGCGTTGTTGCAGGTCCATCAGGCCAAGGCACTGAGAGACCTGCACGAGGGTGGTAATGACCCACAAGTTCATCACGAACTTCGTGCTGCGACGGACCTCGCGCTTCGGGCGACGAAGGTTACGGCGCGGGCAGTGGGCCGTGCGATGTCCACTCTGGTGGTCCAGGAACGCCATCTCTGGCTGTGTCTGGCCGACATGAGGGATACCGACAAAGTCAGGTTCCTTAATTCCCCCGTGTCCCAGACCGGCCTCTTTGGCGACGCGGTCGAGAACTTCGCCCAGCAGTTCTCGGCTGTACAGAAGCAGTCTGAGGCGATTAGCCACATCCTGCCCCGACGGTCCGCTGTTGCATCCACTCTGCCGCCGGCAGCACCTCAGCCTGCTCGTCGCCGAGGGCGACCCCCTGCGACTGCCCCCGCACCGCAGCAACAGCCTCCACCCAAGCGGCGCCGTGGAGCCAGTCGTAGGCGGGGTCCCCAGCCCGTCCAGGCCCCCGCCAAGAGGGGCGGCAAAGCCAAGAGCAAGAGGCCCTAGGACGGGCGACCCGGAGATGATTGGGACTGCTCTTCAGGAGATGGTGACTGCACCGCTCCTTCCCCCGGAGGAGGGCCGGGTGGTAAATCCTTTGTTTTTTCCTTCTGTTCCGCCACTGGCCCAGCAGCCAGCGGTACCCAAATTTTCAATAAAAGAGCAGTTTCTGTCATCTCCGGGTCCGAAGAGGGCTCGGAGAGTAGTGGGAGGAGCAAAACCTCTCCACTCTCATCCACCTCTTCTGTCGCCAGCGGACAGCAGCGCGCAGTTCGAGTTGGGCACCCAAGCCTCTCCTGCACCCCCTGTCCGGCCGTGGACAACTTGTTTACATAACCCTTGGAAGTCAAGCTCAATCGAAAATAAAATTAGATAATCTCACAGCCCTAAAGTAGATGAGAGACCTCGCTTCTGGATTGCAAAATAACAAGAAAAACGACATCTTGGATGCGAGTTTTGAATCGGAGATGGACTGTCTACGTTATTATACATGTAGAAACGGTTTTTCAAGATAGTTAGACTTAGATGAATATATATTTAGCAATGCCCCAGGAGTAAACTGTAAGTGTATTTCCAGTTTTTCCTCCCACTGTTCACCGAATCCAAATACAGAAGAGTTAACATTCACTTTTCAATACTACAGTCTTTCATAATGTTAGCCCCAGCGCTGGTTTAATACCGGGTTCAGGTATTCATTCCTATTTACAAGAGAAGCCCAGAAGAAAAAGTTTCAAAGCTACATGACAGTAGGGCTGTGCAAATAATCAAATGCGATTATCATGCGCATCTCGTCAGTAAAGCTGGTTCTGTGATTAGTAGTAAATCTCCATCATATGCTTTCAGATGGAGCAGCATTTACTACACAGAGCTGTAGTTCACTAACAAGCTACGCAATATCGCGTTCGTTATCGACGATGATTGATGATTTACTATAAATCCCAGAACCAGCTTTACTGACGAGATGCGCATGATAATCGCATTCGATTATTTGCACAGCCCTAGACGACATTATATCTTGCATATGCAGGTGTATCTCAATAAATTAGAATGTCGTGGAAAAGTTATTTTATTTCAGTAATTCAACTCAAATTGTGAAACTCGTGTATTAAATAAATTCAATGTACACAGACTGAAGTAGTTTAAGTTTTTGGTTCTTTTAATTGTGATGATTTTAGCTCACATTTAACACAAACCCACCAATTCACTATCTAAACTAATTAGAATACTTCATAAGACCAATAAAAACTAATTTTTTAGTGAATTGTTGGCCTTCTGGAAAGTCTGCTCATTTACTGTATATGTACTCAATACTTGGTAGGGGCTCCTTTTGCTTTAATTACTGCCTCAATTCAGCGTGGCATGGAGGTGATCAGTTTGTGGCACTGCTGAGGTGGTGTGAAGCCCAGGTTTCTTTGACAGTGGCCTTCAGCTCATCTGCATTTTTTGGTCTCTTGTTTCTCATTTTCCTCTTGACAATACCCCATAGATTCTCTATGTTCAGGTCTGGTGAGTTTGCTGGCTAGTCAAGCACACAACACCATGGTCATTTAACCAACTTTTGGTGCTTTTGGCAGTGTGCGCAGGTGCCAAATCCTGCAGGAAAATGAAATCAGCATCTTTAAAAAGCTGGTCAGCAGATGGAAGCATGAAGTGCTCCAAAATTTCTTGGTAAACGGGTGCAGTGACGTTGGTTTTCAAAAAACACAATGGATCAACACCAGCAGATGACATTGCTCCCCAAATCATCACAGACTGTGAAAACTTAACACTGGACTTCAAGCAACTTGGTCTATGAGCTTCTCCACCCTTCCTCCAGACTCTAGGACCTTGGTTTCCAAATGAAATACAAAACTTGCTCTCATCTGAAAGAGGACTTTGGACCGCTGGGCAACAGTCCAGTTCTTCTTCTCCTTAGCCCAGGTAAGACGCCTCTGACGACAACTGTAGCCAAAGTCCTTGACACGTCTGTGTGTGGTGGCTCTTGTGCCTTGACCCCAGCCTCAGTCCATTCCTTGTGAAGTTCACCCAAATTCTTGAATCGGTTTTGCTTGACAATCCTCATAAGGCTGCGGTTCTCTCGGTTGGTTGTGGATCTTTTTCTTCCACACTTTTTCCTTCCACTCAACTTTCTTTTAACATGCTTGGATACAGCACTCTACCAACAATTCACAATTTTTTTTTTTATTGATCTTATGAAGAATTCTAATTTGTCGAGATAGTGAATTTGTGGGTTTTTGTTCAATGTGAGCCAAAATCATCACAATTAAAAGAACCAAAGACTTAAAACTACTTCAGTCTGTGTGCATTGAATTTATTTAATACATGAGTTTCACAATTTGAGTTGAATTACTGAAATAATTGAACTTTTCCATGTCATTCTAATTTATTGAGATGCACCCGTACATTTCCTAAATACATCTTGCATGGAAGAATAACTCATTTTAAAAACAACAGTGAAGAACAATATATATATATATTTTAAATGAACCAAAAAAAGTGTCCTGAACAAGAATAGTTTGTAAAAAGCATCTACAAGTAAACAAACTGCAAGTAATACATATGCATTATAAGACAATTGAACACAATATAAAAATAGTAATAAAACAATGATATTATTTATATCATGAAGCAAAATGTTATACACGAATAACAATTTGGTAACATTGTTCTTTAGGCAGGAACTCCATCTTTGTGTTGATCTGAATCTCACAGTTGAATCTACTGGTGTAGAAGAGGAAGATGAACTTTATTCACTGTGAACATTTTTGATCATATTTATTTGTCATGTCACTTGTAATGAATGATTGGTTAGGACAGATGTATCCAGATTACATTTTACTGATTGATGCATTATTGTGTTGCATTTATGCTGGATCTGAACATGATCTACTGAGGTCTTCCACATGAAGCCAGAGCTTTCCCTGTCCAATCTTTTTCTTCCATAAACATGGCATTGTCTCAAGCAATATCTGCGTACACACAAAACCACTGAATCCGTCTAAAAATGGTATAGTATTCATGCCAGACCAGTATGTGGCGCTGTAATTCTGCCCCAGAGATACACTAAAAATGGAGAAGACAACTTAGAGCATGTGCATAAACCTTGCGCACTGTATACAAACCCAAAACAACAACAAGAAAAGCTAGTACTTAGTAACGCTAATAAGCTTCTGCAGCACGAACACAAGCATGTAGGTTGTCATTGTTGCAGTCACGTGATGTAGCAGTGTCTGACTGGGGTCGAGACGTGGGGTGATGACATTGTGTCAAAAAATATATGGATTGGCTGTCCACATGAAAATGCAAAGTTGTCGTTTTCAGATTTATCCACTCTTGGACCCGGTTTAAAAAAATAGCGTTATCAGGCTCCCAAAATGCCAGGTCCGTCTGGACTAGGGATGTGCATTTCGGTTATTTTTCCTAGCCAACAACCAACTCTCGTTAATCAATTATTAACCGTTAACCGACATGATTATTTTAAATTAAAACTGAATTACATTAGAAAGAATAAGGTTCCTGTGGCTCAGTGGTTAGAGCATTGCGTTAGCAGCGCAAAGGTTGTGGGTTCGATTCCCAGGGAACACATATACTAACAATAAAATGTATTGCCTGAAAGCACTGTAAGACGCTTTGGATAAAAGCGTCTGCTAAATGCATAAATGTCTATGACCCATAAAACATACTAATATTTGTTTTCCGGGGATTAATTTTACATGCGCAAAAAGCAGCAAACAACAGAACATGAGGATTCACGTGGTCATCATGGTATCAGATCACGCACCTGCAGCGCGAATGGAGAAAAATATAATAAAGCTAGGCGCTATATAGTATAATGAATAAATAGGCCTTTACTAGAAATATATTGTCACTTAAATAATTTAAGAAAACGAAAGAAAAACTGTGCAACAAGCAGCCTACTCTAAAAAACCCTGGGTTATTTTTTAACCGATATGCTGGGTTGAGCTTTTGGGTAATTTTTTCAGTGTTTGGGTAGTTTTAGTGTTAACCAACCTCTGGGTCAAATGTAAAAACCAATGTTTGGGTAGTTTTTTAGTGTTACTCAGATCCTGAGTTAGAGTAACACAGTGGTTGGGGGGGATTTTGCATCATCTTCTGGAGAGAGCAGTTCTAAGCCCCATCGACTTGAAGCATTTCTTCGGTAAATACAGGTTTGTGTACATTATTTTATTGATCAAATCGTTTCTGTGCTGTATATCATTACATTTTTATGCAGACCAACATACAGGCGCACGGTGTGAATCACTAAATGAACGCCGCTCGCGTAGGTCTTATTGCGTGATGAAGAGTCTGATGCTTTGCATAAAATAAACAACTTATTCATAAAGATACAGAATACAAATAATTTGAATGTTAAAATATGTCCTCAGAGCTGTTACTGTTTGTTTTTGGGCAGGCTATGAAGGCGAGAACCAGCGCCGTTACGGTGGAAACACAATTACAGAGTGGTCGATTTACTCGTGAATTACGTCTGTTTAATGTTTCATCTTTACTTAGTAGTTAATCTGTAAACATTATTTCAAGCATAAAGTAAAAATAATAAAACTAGTATTGTAATATACCAATTTTGGTTGTTTTTAACCCAGTGTTTTTTAGAGTATGCAGAGCTTAAGTGCATTTTTGTGCTGTGCGAAAGAAAAGCAGATGGCAGAAAGCGGCATCCTTTTTTTTTTTGCCTTATTTTACAAAAAAGCTAAGATTTGTTTTTACTGTCAATGTACACAAATAAAAGCAAACCTTTTACAATTCCGATTATCTTCAAGACTAAGAGGAGTAGTTGCTTCCACTGTTAGAAGGGGAAAAAGTCAAGTGATTGCTCCAGCGCCGCATGATCACACAGTTAAGCTTTCTACATTCACAATGCAGCCTGTTAATTAATCATTATAAAAACAATCAGTCAAACATATGAAAAAAAACCACACTGCTCACATTTAAATATGTAGTCAAATCTGTGCCATTAAGCATCATCCCCATACCGCCGTGAAGTTATGGATATAATGTTTGTAATTCGTGTCGGCCTATTTCTGAATGAAATAATAAAATGCGACTTATAGGAAACTTGTTTTTTTTTCTCTCTCTCTCTCTCTCTCTCTCTCTCTCTCTCTCTCTCTCTCTAAAAAACATTTTTTTTATACAAGTAACTTATTTTAACCATGCAGCAAACCTTTTAAAATATTTTGATAAATTAAAACAAATTTAAATAAGTGACTTTAAACCGTTTAACTGATTGTATTAAATTATAAATTCTTATCGGTCGGTTAATGGTTAAAATGAACATCCCTAGTCTGGACTAAACACCGATAAGTTACAAAATATTTACGTATACATCTAAATGCGTCTCTGTGTGTATGGGGCCTTAGTGTGATTGTTTTTTGTATGACTGTGTAGCCCAGATGAACGATTGAAACACTTCCCACATTCAGTGCAGTGATACGGTTTCTCTCCAGTGTGAATCCTCTCATGTGTTTTCAGATGTGATGTATGACTGAATGTCTTGTCACAAAGTGAACACTTATAGGGCCCTATCTTGCACCCAGCGCAATTGACTTTGTACACCGACGCATGTGACATTCCTATTTTGCACCCGCGCAAAGCGCGCTTTTCCCTCCACAGAAGCACGTCGCTAAACTAGTGAATGAACTTGCGCTCCCTGGGCGGTTCAGCGCAAAAAAGGAGGCGTGTTCCGGCGCAAACAATCCCTGGTGCTATTTTGCCGTTCCATTAAACAATTAGGCCACTGACCAGAAAAAACCTAGTCTAAAGTCAGTGGCGCGTTGTTCATTATGCTATTTTAAGGGCGCATGCTTGACCATAATGTATAGCGTGCACAACGCGCATACACTTTGCTCATGTAATCTACACAGATGCAACAGTTATTTTTGCAAATCATAAATTGTTACACTAAAAAAATCATTGTGGTGTGCCACGAAGATGTGAAAAAATAGGCATAAATCTAGCTTACAAATTATTCAGGCAAATTGTAGTAATTAAGGATCAGACCTGTTTGCCCAATAGTGGCAAGACATATATGTATATAAGGACATCTGACAAATTGGTTTGTCCGTCAAGAACCAGGAAAAAAAAATCGACTGAAAAAACTGAAAAAAAAAGACTGTGAAATCACCTTTACCATAATGTAAGTACATTAAAAACCTTAGTCTTCAACTTACCAGTTAAGTTGAGCTTGCTCATATTTTTTTCTTTTGCACAGTGAGATGGAGTATGTCTTGGGACAACGAATTAGACGCCGGAGGGAGAGGGTATACCGGCCCAGACAGACCTATCTCTCCCTCAGTGAGGAGGAATGCATAAGAAAGCTACGCCTGACCCGACAGGCTGTGACAGACATCTGCCATCTCCTGGCAGATGAGTTGGGGACTGATGCACAATGTCCCTATGCCTTCCCAGTGGCAGTAAAGGTTACAGCGGCATTGCATTTCTATGCATCTGGGTCGTTCCAGCACCCCCTTAGCTCCATTGGAGGCATTTCACAATCTGCCATAAGTTCGGCTATACATGCAGTTACATCAGGTCTAGTCCGACATGCTGGGGAATACATCAAATTCCCCGTCACACCTGACAACCAGGAAAGAGCAAAGCAGACATTTTGTGCGAAGTATGGGTTCCCTGGTGTCCTTGGTGTTATAGACTGCACCCATGTGCAGCTACGTGCCCCATCAGAAAACGCACTTGTATACATCAACCGCAAGGGAACCTATTCAATCAACGTACAAGTCATTTGCGATGCTTATAGTAAAATCACCCATGTCTTTGCGAATTATCCTGGCTCGATTCATACTGGCAAACTCTACCATTCCTGCCATCTTCGAGGGGAATCCCCCGTTGGATGGGTGGCTGTTAGGGGACAACGGGTATCCGTTAAAGACATGGCTGATGACACCATATTTGATGCCAGCAACAATTCGTGAAATGCAGTTTAATAGAAAACACACACAAACACGCTGTGTAATTGAACGAACGTTCGGCATACTGAAAATGCGCTTCAGGTGTTTGGATAGATCAGGAGGCACTTTACAGTACAGTCCTCAAAAGGTCGCAGCATTCTTTGTGGCGTGTTGTGTTTTACACTACATTTCCATAAATCAAGGTTGTGTTGTTGACATAGATGAGGAAATATTAGAGGACTTAAGGAGACGTGATGGTGAACTGCATGTGCCGATGCCACTTAACCCAAATGCCCCAGCAGCAGCACGGGAGAGGAGAGCTTATTTGACAGAAGAACTGCTGCATCGTCTATAGTGAGGTAAGCAAATTTATCTCGGTCTAATGTTATACTACATTGCAAAAATATAACCTTACTCGTGATTCAGAGAGAACGAGTCCAAAACATTCAAAAGTATTTATTTGTGAAATTTCTTTGTATTTTGTCAAAAAGAAAAATCAATAGCAAACAGTAATTGATAAAAAAAAAATACTAATGGAAAATGAGGTTAAAAATATTTAAACAGAAAAAGTTTATTTCTTTTTCCCTCCTCTGGTAGTTTTGCGACGCGCGCCACGGCGGGATTGGACACCTGAGGGTCCGGGAATGGCATTGCGCGATGTGCGCCTGGTGGAACGGGTGGATGGAGATGGAGTGGGGGAAGGAGGAAGAGGCACAACAGGAGGTGGTGGTGCGCTTGAAGGGCCACGCTCCATGGCTGCAGCAATCCTCTCCAGGCTTGAGGAGATGCGCCCGAGAGGCCGCAGCAACATCGCCATCCGGTCAAGACGGCCATTCACACTTTGCCGCATCCCAGACAGCTCCCGCTCCAGCATTTCAAATCCGGTTTGCTGGAGCTGCAGGAAGGGGTGGTCCTCCGGTCTAGCAATGCTGCCACGGCGTGTAGTGGGTCTGGACCTTGATGGTTGCGCTGTTCCCTCCTCAGATGGCCCGTGCGCACGGCTCGCGAGGCCAGGGTCTTCCTGCGAAGCTGTTACATTGTTTTTCTTTATTGTGTGGCTGCGTTAAATGTTTTTCATGTAAATAACGATTAAAATATTTTCATAAGAAACCTTGTATGTGAATTTGTGTACCTTGGGGTTGGACTGCTTGCGTTTCTGATTGGGTGCCGATTTCAAAACCCCCAAATCCTTCAACGCTTTCAGCGGTGAGGGTGGACGCAGCGATGTCCTCTGCTGGCGTCAGGTCCTGAGTAGAGGCAGATCCACCTCCCGTTACACGGCGTGCCCGATTGATGCTGGCAAGCTTGGACTTTCCCGTCTTCTGATGTCATTGTAGCGCTTGCGGCACTGGTGCGACGTCCTGGGGATGCCAGCTGATGAAACAATTGTGGCTATTTCCTCCCACGCCTGTTTAACCGACGCTATTTTGGGTGGGTTTCTCCCATCCCCATACAACACAACTTCTCTGTCTTTCACTGCTCTTACAAGAACATCAGTCTCCTCGGCTGTGAACCGCTCCTGGCGTGCGCCTGGTAAATACGCCATAATAATAGCAATCCATAATGGAACTTGCGCACCTGCTTTTAAAGGGAATGTTGGATGACGCTCTGATTGGTTTATTTCACGTTACGCCCAAACCACACCTATGAATAATGAAGCTACTTCAGACCAACCCATTTTAGATTTGCGCCGGGCGCAAGAGCCATTTATCCCGCCGGGAAAATAGCAACAGCGCCGAGACCCGCCCACAAAGTTACTTGCGCTTCGCGCTTTGACACTTGCGTTTCAGATCGTTAAAATAGGGCCCATAAGGTTTCTCTCCAGTGTGAATCCTCTCATGTGTTTTCAGATGTGATGGATGACTGAATGTCTTGTCACAAAGTGAACACTTATAAGGTTTCTCTCCAGTGTGAATCCTCTCATGTGCTTTCAGGTATCCTGACGAGTTGAATCTCTTGCCACAGTGCGAACACTTATAAGGTTTCTCTCCAGTGTGGATCCTCTCATGTGTTTTCAGGTCTCCTGACTTATTGAATCTCTTATCGCAGTGTGAACACTTATAAGGTTTCTCTCCAGTGTGGATCCTCTCATGTGCTTTCTGATTTGATGGATGATTGAATCTCTTTTCACAGTGTGTACACTTATAAGGTTTCTCTCCAGTGTGGATCCTCTCATGTGTTTTCAGGTCTCCTGACTTATTGAATCTCTTATCGCAGTGTGAACACTTATAAGGTTTCTCTCCAGTGTGGATCCTCTCATGTGTTTTCAGGTCTCCTGACTTATTGAATCTCTTGTTGCAGTGTGAACACTTATTAGGTTTCTCTCCAGTGTGGATCCTCCTATGTGTTTTCAGATGTGATGGATGATTGAATATCTTGTCACAGTGTGAACACTTATAAGGTTTCTCTCCAGTGTGGATCTTCTCATGTATTTTAAGGCACCCTGACGTGTTGAATCTCTTGTCACAGTGTGAACACTTATAAGGTTTCTCTCCAGTGTGGATCCTCTCATGTGATTTCAGGTCTCCTGACGTGTTGAATCTCTTGTCACAGTGTGAACACTTATAAGGTTTCTCTCCAGTGTGGATCCTCTCATGTATTTTAAGGTATCCTGACGTGTTGAATCTCTTGTCACAGTGTGAACACTTATAAGGTTTCTCTCCAGTGTGGATCCTCTCATGTATTTTAAGGTTTCCTGACGTGTTGAATCTCTTGTCACAGTGTGAACACTTATAAGGTTTCTCTCCGGTGTGGATCCTCTCATGTATTTTCAGGTCTCCTGACTTATTGAATCTCCTGTTGCAGTGTGAACACTTATAAGGTTTCTCTCCAGTGTGGACACTTTCATGCAGTTTTGTACAGGACACTGAAGTAAAAGTCTTTTCACACTCAAAGCACATGTTCTCTCCCACAGAAGGATGTATTTTCTGACGTACCTTCAAATTTTGTAGATGCAAAAAACAGTTACCACACAAATTACATGAATGTGGCTTCTCCTTTGAATGAACTTTCAAGTGTTTCTTCTGAACTGTACCACATAAAAACATTTTGCCACACTGATCACATGCATGCAGCTTTTCTCCATTGTGAATGTTCGTCTGATCATAAAGGTGTGCTGATTGTGAGAAACTCTTCCCACATTGATCACAAGTGAATGGCTTCTCTCCAGTATGAACTCTCATGTGATGCTCCAGACCTGTTTTGCATGTGAAACTCTTTCCACACTGAGTGCAGGTGAAAGATTTCTTAGCTCTTCTGTTCATTAAATCTTTCAGTTTGGTTTGAGGGCAACTCAAAGTTTTTTCTCCAGCTTTGACATTTTTCTCCTCAAATTCACTTGATTCTTTATTCTTCTCTTTTTCTTCAATCAAATCTGAAATGAAAGTAAAAATGGTGAAATATGAACATAAAACAATGTAACAGTGCAGAGCTTCAGACTAACATTTGAGAGTAGCACTACTAATTTCTACAGATGGTGGCGACAGAAGCAGATTTGGAAGCACTAGGGGGGCTGGTGTGTGGGGTATCAAAAATAAAGATATTTTAAATCACAAAATTACTATAGCTTTGCTATGTTTATTTCTTGGTAATACACATTTGACAGTAAAGCACTGAGCTCGAGCTGGGAAGTTGGGCACAATTCACTTTGTTAAGCCAATAAGTGCTCCTTTGCTGCCATCTACTTGTTGGAGTATTGGTGTATTGGTAACAAAGTATGTCTTTATAGTACACTGTGTGTACTGAGTATATGTATTTTGCACATTGTCTTCTGTACAGTCTGTAAATATGTACTGTCCATATGTAAATTGTTGTTTTGTTTTTTTTTGCACTGTCTGGAGCATGCTCGTAAGAATTTCACTTACCAAGGCACTTGTGCTGTGGTGATGTAACAATAAAAGTGATCTGATTTGATTATTGTGGTAATTTTATGTATTTTGTATAAAATGTTACACAAGTGTGTATTAACCACAAAACTATAATTTGATATACAGTTGCTGGTCATATAATTAGAATATCATCAACAAGTTTATTTATTTCACTAATTCCATTCAAAAAGTGAAACTTGTGTAATGTATACATTCATTCCACACAGACTGATATATTTGAAGTGTTTATTTATTTTAATTTTAATGACTATAAGTGACAACTAGGGATGAGCGAGTACAGCATTATCTGTATCTGTATCTGTAAACCATATGAATTATCTGTATCTGTACTCGGACTGGGCGGGGCCTAACCCGGAAGTGGGCGGGATTTAACCTGGAAGTGGGTCGGGTTGTCTTGAAATGGGCGGGGCTTTAACCGGTATGTTATTTTAAGCATGCAATTCATATGGGTTGATCAGAAATTGTTATATTTATTGCTGATTAGAAAACTATTTACATGACAGCATCAGCATTAAGCTTCAGATCAATGGTTTTGATCACGATAACAAACGAACTATATACAGAACAAGTTTTGCAACAATGAATACAACACATGCGGTTGCAATTATGAAGTAAAATGTAATGAACAAGAGTTTTCATCTCCACATAACTTTCTTTTTTTAACTTTAAATTTTTTTATGATCAGTGTGAATTTTTTTTTTTTACACCAGGTATGTGTGTGTGTAGCTAATTAATTTGTAATATAGTTTTATACCACTACTTCCTTTTTTTTATGAAATACAGCAAGAAAGTGTCAGACCTTGGTAAACCTTGGTTTAAAAGGTTTAAAAAAGAAAAAAAAAAATTCCGACAGGCAGAGACGCGAGTCGCATTCTACCAAGCACCACGTCTGAACAAACCCCACGTTTACCAAAACTCTACTGGTTAATAAGTAAGTACTACAAACCAAAGTAAAAAACAAACCTGAAGCTGAAGAAACCCTAAACGTTAACGGAAAAAACCCGCGAACCTGAGTGACTGAGGGAGAGACAGAGAGAGAGAGCGCGCTGTTCTCTTCTCTTCTCAGTGTTCTGTGTGTGAGTGAGCAGAGCGGGACACAGCAACACAATAGGGGTCGTTCACATATCGCGCCTAAAAACGCATGGAAAATGCTAGGCGCGCTGCTTTCTCCTTTTTTTCCAAAGCGCTCGGGCGGTTGCACTCCGGAGGCGTTTGTCGTTGCTAAGCAACCATCAGCTGCGCTCTCCGTTACAAGAAGGTGCGGTGCGCTTGCGACATTCTGAAAAGTTGAGATGTTTTTATCTCGATGCGGCGCGGACGCGCCTGGAAAAAGCGTCGCTTCCATTATGAGCGCGCATACCGCGCTTCTACATTTGAAATAACGAACTTGAGCGCGCAAAAGACGCGATATGTGAGCGGCCCCTAAATATGTATGTGTGTAGGGGAGGGGCGCTGTGACTAGCCTATCACAGAACGCAGACACAGTCAGCTACCCAATGAGAATTTTTATTCAATCCGAGCACAGATATTGACTCGTATTACTCGTATGATACTCGTACTCGGCAAAAGTGCTTTATCCGTACCGGATACTCGTTTCAGCCGAGTATCCGGCTCAACTCTAGTGACAACTAATGAAAACCCCAAATTCAGTATCTCAGAAAATTAGAATATTGTGAAAAGGTTCAATATTGAAGACACCTGGTGCCACACTCTAATCAGCTAATTAACTCAAAACACCTGCAAAGGCCTTTAAATGGTCTCTCAGTCTAGTTCTGTAGGCTACACAATCATGGGGAAAACTGCTGACTTGACAGTTGTCCAAAAGACGACCATTGACACCTTGCACAAGGAGGGCAAGACACAAAATGTCATTGCAAAAGAGGCTGGCTGTTCACAGAGCTCTGTGTCCAAGCACATTAATAGAGAGGCGAAGGGAAGGAAAAGATGTCGTAGAAAATTTTTTTACAAGCAATAGGGATAACCGCACCCTGGAGAGGATTGTGAAACTAAAACCCATTCAAAAATGTGGGTGAGATTCACAAAGAGTGGACTGCAGCTGGAGTCAGTGCTTCAAGAACCACTACGCACAGACGTATGCAAGACATGGGTTTCAGCTGTCGCATTCCTTGTGTCAAGCCACTCTTGAACAACAGACAGCGTCAGAAGCGTCTCGCCTGGGCTAAAGACAAAAAGGACTGGACTGCTGCTGAGTGGTCCAACGTTATGTTCTCTAATGAAAGTAAATTTTGCATTTCCTTTGGAAATCAGGGTCCCAGAGTCTGGAGGAAGAGAGGAGAGGCACAGAATCCACGTTGCTTGAGGTCCAGTGTAAATTTTCCACAGTCAGTGATGGTTTGGGGTGCCATGTCATCTACTGGTGTTGGTCCACTGTGTTTTCTGAGGTCCAAGGTCAACACAGCCGTATACCAGGAAGTTTTAGAGCACTTCATGCTTCCTGCTGCTGACCAACTTTATGTAAATGCAGATTTCATTTTCCAACAGGACTTGGCACCTGCACACAGTGCCAAAGCTACCAGTACCTGGTTGAAGGACCATGGTATCCCTGTTCTTAATTCGCCAGCAAACTTGCCTGACCTTAACCCCATAAAAAATCTATGGGGTATTGTGAAGAGGAAGATGCGATATGCCAGACCCAACAATGCAGAAGAGCTGAAGGCCACTATCAGAGCAACCTGGGCTCTCATAACACCTGAGCAGTGCCACAGACTGATCGACTCCATGCCACGCCGCATTGCTGCAGTAATTCAGGCAAAAGGAGCCCCAACTAAGTATTGAGTGCTGTACATGCTCATACTTTATGTTCATACTTTTCAGTTGGCCAAGATTTCTAAAAATCCTTTCTTTGTATTGGTCTTAAGTAATATTCTAATTTTCTGAGATACTCTGAGTTTTCATTAGTTGTCACTTATAATCATCAAAATTAAAATAAATAAACACTTGAAATATATCAGTCTGTGTGGAAAGAATGTATACATTATACAAGTTTCACTTTTTGAATGGAATTAGTGAAATAAATCAACTTTTTGATGATATTCTAATTATATGACCAGCACCTGTACATTGTGTTTTGTCCAACTGGATCGTTTTAGAGTTTTAAAGTGCTGGAAACTGCTGGGTGGAATACTTGAAATGTATTGAAAAGTTCTTGAAATTTCTCTCTCAAAAGGTTGTACAAACCCTGATATAAATAATTTAATAACATTGGACTATTTCTGCCACAAGACCATGGATATAGTTAGCGTTACTGCTTCTGGGTTTCTGCATCTGAATCTGTGCTGTTTGATCTGTTCATAACAGAATTGGTAGAATTTGAATGTTTCTCACTAGCAGCTACTCGCAGCAACCTTATTCATTCTGTGGCGAGTTCAAATGCTACTCTCTAGATCTATCAGCACTGTGCAGTAACCGTGTCACAAGATCAACATTGGTTCCCAAGTAAACCTGTTCTGAGTTTGTTTGCTGACCAGTTTGCTTGCGCTGCTCTCAATTATTGGTCCTATCGGTAAGCCCCGTCTCCCTTGCTCACTCGGACAAATAAACAGGGTTGCTAACTGTCTTAAGGGGGTCACACACCAAACGAGCAGCACTGCGCCGCACCACGTCTAGAACAATGAGGTATTGCACACCAGACGCACACATTCTATACTAATAAATGTGTGTTGTAATGGTTGTGTCCTGGTATATCCAGTAGGTAGCAACCGACGACAGTGAATGTAATCACGACAGGCAATTGTTACTTACTGTAATATTTTGTGTATGTAAAAATGTCTCAAGAGAAATATAAAAGATTACAAGGATTACGTTTATTATACATTTAATTCTATATGCTTACATTTTTTTTAAGCTGTAAAACTAATGAGTACAGTATTTTGCAGCAGTGGCATCTTGGTATAATGTATTAACAACGGTTTGAAACAAATATGAAATTTGGGACATCTACGAAATTTTTGGAAAATGCTTGCATTACATTTTGTGTAAGTCCAGAACAGGCTGACATAAAACAAAGGAGCGGATTGCTAATCTCATGTTTGGAGCAGAAACTGGCCAGTTACGATTTATGGCAGTTCGAACATTTTGTACTACTAGCATTAGGCTATTTTTTCGGGCTTAGCTTAGAGGTCTGCACACTGAGCCCATTCGGGTCGGGCAATGTTTTTGTTCTTTACAGATCGGGCTTGGGTCAGACTCTGGCTCATTTAGCTTCTCCCCTTTAATTGTTCCCATATACGCGCAGAGCACACATGGCGACAGTATGTAATACTGATTATATTATAAATATTACACATCGCCCACACAATTCGTAATGCATATGTATGTACATATGGGTGTACAACAATACACAATAAAGCGCTATATAAATGCATCATTCATTCATCATTCATTCATTCATATTCGCACGCATTAGCATACAGGTGACAGTTAACCAGTTAACCATGCAAAGCATCAGGGAGAATTTGGAGCGTGGTTACTAAAAGTTCCCAATGCTTGGGGAAAAGCTGCTCAAAACCGAAACTGCTTTTTTTTTTTTTTTTTTATAAAAGCACGTTTTGTTGATATTTTGAGTGCATACAAATACAAATAGACCATTTACAGTTCCGAAAAATGTAGCCTATTACTATTACCTTTATGATAAAAAAATGACGTGTATTTTGAAATGTTTCCAATGCAAGTGATCGCTCTGGTGCGTCCTGTAAAGTGCGCTTCAGCTTCCACTCTCCACACAAGCAGCTGGATATGCGTCAGTGCACATTTATCTAGGTTAAGACTTTAAACTAACATTGTGGAGTTGTTTTATAACTATAGATTTAATTTTAGACAAGTCATGATGATTTGAGAAGGCTACATTTATGAAAAATAGGCTGTGATCAACTCATACTCATCAACTGCTGGCCACTTGGTCGTTACTTTAAAAAACATAAATTTAACTAATAAAAAATGCTCCAAACGTTTTTCTAAATTAACTTAATAAAAGAATGAAACAAAATACAATCAATTTGCCATTTCATATAAAACTGAAGTATTTTAATAGCTGAAAGAGTAGTAAAAGCTTTTTTGGGAGAAGAAAAAAAAAGACAGGCTCGGGTTGGACTCGAGCCAGTAATTCTGATAAGATGTTGGACACGGGCCGGGCTAGGTCCTGAGCGTCTCAGGCCACCAATTCACTATCTCAACAAATACAAATATGGTGACATGTCAATCAGCTAATCAACTCAAAACACCTGCAAAGGTTTCCTGAGCCTTCAACATGGTCTCTCAGTTTGGTTCACTAGGCTACACAATCATGGGGAAGACTGCTGATCTGACAGTTGTCCAGAAGACAATCATCGACACCCTTCACAAACATTCATTGCCAAAGAAGCTGGCTGTTCACAGAGTGCTGTATCCAAGCATGTTAACAGAAAGTTGAGTGGAAGGAAAAAGTGTGGAAGAAAAATATGCACAACCAACCGAGAGAACCGCAGACTTATGAGGATTGTCAAGCAAAATCGATTCAAGAATTTGGGTGAACTTCACAAGGAATGGACTGAGGCTGGGGTCAAGACATCAAGAGCCACCACACACAGACGTGTCGAGGAGTTTGGCTACAGTTGTCGTCAGAGGCATCTTACCTGGGCTAAGGAGAAGAAGAACTGGACTGTTGCCAGTGGTCCAATGTCCTCTTTTCAGATGAGAGCAAGTTTTGTATTTCATTTGGAAACCAAGGTCCTAGAGGAAGGGTGGAGAAGCTCATAGCCCAAGTTGCTTGAAGTCCAGTGTTAAGTTTCCACAGTCTGTGATGATTTGGGGTGCAATGTCATCTGCTGGTGCTGGTCCATTGTGTTTTTTGAAAACCAATGTCACTGCACCCATTTGTCAAGAAATTTTGGAGCACTTCATGCTTCCAAGGTTTCTTTATTTGTCACATAATAAATTATACAGGGTATAATTAGTTGTGAAATGTAATCGAATCAGGTCCGCTCAGTGGACAGTGCAAAATAATAAAAATAAAAATTATATAAAGTAACACAACACAAGATCACAAGATACCGGTGACCAGCTGCTGACCAGCTTTTTAAAGATGCTGATTTCATTTTCTAGCAGAATTTGGCACCTAACCACACTGCCAAAAGCACCAACAGTTGGTTAAATGACCATTGTTCTGGTGTGCTTGACTGGCCAGCAAACTCACCAGATCTGAACATAGAGAATATATGGGGTATTGTCAAGAGGAAAATGAGAAACAAGAGACCAAAAAATTCAGCTGAGCTGAAGGCCACTGTCAAAGAAACCTGGGCTCCCATACCACCTCAGCAGTGCCACAAACTGATCACCTCCATGCCACGCCGAATTGAGGCAGTAATTAAAGCAAAAGGAGCCCCTACCAAGTATTGAGTACATATACAGTAAATTAACATACTTTCCAGAAGGCCAACAATTTACTAAAACAATTTTTTTTTATTACACGAGTTTCACAATTTGAGTTGAATTACTGAAATAAATGAACTTTTCCACGACATTCTAATTTATTGAGATGCACCTGTATATCATTTTCCAGGACAACTACAAGATTTTCCAGGACATTTTCAATTTTTTTCTCATTATCCAGGAATGGAAAATTAGTCATGAATTTCCCAGGTTATCCAGGACGTGTGGGAATCCTGATATGCAAAGCAGTGATGAAGGCATTGCATTATTTTATTTTTTTCTCTTTGGCTCTCAACGGAGGTGGTCGCTTTCTCTCCCCGTCCTCACCCTTATCTTCCCTGATTTGCTCCCTTGTCTCGTGAGAGACTCTCTCTGCACTGCTCTCCAAACTAAAATATTATGGATTAACTGGTCTCTTAATGCAATTGACACTATCGAAACTTGGGTTTCGGGGAACCTGACTGCCCTGACGGAACGTTCGCAGCCGGCTATACGATGGACACGTGGGAGAGGTGGCGAATCGTGTGTCTGGCAGCTCTTTCCGTGGAGGACATTGATATCTACATATTCGGAACCATGATAACAGGTATTTTGCTGATTGGATTAGGCTTTGCCCTGGTTTATCGAAGAATTCAGAAAACGGGAACAGCTGTCCAAAGCCCCACAAGGCTGCCCGTATGATTGAAGCTGTGGGAAGAGCGGTCAGCATTGAGCACTGAGACTATAATCGCAATATGGATTCTACCAAGGAGAAGTTCACAGCTTTACAAAGGGAAATTGATTAAGATGAGACCAAAATGGACAAAAACGGACAGAGAGTAGCCTGCAAAAATTGGAATGTTTACTCGCCCCAAAGACAAAACAATCTTATCTTTTTCTGGCTCCCCTACAGTGGCCTTGGCAAGGCTGTTGCTGGAATCTACCCCGGGTGTGCAATGCAGTTAGACGCTCTTGCGTTCCTCCCCCACCCTACAGACATTACAGACATTGCTCCCCCCCCCGACCATTCGCCTCTGTTCGCTGCGATCCGCTGGCCTGGTCAAGCGGGTCTGACCAGCGCCGGATCAGTGGCTGCGGGATCAGATGGCTGCTTGCTGGGCCGGATTCACTTCCCCTGTGGCTTTGTCGTGTATGTGCTTTTGTGTTGCTGAGGTGTTTTTCCTGTCTCACACTGTACTCCCCAAGGAGCATAGTCTGGGAGTTATTTTTTTCTCCTCATTTTCCTCATGTAAATGCTGTATTTTTCTTCAATTCTACTTGCATTTCACTACTGATTGTACCTGTATGATTGTGTATGTGACAAATAATAAATAACCTATTAAAATTAACAAATTAACAGTAAGAGACAAAACAATAACAAAAAAACGCATTAAAAAAAAGTTATACATTTATTTGCATTTTAATGAGTAATATAAGTATTTGACCCCTTCGCAAAACATAACTTAGTACTTAGCGGCAAAACCCCTGTTGGCAATCACAGAGGTCAGACATTTCTTGTAGTTGGCCACCAGGTTTGCACACATCTCAGGGATTTTGTCCCACTCCTCTTTGCAGATCCTCCCAGAGTCATTAAGGTTTCGAGGCTGATGTTTGGCAACTCAAAGCTTCAGCTCCCTCCACAGATTTTCTATGGGATTAAGGTAGAGGCGGGTGCTATACCGGTATTAACATGACTACCGGTATTGTGCTGTACTATGATATGGATTTTGCTAAAACATGGATACTGTTACATATTCATGGCTTTCATTGGATGGACAGACAAAGCTTTTTTTCCCTGTGGTCATTACTGCTTCATCAGAGAGAGACAGAGAGAGAGAGATGCCCTGCTTGATCGGACATAAATCAGAACCGCATAGTTTTTGCTCCAAAAACACGATCTGCACACAAATTGGATTACAATAATTTCCCAAAAATGTAATTTGTGGTAATATTACTAAGTCTGTAAACGGCCATTAACACAGGACAGAGATGCAGAACATGGACACAAAGAGAGCAAATACTGTAGCAGGCAGCACAAGATCACTGTTTACAATGCTCGGTATATATGAAGAAAACTCGCATCAAGTTCAAGATACTGATGCTTGCATATAGAACGGCCACAGGCTCAGCACCCTCCTACTTCCACTCACACTTATAACATTCTACATCCACTCAAGAAGTCTGAGATCTTCGGGCGAGCGTCGCCTCATTGTGCCATCACAGAGAGGCACAAAATCACTCTTCAGAACATTTTCATTCACCGTTCCTAGCTGGTGGAATGAACTTCCCACCGCCATCCAGAATGCTGAATCCCTGACAATTTTCAAGCGACACCTGAAAACTCATCTCTTCCATCATCACTTGACTGTCTTAAAAAAAAAAACTTACCTTTGCTCTCTTTCCCTTAACCTCTCACTGTCTGGCAAGAATTTGCTCTGAACAATGCCTATGAATTTGTATTACAAGCACTTCCTGTGTCTGTTTGCCTCTTTATAATGTATTGCTTATTGTATTCCTCAATTGTACGTCGCTTTGAATAAAAGTGTCTGCTAAATGAATAAATGTAAATGTAAACTATAAATAATGAATTGGGAGCAGGGGGTTAATACGAATGATTATCTGAAGGGAACTCTCTTCAGAAAACTTCAGATGGCATTTTCTTTCTCTCTTACCTCCGTGTTCATAAGTGAAGTGCAGAGCAGCTAAATGTACAGTGGTAACCAAAGGAACACTAAATTGAGGCCATAAGCGCCATCTGCTGTCAGAGAGTGAATTTGCAAGTTCTTTCATCGTCTGGACAGTGGAAAATATCGTGATATGAATTTTATCTCATATCGCCCACCTCTAAATTAAAGTCTGGAGACTGACAAGTCCACTCCAGGGGCTGGATTCACGAAACATTCTTAAGAATAAATTTCTTCTTAACTTCCATTTTCTTATTATTATTAACAAAAATTCTTCTTAAGAATATTCTTATCTTTTTTCATACGATTGTTCTTAAGACAAATCTTAAGAATTCAAATTCTTTAAATGAATCTTCTTAAAAATCAACTTAAATAACTTCTTAAATTTAGAACAGCCCCAGACTTGTCTTAAATCCCAACCAGTAAGAATTATTTAATACATATATTGGGTTATTTTAAATCAATTGTTATATTTAAAGCACTACAACAACATTTGCTACATATAATAGATAGTAGGACTATTAATAGGGATGTGCATGAGTTTTCTGAAGTGACAATAATGTAAACAATGATTGGTTATGATTAGCCTATGTGTGACGCTACTTTTTGCTGACTTCAAAACTCAGTAGTGACTCTACAAAAACGAGTCAGATGGGGTGTATTAATTGGATGCTTTTATTTTAGCTTATAAATACGACAATCCTTGGCAGTATGCAGCGCATATGATTGTGCCAATACACAATACACAGGACGCGTTTGCTATAGCAGCGCGGAGACACATACAGGAAGCATTCACTCGGATGAGAGCGCAAAAACACAGCACAAAAATGAATGAAACAGATCGCTGCAGCTTGAGACAGGCTGTTCAAAAACACGTTAAAAACGTGAAGCTGAGCGCCAGTCAGTCACAACAAAAAGAGTGTGCATGCTTTTTATGATTATTAGAGTAATCTCCAGGAAGCGTAAAAATACAATAAAGTGTGAGTTTATCAATGCGTCATGTATTCACTCAGATAAAGACTACAATTTTCTTCTTAAGAAAAAAATGTAGATGTTCTTAAGAATATATTTGAGAACTTAAGATTTTTTCAAGAATTGCACTTAAGAACATTCTTACGAACTTCGTGGAATTTATCTTAAGAAATTTCTTAACTTATTTCTTAAGAGGATTTTTGTGAATCCGGCTCCAGGACCTTTAATGTGCTTCTTCTTGAGCCACTCCTCGAAAATATGATCATATTACTCCAATTTTACAGTCACTGCACTGGCTCCCTATTAAGTTTCGTATCAGTTACAAAATATTATTACTTGCCTATAAGCACGCTACAATCCAACCCGCTCCCTAAGGTCGCAAATCTCTGGACTCTTGGTAGTACCTAGGATAGCAAAGTCCACTAAAGGAGGTAGAACTTTTTCATATTTGACTCCAAAACTCTGGAATAGCCTTCCTGATAATGTTCGGGGTTCAGACACACTCTCTCTATTTAAATCTAGATTAAAGACACATCTCTTTAGCCAAGCATTCATATAATGTATCTCACAATCTTGTACTGCAGGTATATCTGATCAAACGCATATCATTATGCTTTAGCTTGGGTTGAACAGATAATTTCATCCAGGGTTGTTCCTGGATGGAACAACATCTAAGCTAATTGTCTATATTTGCTTCTTTTATTTGATTAACATCCCGTGGCAACTAGGAATTACACAAGCTTCAGTCTGGATCCAACCCTTAAATGATCTGAGATGACCGAACACCTGAGAAGAGACGATGCCAACCCCCTCGGAGGACCTAAGAGGAAGCCAAACATCAGCGATTATACTGAATTAACCAAATAAGTTAATAACCATAAGTTAATTATATTGAGTTTCAACAATATAAATCTATTTTTGAAACGTAATTTCCTGTGAAGTTTCTTTGCAAAGATTGCATCGTAAAAAGCGCTATACAAATAATCTTAAATTGAATTGAACTCCTTTGTGGCCTTGGCCGTGTGTTTTGGGTCATTGTCATGCTGTAATACCCACCCACGACCCATTTTCAATGCCCTGGCCCTGACGGTGCATGGCCACATCCATCGTCCCTTTGATGCGGTGCAGTTGTATTGTCCCCTTAACAGAAAAACACCCTCAAAGCATAATGTTTCTACCTTCATTTTTTACATTTACATTTAGTCATTTAGCAGACGCTTTTATCCAAAGCGACTTACAATTGGGGAGTACAACATCTACAGTAAGCGATTAATCTTGAATCCAGTACATGATTTTATGGTGTGGATGGTGTTATTGGGATCATAGGCAGCATTACTCCTCCTCCAAACACGGCGAGTTGAGTTGATGCCAAAGAGGTGGATTTTGCTCTCGTCTGACAACAACACTTTCACCCAGTTCTCCTCTAAATCAATGGCAAACTTCAGACGGGCCTGTACATGTGCTTTCTTGAGCAGGGGGACATTGCAGGATTTCAGTCCTTCACGGCGTAGTATGTTATCAATTGTTTTCTTGGTGACTATGGTCCCAGTGGCCTTGAGATCACTGACAAGATCCTCCCGTGTAGTTCTGGGATGATTTCTCACCGTTCTCATGATCATTAAACTCCATGAGGTGAGATCTTGCATGAAGGCCCAGACCGAGGGAGATTGATAGTTATTTTGTGTTTTACTGTTGAAACACAAAAAACGTTGAAACATTTGTCACCTTCTTACCAGGCTGCTTAGCGATGGTCTTGTAGCCCATTCCAGCCTTGTGTAGGTCTACAGTCTTGTCCCTGACATCCTTGAACAGCTCTTTGGTCTTGGCCATGGTGGAGGAGAGTTTGGAAACTGATTGATTGATTGCTTCTGTGGACATGTGTCTTTTATACAGGTAACAAACTGAGATTAGGAGCAAATCCCTTTAAGAGAGTGCTTCTAATCTCAGCTCCTTACCTGTATAAAAGACATCTGGAACCAGAAATCTTGCTTACTGATAGGGGATCAAACACTTATTTCACTCAAGCAAATGCAAATCAATTTATAACTTTTTTGAAATTGTTCTGGATTTTTGTTTTCTTACTCTTCAAATTAACCTACCATTAAAATTATAAACTGATCATCTTTGTAAATGGATAAACATATATAAAATCAGCAGGGATTAAAATAAATTCCCCCCTCCACTGTATGTTGTTGTAGCCATGTGTTTACCAGTCAAGTTAAAGCAGTTAAATCTTCTGTTTATTCAGCTGCAGCGATAGGGATTTCCTTGTTTTTGTCGGCGGTGTGTATTTGGAGTTTCTCTAGCCTTCGGATGGAGATTTACTACTGATCACAGATCCGTGCTTCAATGACAAGATGTGCAGATGAATATAACATGTCAATTATGATTTATCGTGCAGCCCTAATGGAGATTTACTTGTAAATATTAACCTCTTAAGGCCCAAGCTGTTTTTTTACATGCATTTTTTATTTCTCTTTGCTATTTGGACTTATTGGAACCTAATTAGAATAAAAACTAAATATCATCTTTTGATATGATGTACTTTTAGAGAAAAATGATGTCCATATATGTGGATTCATGGTCCGAATTTCCATAAAACACAATAACATCACCTTTGTGTAATAGAATGAAAAACGTTTTACTTTCTGCCTTGAACACAGCAGTTTTTTTTTCCTGACTGTTTTTTAATGCATTAATAACACATACACACATATTTTTTGAACATGTTTTGACTATCAGAAAGTAAAAACAACATTTTTGCCCATTTTGGACAGTTAAAAATAGTGTTTGGAACATTTGATATGCTGCAAAACAGTTGCAGGATGACACTGTATGTCTGTAACAAAATATAAAACATTCAAAGCATTTTAAATAGCCACTCTTGCATTAGGCTACTAATGTGTTTTGAACATCATAGTGAAAAAAATAAAAAAACAGTAGCTCATGTGACATTTTGCATTGGTAATGTAAAAAAGGCTGCGATAACTGAGCACTGAAGGACCAGGCCTGCTTACAGAGGCCCCCTGATTGATTGACCTTCACGGAGTCGGAGAACATGGAGGAACCAAGGAACATATACACAACTTGAGAATCACTGCCATCACTTATGTGTGAAAGGCTGAGTAACAGTTGCGCTCGGTTTGCAAGCACAAGAACACTTTGCAGGTCATACAACGCACTCGGGTTCTTCCAGTGCAGCCTAGTTGTCTGCAGCGCATTGCATTTTTCAGGCCGATCATCTCTGGGAGGTGGGCATTAGCCCTCCTGCGGACCGAGACATGGGGCAACTCTGTCACATAACGTTTCACTCCCTGGTTTGAATCTTCTTCTTCCTCTGACTGTGTCGAAAGGTCTGCATCTGCACCGTGATGCTGGGCCAAGAGGATCGTAGCCACTTCCATGCGGAACTGAAGGAACTGGATGGGTCTTGTCTTTGATCCAGCACATATTGCATGGTCTTTTCGGTAGAGTAGCCAGCTGTTGGCTAAAGCCAGATCCGTGAAGTGCATTACCATCCGCATTGTCCACTTCTTAGTATGGGTGCTCATGCGATAGTAACTTATCATTCTATCCATCAAATCAACTCCGCCCATCTTGTTGTTGTACTCACGGATAATGCTTGGTCGCGAGACAGTGACATATTGTTTCATTTTCTTGTCCCAGCGCTGGCAGGTGTCTTCTGGCTGTGTACCATGAACAACAGACATCAGCAATACTGGTTTGTTGTCGTACCACTTCACTACACACAACTTTCCATCTTCAGCGGAAACTTCTGATGAGGTACCTCTTCCTGCGTTTTTCATGGCTTTGTCACTGGGTAACTTATGCTTCGCTTCAGCGAGTCGGTTCTTCATTATTGTACCAGTCATGTACAGCTCTTTCTCCATCATTCGTTGCGCACCTTTGATGGTGGTGAAGAACCGGTCACAATACACCTTTGTGCCACGATGCAGAGTTTGGCACAGACGCTCGATGACTAAGCTTCCCAAACCCAGGCCCTCTGGTTCTTCGACCTTCCCAATCAGTGAACCTGTGCCTTGATACAGCTCAAAGTCAAGCACAATGCCATCTGCTGTAGCACAAACAAAGTTCTTTATGCCAACTGGGTTTGGCTTCATTGGCAGATATTGTCTGTACGGACAGGCTCCTGTGAAAGGAATCATCTGCTCATCAATAGATACGCAATCAGGTCGATTCAGAGACAAGCAGCCTTGCAGAATCCGATCCAGAAAAGGCCTCACCTTCCAGAATTTGTCCGACATTCTCAGGTCTTCTGGCACATCATGATCCATAACCACTTTTATTGCTCCCCTCAGTTTGAAGAATCTGGCACGTGTGAATTTGTCAGTGATGGCAGTGATTTTAAAGGCTTTGGACCAGTACATCCTAATGGTTGGGTATCGGATGCAGGACATCAAAATACAGGCACCAAAAAAGTGGTAAATCTCATCTGTCGTCATGTTAAGTGGCTCCCCACTCTTAGACAGTGACATAATATTAGAGCATTCTGCAATCGTCATCATCAAATCTCTATCTATGTACTGTTCAAAATAGTCTAGTGGGGTCCAGCCATGTCTGTCTAGATCAGTTTCGTCCTGATGCTGATACTCTGCCAGGTTTGGCGTCAATGGAGTAGCCTTCCAGCGTAGTCCATGTCCTGCACAACCAGAATCAGAATAAAAATAGTATTTATTGTAGGAAGTTACATTTTTACCCATGTAAGCAATTGAGGTGTATTGGTGCATAAAATACTTGAATCTGTGTGGAAGTTTATATGAAATTTGAAGATTTACCCTCAAGGTGTGAAGGCCAAAAATAATAACAAGTACCTTGTTCAGAGTCTCCCTTTTTCTTTTTTGTTTGTCTTGGTCTTGGTGTTGACTCTTCCAAGTCATCTTCTGAGCTATCAGCCTCAATCTCTTGACTTTGACGGCGACGTCTGAGAGTGCGGGATGAACCTGAACCTGAACCTGTACCTGTGCCTGTACCTGTACCTGTACCTGTCTCTGTCCCTGTCCATGAACCTGTCAACAAGTTGTGTAAATAAGCATTTTGCTTCCAATCCTGCATTTCTATAGCTCTGACTTATTTAGAAAAAAAAAAATCTGCACCTTAAATGGGTCGTATTGATATACATGAGAGACTGAAGTAGGATAATAATATTTTTTTTGTTTTTATAATCTAATCTTAAAAATGGAAGTGTGTTAATGATTTAATGATTTTTTAAGTTCTCATAATGTTTAGTGTCAATTTATTCTTGATATTTTGTATGTCATTTCATTTTATTTTGTGTTATGGTAACGAAAGTCTTTTATTTTGACGGTCATTGGTGTGAGCTGATATAATGAGAGTCCGTGCCAAACATTTCATCACGGAAAGAAATCTAGACGCACATGGTTGTGATTTCGAAGGTTCACGGTTTATAAGGAGTCTAAAAGGATTTAGCTCCTGGTTTAAATGGAGAACAAGCTCTTACTGTAGCTTACTGCTTAATGGGTACGTGAGCTTAATAGGTACATTTACCCTATTGTGATCAACACACAGCGGTGTTTCTTTTCTGAATGAATCCACGTTTTTAAATTCAGAGTGAGTCAATGACTCAGTGAGCCATTTATAAGGGCAGTCACTTGCTTTGTTTCTGAATGAATCAGTCGTTTGAACAAATCAATTGCCTGAAAGACTTGCATGACTTAATTAATACAGTGATTTGCCATTACCTAGTGGTGCTTTTTTCGTTTTATATTTAGAGTATTGTTTCTTTTTAAAATATTTTCAGATTTCAGATTCTATCTGTATTGTTGTGTTGAATTAAAATAATTTTTTGTAATGTCTATTCAGTGATTTTCTAATTTAACACAACAACTTTAAGTTACCTGTAACTAGAGATCGACCTATATATCGGTTTACCGATATTTTTCCCGATATTTAAGCATTTTACCATAATCGGATATCGGTTTTGTAAACAATTATTATTATTATTTTTTTCACATACACAATTATACAGAGTATAACCAGCAGTGAAACGTGTTCTCTGCATTTGACCCATCCAAGTGCACACACACCTGGAGCAGTGGACACACACACACACACCTGGAGCAGTGGACACACACACACACACACATGGAGCAGTGGACACACACACACACACACACACACACCTGGAGCAGTGGACACTGTTCATGCAGGAGAAGCTCCAGCACGGTCACCGCATGTAACTTTATACAAGATTCACTTGTTTGAAACATGCTAAATTATATTAACATTTACTATAGAACCATTATTTTGCCAATAAACATCGAAATAAATACATCTCTATCTAAATTAATGATTTATTATCTCCACAAGCGATCGCAGTTTGAGTATAGTTCTGTGTAAATGCATAGATAAACCGCGCTGTCATCAGTTTTCATAATTTAGAATGACAAAAACATTTTAATAATTCTGATAAAACATGCCAGTTAAGAAATGCAATAAAATACGATGTTTTGTTTGTTATAGCTTATTTCAATATTCCAGAGAATATTATACAGTGAATTATTCTTCACTCTTTAGTCTTTTGAACAGATTATAAACCTAATAACACTGTAGTTTAAAATGAAGTTGATATGACTTTCCGTCCTTTATTTTTTCTCCATTTGAAAACATTAGACGTTATTTTGCTTATTGTTAATATCAGTGTTACAGATTATGCTTTTTATAAAAAAAAAAAAAATTGTATTGTTGTAATTTGAAGATTAAATTTTACATGAAAGAATGTTAATTTTCAACAGTTTTTTGTTGTTGTTAAGATGACTGAAAGGAGGAAAAACCAAGTGAAGAATGGATTACTTCACTCTGTTATGTATTTACTTTATAACAGTAAATAAATATCGGTTCTGCATATCGGTTATCGGGTATATAAACATGCAAATAATCTGTATCGGTTATAAAAAATCAATATCGGTCGATCACTACCTGTAACACATCGTGCTGATTAATTAAACAAAACATTAAGTAATGTCATTGATTTGAGCTTAATTTGATTAATAACTTTGTGATTAATAACTTTATGTATTTAATTAGATTAAGAATCGCTTGATAGCTCTATTAAACAAATAAAAAAGACAATTAACACCCCCCTCCCCCCACTTAATTTCTGTTATTATTTACTCACTTTTTACCACAAACAGTCATTAAATATGACTAAATAATAAAAACCAACCTCCTTGTTCCTCCTGTTTTATAATCCAGGTTTCTGGTTCCTCTTGTTTTATTCTGCAGGTTTCTGGTTCCTCTTGTTTTATTCTCCAGGTTTCTGGTTCCTCTTGTTTTATTCTGCAGGTTTCTGGTTCCTCGTGTTTTATTCTCCAGGTTTCTGGTTCCTCTTGTTTTATTCTCCAGGTTTCTGGTTCCTCGTGTTTTATTCTCCAGGTTTCTGGTTCACTCGTTTTCTCCTCGCTCTCCTCTTTAACAAACATCATCTTCACAGCAGCAGATCTCAGTTCAGATTATACTCCTCCAGATATTCCTGCTTGCTTCAAAACTTTGTCACGACTGTGAAGATGAGAATATTAAAGATATTTACTGACCTGATTCAAAAACTGTATTTTTATATTTACAGAAACAAAATGTTTAACAGTCTGTGTTAAAACAGCATCAAGACAAAACATCAGAGAGTGTGGTGAAACGGAACTTCTTCCTCTGAGGTTTAATGGTGTTTGGCAAACAAACGCATGTGTTTAGCGCCACCCGCTGGACTGGAGTGTGAAGCGGCGAGAGGATGGAAATAATACAGGGAAAATTACTAATTAAAATTAGTGCGTCTACTCTGTAAAGTGAGCAGTTTTTTTTCTACAAGAAAGCCAATCTGCACAAATAAACAAAAATGAATTACAGTTAGCCTCACATGGTATTTCATCAGCATCAACCATCTTTTTGAGTGAGGACTAGAACAGAAAAACAATACAATTATTAGTCACACAACAAAAAATGGACAGACTTAACATGAAAAACGACATCCTTGGGTTATGTGTCTGTCTAAATATCTGGAATTTAAGACATAACCAACTGTAAAGGATATTTTAATATAGGATATGTTTGTGTGTATTTATCATTTCAAATTTAAAATAACACAACCACATAGCAATTGTTGTCTTGCCCTGCTCCGGTCCACACAACCACTTTTCCCTTGGCCCAGAAACTGCAACGAATGACGGCCCTGAAGAGGACCAGAACAGGTTTTATTATTGGTACAGATTCTCAGCCATAATCAAACCACATCAAAACCAGCCTTTAACCAGAAACCCCAAAACTGAGCCATATGCAGACTAGTCTTGTCCAAATCATCTGTGTAAATAAGTCCTGAGAAAATGACATTTTGAAAATGACTTTATTTAACAGTCACAAATACATAATTGTTTATATTAGAACAAAGGTATTAGCATTTGAACACTTTCTAACATTTAAATTATCCGACAGCTTCATTAATAAAGAATAAACGCCAACTTGTTCTTCATTATCTTCAGTGTGTTTGATTCTGCAGGGTTCTGGGTCTCTCATCTTCTCTCTGTCCTCATTAATAAACTCAGTCATCACAGATTTCAGCTCTTCCTGATGATCTGATGAGTCCTTGATGATTTAAGCAGCTCTGCTTTTGCAGTGTTTGAGGTAGATGTGTTCCTGTGGCTCAGAGGTAGAGCATTGCGTTAGCAGCGTAAAAGGTTGTGGGTTAAATTCCCAGGGAACACACATACTGATAAAAAATGTATTTGTAAACTTTGTAAAGATGTAAACTTTGACATTTACTTTTCTTTCATTTCAGGCTGTAGACACCAGCATGATTTGTCAGATAACATTTGTAAATAACATTTTAAAATGTATTTTTGTAAAAAATAAATAAAAATAATAATATCAGTTATCTTGTTGGTATTGTTAACTTAATACAATGGCACAAATAATAATAATTACAAGTCATAATAACAAAAAAATTTAAATAGGCTACTAAATAATTACAATATTTGAGTTTTTACACAAGTAATGTGTAATAGATATATTTAACTTCTGAAAACATATAGGCCTAATGCTTCCGTTTATCTAAAAAATGGCAATCATGTCTTTTATCTTTTAGGTCCAGATTGGTAATAAATCCTTGAAAGCGACTTGATCAGTTTTGACTTTGCAAATTTCTGTATTTTGTTCTACATTGTAGCCCACTTCATGAAAGACTTCCTCTGGTTGTGAAGTTAAAGTGCGACGGTAAGGGCATTGGTGTGAACGAGTGTGAAATAACTTACCTGATAATTATGTTGGTTTTCCCAATCACTTATATTCCCAATCACTTATATTTCCCAATCACTTATATTTTACTATAAATTACAGGCCTGGGAGGGCAAATGTTGATGCTGGTTGGCTGTGCAGAATACCCATGTATATGAGCTGCTACGTGATGCATTGTGCAGAAGCTGTCAGTCCAGAGTTGGTAAATCTTCTTATTTTTAATTTAAGAATATTTTGTATTCCTTAAAAAAATTATTCTTAAGCATGTTCTTGAAAATAATTAATTTATTGGGTCTTTTCAAATTAATCGTTTTATGTAAGCATTACAACAACACTAGCTACATATAAGACATGGTAGGACTATTAACAGGGATGTGCCCAAGTTTTATGAAGTGACAGCTATGACTGACAATGTAAACAATGACAGCTCATGATTATGTGTAATGCGTTTTTTCTTTTTGCCAAATTCAAAATTCAGTAACAGCTCTACAAAGATTAGTCAAATGTTGAGCTCGTCTTTAATTTTTGCCTATAAATACAATATAATCTTTGGCAGTATTCAATGCATATGAATATGGCCATTCACAGGGCGCATTTACTCTAGCAGCGTGAACACATATACCAGAAGTGCTCACTCAGTAGAGAGCGCAAAAACACAGCACAAAAATGAATAAAACAGATCGCTGCAGCTTGTTCAAAAACACTGCGATATAAAAACTCAAAGCCGAGTGGCAGTCAAACTACTTGCGATGAAAATAGTGTGCACGCTTATTGTGATTATAAGGGTAATCTGTTTAACAGTGCATCTTCAGCCATGTATTCAGTCAGATGAAATATTTTCTTCTTAAGAAAATAAATTGAAGATATTCTTAAGAACATATTTGAGCATATCTTCAGAATTGTTCAAGACTTGCGTGAATCGGGCCTCTGGCCCAAAAGAGAGAATGTGAATTAATGAATGACTGAGACAAGTGGAGAGGAAAGAGAGAGATAGACCAGGCTCAACCCTGCTTAAGTCGGCAACCAGTCTTGGGCTGCAGGGTGATATGGCTGTGGTCTAAAACAACAAAACCAACAAAAACACGCATTACACATGCAGCAAAACAGAACTGCTCCAACAGCAGCAGCAACGAGAAAACACTGCTGCTCACATAGACGAGTTTTGACATACTGCTTCTGATATGACCCCTGTTCCAATCATTTACATTTAGTCATTTTGCAGACGCTTTTATCCAAAGCGACTTCCAATTGATTATCCATTCCACTCATGCCCCCCCCCCCATCCCCATCCCCATCCCCCATCCCCCATCCCTGCTCTGCATATTTTTTATGTCTCTCTCTTATTTAAGAGATGCGATTGATATCATGAACTCATTTGGAGAGAGATTCTTGAACTAAGCTGCATTCCAATTCACTCAATTTTTTTCATTAAAGGGGTGGTTGATTGCGATTTCACTTTTTTAACATTAGTTAGTGTGTAATGTTGCTGTTTGAGCATAAACAATATCTGCAGAGTTGCAGCGCTGAAAGTTCAATGCAGACGGAGATATCGTCTTTTAAAATTCTGGAAAGTTTAATGCCTACAGAAACGACTGGTAAGGGACTACAACGAGTTACTTCCCGGGTCTGATACGTCACAAACCCAGATAAACCCTGCCCCCAGGAACATGTAAAGAAGAGGGCGAGGCCATGCTGCGCTGCTTTAGAGAAAAGGAAGAGAAAACTAGGGATGCAAGTAAAAATCTATTCATTTGAATCGCGATTCTGTCTTCTAACGATTCTAATGGATTCACAAGTTTCAAAATCATTAAAGCAGCGGTTCTTAATACTGTTACTCGTGTCGCCCTGCTCTGCATCTCTCTCTCTCTCTCTCTCTCTCTCATTCAGATCGTCAGATCAGCTCCAACAAACTGTTCCAATTATACACTTATTTTCACACAGCAATGAGAAGCATAATAAATGGACACGCGTGTGGTTGCTGTGCTGTATTAAAGCTTTAATCAGGATAAAACCGTATATTAAAAGCTAACAGAAGCAGTAGCACTTACAAATAGCAGCGAATTTAAAAGTATGAGACAACAACAACCAAAGATATCATTAAGAGCCGTGCTTGCACAGGTTCTGCACGATCCTCTTCACTAATATCCTCTGGGTCTCAATCGGGCTCAAATTGATAAGTATTATAGACAACACCACTGTTTACAATTCAACCGGAGCACATGCCACTGAGGTGAGGGGCGGGACGTTCAGACGTGCAGTAGAGGCGGTTTAGCGAATCACAACACACTGAGCCAGCTAACCAATCTCGTATTTCTGAAGGAGAAGCTTCATAAAACCAGGAAATAAATTGAGGCGTTTGTCAGAGAAGGGACAGAGAGGTGTGGAATAAAGGTAAATTATGTTAAAAATAATGCATTTTTAAAAAAAACAAGCATGAACACATGCTAGACTGCACCCCATAAACACAATCAAGCCTAGAAAAAAACCAGTCAACCACCCCTTTAAGTCAAGTCACCTTTATATATATAGCACTTTTAACAATGCAAACTGTGTCAAAGAAACTGCACAATATCAAAATAGGAAAATAGTGTGTCAATAATGTATAATGACAAGATTAAACACTCAAATTTCAGCTAAAGGCATTGCATTATTTAATTTAGTGATGGCATCGTCCAGCTCAGTTCAGTTCTAATAGTCTCTGTGCAATCAAGTTGATGATATCGCTGGAAATGAAGTGTCCCGAAATAAGCAAGCAAGAGACGACAGCGGCAAAGAACCAAAACTCCATCGTTGACAAAATGGAGAAAAAACCTTGGGAGAAACCAGGCTCAGTCGGGGGGCCAGTTCTTCTCTGGCCAGAAGAAACCGGCAGTTTAATTCGGTCCAATTTGTGTGTCAGTTCAGTAAAGTAGTAAATCTCCATCGCCGATAATGAACGCGATATTGCGTAGCTTGTTAGTGAACTACAGCTATTAGTAAATACTGCTCCATCTGAAAGCATGTGATGGAGATTTACTACTAATCACAGAACCAGCTTTACTGACAAGATACGCATGATAATTGCATTTGATTATTTGCACAGCCCTACTGTCACGTAGCTTTGCAACGGTTTATTATGTGCTTCACTTGTAAATAAGGATGAATAGCTATTAATATATTATTATTAAACAATAAATATTTAATAATAATATTAAACCAGCGCTGGGGCTAAATTACGAAACACTGTAGCATTGAAAAGTCAATGTTAACGATTCTGTTTTTCTTCAGGACAATTTTTAAATGAACCAAAAAAGTGTCCTGGAACAAGAATAGTTTGTAAAAAGCATCTACAAGTAAACAAACTGCAAGTAATACATATGCATTATAAGACAATTGAATGCAATATAAAAATCATTGAGAAAACCCAATGATATTATTTATATCATAAAGCAAAAAGTTATACAAGAATAACAATTTGGTAACATTGTTCTTTAGGCAGGAACTCCATCTTTGTGTTGATATGAATCTCACAGTTGAATCTGCTGGTTTAGAAGAGGAAGATTAACTTTATTCACTGTGAAAATTTTAGATAATATTTATTTGTCATGTCACTTGTAATGACTGGTTAGGGCAGATTTATCCAGATTACATTTTACTGAATGATCCATTATTGTGTTGCATTTGATGAGGCAGCATCAGATCTGAAAATGCTGGATCTGAACATGATCTACTGAGGTCTTCCACATGAAGCCAGAGCTTTCCCTGTCCAATCTTTTTCTTCCATAAACATGACGTTGTCTCAAGAAATATCTGCATGTACACAAAACCACTGAATCCGACTAAAAATTTAGTATTCATGCCAGACCAGTATGTGGCGCTGTAATTCTGCCCCAGAGATAGACTAAAAACGGAGAAAACTACTTAGAGCATGTACATAAACCTTGTGCGCTGTATACAAACCCAACACAACAACAAGAAAAGCTAGTACTTAGTAACGCTAATAAGCTTCTGCAGCACGAACACAAGCATGTAGTTTGTCATTGTTATTATTGCAGTTGCTGTCACGTGACGTAGCAGTGTCTGACTGGGGTCGAGACATGGGGTGATGGCATCATCGTGTCAAAATATATGGATTGGCTGTCCACACGGAAATGTAAAGGTGTCTTTTTTCAGATTTATCCACTCTTGGACCCGGTTTAAAAAAATAGCGTTATCATATGAGGCGCCGCCTAGGATTTAAATCAAACTTCGCTTATCAACACACAAAAAACATGTGCATATACACCTATAAACACTCGCACATACATATAAACTTCCATGCATATACACCTATAAACACGCGCACATACATATACACTTCTAAACACGCGCACATACATATACACTTCCATGCATATACACCTATAAACACGCGCACATACATATAAGCTTCCGTGCATATACACCCAGAAACACGCGCACATACATATAAACTTCCGTGCAAATACACCTATAAACACTCGCACATACATATACACTTCCGTGCATATACACCTATAAACACGCGCACATACATATACACTTCCGTGCATATACACCTATAAACACGCGCACATACATATAAACTTCCATGCATATACACCCAGAAACACGCGCACATACATATAAACTTCCGTGCAAATACACCTATAAACACTCGCACATACATATACACTTCCGTGCATATACACCTATAAACACGCGCACATACATATACACTTCCGTGCATATACACCTATAAACACGCGCACATACATATAAACTTCCATGCATATACACCTATAAACACTCGCACATACATATAAAATAAAACGTAGACACATGCTTTAGCTGCGTACATACATTTATGCAAGTGATTTCATATGTGGATGTGCGTGAACTTTTCAGTGTAAACGGAAGGCATTTCAGTGTAAACGGAAGGCATTTTAGTGTAAAAGGAAGGCATTTCAGTATAAAAGGAAGTCTTTAAGGGATGTCTTCCCCATGCAGATCGACATGAATTTCAGAGTGACCTTAATAGCTGTTACGTTTGTTAGTGTTGTATTTGCTTGTGCAAGGTGCAATGAATACGATATACTCGATTTCTTTAATAGCGTATTACAGTGCCTGACGCGTATACAGCAACAGCCGAGAGAAACACTTCATCGAGAATTAGATAACCATGCCAGAACAATTAACAGTCTTTTGTCCGTGGTTCGTTATGATCAAAATGCCGAAACCAGAGAATGCATAGTTATTCTCGATACGCTGTACCGCATACTGCGCCAAATCACACATCCGCTTGATATTGGAAGACCTACTGGAGCTGGACTAAGAGCAGTCCCACCACCTACATGTAACACAGGCCACAGAGGTCGTCCGCGCTATGACATTTCATATGAGCAACTGTGCCATTGTCTGCGGCTTGGGTTTAACTGGCAGGGAATCGCATCCTTATTTGGAATAGACCGCCGCACTTTGTTCCAGCACAGGCAGCGTCTTGGAATCGGACCGTTGGAGTTTGCAGAACTTTCTAACTATGAGTTGAACACAGTTGTCAGACAGATTTTGCAAAGAACCCCAAATGCAGGCGAGACCTACATTCTGGGCAGTCTCCGGTCTCGCTCCATCCGCATCCAGCATTGGAGGGTGAGACAAAGTTTACACGAGATAGATCCTATTGGAAGGTCACTCAGGCGCCGACGTGCTGTCAGAAGAAGAATTTATTCTGTGCAAACTCCTAACCAACTCTGGTATGTACAAGTTATCTGACAACATTAAAATATACCTCAAAATGAACTAGTGTAAATGAATTAAGTATGGCATTTATGTTGTTGTAATATGAATCATCCCGCAAAAATCATGTATGCAACACTTAGCCTACTAAACGATGGTACATTTTCCTAAGGGGTTATTCCACGTGACATATTATAGAACTATTAGAACTTTAAAATTAAACAATAAATATAAGCCTCTAATGAATTCTCTCTCAACAGGCATATAGACGGAAACCATAAACTGGTCAGATGGAGGCTGGTTTTCCACGGGTGCGTTGACGGATATAGCCGCACCATTATTTATCTCGACTGTTTAAACAATAATAGAGCATTAAGTGTTCTGTCTTTGTTCCAAGAAGGGGTTCAAAACTTTGGATTGCCATCAAGGGTTAGATGCGACCATGGCATGGAAAACATTGAGGTTGCACGTTACATGTTAAATAGAAGGGGACTAAATAGAGGAAGTGTCATTACGGGCCGCAGTGTGCATAATCAACGAATCGAACGTTTATGGGCAGAACTGAACAGAGTTGTTTCATATTATTATTCGGATTTGTTTACTTTCATGGAGAACCAAGGTATACTAGACTCTCTGTGTGAGGTTCATGTATTTAGTTTGCATTTCATTTTCTTACCTCGGATCCAGAGGGCAGTTAGGGAATTTAGGGACATGTGGAATAACCACGGACTGTCAACTGAAAGAGGACAAACCCCTCTGCAGTTATGGCACAGGGGTATTGTTAGTCATATTGGAATCAACAACACAGCTTTATCTGGTGTGTTAGAGAGTGGTGAACATTTTGACATCAATGAAAACAGACCACCACCTGAACTACAGAGCAGGAATAATATAATAGTTCCTGAAAACATTTACCGGCCAAATGACACTACCATGGAAAATATTCTGGAAGCATTTAACCCATTACAAAACGATGGAAATCATGGAATTGATCTATTTTTGGCACTTGTACAATTATTGGAAAGACAACAGGCTAGAACACAGTAAAAGTGCTTTATTGCAATTGTTCTGAATTAGAACTCCTAAACGGGTGTTAACAAACGTTGCATTAAAGCAATGCTTGCAAAAACTGCAACGGTAGAAAACTGTTAAATTCTATAGTTAAGGTTTAAATAAGTACTGCTAAGATTTATTCTAACACTGCTGAATATTATTTAAAGTTTTGTCAGGCTAAAACAAATGCCTCAATAAGAACACTTTGGCACAACAATAACACATCTTAGCATTTAAAAGTGTCTCTTACTCCTTCCCAAATCCCTGGGTATTATTAATGGCAAATTCCATGTTGCTTTTAAAAGCAACATATGTGCTATATAATGGCAGGCGAAGGCAGTTGATGCATGTATTTGCAACTGGAAATCTTTGTGGAGTTTCTGCATCATGGTGAAAGGCAATAGAAGGCTGAGGATGAAATCCAATAGGTGGGACTTGATCGGATCCTGTAGCAAATGCTAAGATTGCTCCAAGCCTATGTGACCCCTCCTCTGAGTAAATAGAAAAAAAGCAAAATATCAATAACTATACAGTGTATTCGGATGGGGGGAGGGGTGAAATGATACAGATACTCCTTATAAAAACTGCAAAATGATAAAGGAGGATAAAAAAATATACAACATAACATTTAGCATAAAGAGTCAGTACACATTTGAACTGTGTTATTTTGGTAAATTGAAGTATTGTTGTGAAATGTGAAATACACAGGTCAGTGCTAAATAAAACAAAATGTGATTCATATGATCTGTCTTTTTTAAATATCACTTTTAGAAGAGATATTTATGAGCACAACTGTATATACATATAGATATTGTAGCAATGGAGTTAGCAGACCACTAGCAGCAATAGTGTCACATACAACAATATGCGTTTAAAATCACATGACACTAACAAGCTTCATATTTAGATTTGTCTTTATAATGCAGAACAAATGTTAATTACTTCAGATAAATTAATTAATTTAAATTATGATGCTGTGCAAAAATGTTGTTTCAACTTAAAATAATTTGTTACCCTGCTGGCTTTATTTTTATTTTCATTTTTAAGTAAACTTTAAATTTCAAGTCAGGCGAGTAACAAATAATTTTAAGTTGACTCAACAAATTCTTTTTTACAGTGTGCACTTCAAATATATTTGAATTAGATGTTATCAGCAAGCCAAGAAATGTTCTAGTTCCACTAATTATTATCTGTAACTTATTAAAAGGGAAATTTACTTATTAAAAAGGTTACCTTCCACATCCTGCAGGTAGTCCCTCCAGAAAGCAATTACTCTGTTCTCATTTGCTCGTTTGTTGCTCCCATTCTCTGACCACTGTATTTCAAATAGGTCATCCATTATGTCTGCTGTCAGCTGATTTGGCTGGTGACAAAACATGGATCTAAAAGCTTCTGGGTATTGTTGGACTTTTGCAAGAACTCCAAGAGTTTTTAGTCCATCCCTGAACCTATATTAAGATAATTTAGTATGATTCACAATTAAAAGAGAGATTTTAAATAACAACATTGCATTAATTAATTTTATGAAATAATTGTATTGCATTTTATTTGATTCAAAATATTAATCCAATGGTCTGTGTATATTTCTGAAGTCCTAACAAACCTTTCAAATGGTCCACGAACACGATTCACCACCTGAAACATCAGTAAGTCTTCAACCAGCCTGTCCCTGTCGGCAATGCTTCTTAATGGTCTAAGACAACCTGCGTTGGCAAGGTAGTCCATAATGGGCTCAGTTGAGTGTTGTAGCTCTTCAAGAGTTGTAGCTTCAGAAACCTGTATGTGAGCAAATGTAATGTGAATTTCAAATTTAAGTTTTCTGTGAAAAATATATTTCTGAGAAACTTTTCTATAAACAATATTGTTATACTAAGCTATGGCTTTTATAATGGAACACATTTTTGAGTAAATCTGAGAAAGCATGATGGTGCATAAGTAAATTGAACATTTATACTGCAGTTGTAAGCAAACCTTTTTGATTTTATTATAAAGCTCACAGTCAGCTACATCGTCCAAGACAGGTTTGCACAAGTCTGGCCCCTGAACTAAACTGTCAAATAGAGTCTTAGAGAAACAACCCGGTGCAGGTCCTCCATGTACAAGGCTGACTGCAACTGCTCTCCCTGCTATGAAATACCTGTCCTCCCTGATGGCTGACATGAAATTAGAGAACACGTCAATACAACAGCCTTAAAACATCCTTAAAATCACAATTATGCAATGTAGAATAAAAGTTCTCAAATCTGTACAACACAAATATAATGTTTACCTTGGGAATCAAGAGCCAAGTTTAGACTGTCCTCTTTTCCCTCAAACATTGATGACTGCATTAGTGCCACCAGGAGTAATCGTAAAAATTCTCGCCTTGGACCACCCAGATCAATAGCCTCTTCATACTTTCCTTTATCATCCGAAAACCTGATCACCATTCTGTTATTTGGATTGTATGAGAGTCTGGTAAATCCCCGTACAGCACCATCCAGCACATATGCACGGTTAATATTAAACTTGCAGGTTTGATTTGAGTTTATTTTTGTTGCAAGTTCTTCCAATATTTGCTTGATGGGGATTTCCACTGCAGGGGGGGTTCTAAAGAATTACAGGTTTTGTTATTTAAATTTCAGTATAATTAAAAAATATAACAAATAATATAAACATCATGTATACACAAAAGGGTTGCATGGTAGGACATGTGTATTACAATCACTACTGAATCATACTGATTGAAAATAGTTGCAAACTCTTTGCAAAAAGGTCCTCAGTGAGTTATCATGTTTTTCTATAGACCGGTAAAACTATATGTAGTTAAATTTATTTTTTATTTTTTATAAAATTCTACAATTATATAAATTTTGTAGTGTTGGAAGAGTACAACACATTGTTAAGTGAAGTTACAATGACTGAATCCTCAGTTTAGTAACAATGCAACTACCGGAATGAATTAGTAAACAAGGTTTAACCAACATTTATGGAAAGCAGTATCAGAAAAATTCAAATAAATGAGAATCCTATCACAACTGAACTGAAATATAAATAAAACAAAGGGAAATACACTAAAAGGAAAGTGTACTTTGTAGTGTAATGGTTTGTTACAAAAAATAATAATTGGAATTTAAATTAGACTGAATAATACTCACGTCTGGTCCTCAATGCTTGCCATTATGGCACAGCAAAGATCATCATCCTCTTCCTCATCTTCAGACGCTGCCCGAATAAGGGAAAGGTAGGTATCATAATCACCCTCCCGGGAAGCATATCTGAAGGACTGGTCATTGTGCCAACAATGGATAGGGGAGTTATGTCTTGGGCAAGGGTGGCCACTGGCGGAGGACTGCACACCGATGGAACTGGCAGAGAACTGAGCTCTTGTTGGGGACTGAACTCTGGCAGAGGACTGCACACCGATGGAACTGGCGGATAACTGAGCTCTTGTGGGGGACTGAATTCTGGCGGAGGACTGCACACCGATGGAACTGGCGGAGAACTGAGCTCTTGTGGGGGACTGAACTCTGGCGGAGGACTGCACACCGATGGAACTGGCAGAGAACTGAGGTCTTGTGGGGGACTGAACTCTGGCGGAGGACTGCACACCGATGGAACTGGCGGAGAACTGAGCTCTTGTGGGGGACTGAAGTCTGGCGGAGGACTGCACACCGATGGAACTGGCAGAGAACTGAGGTCTTGTGGGGGACTGAACTCTGGCGGAGGACTGCGCACCGCTGGATCTGGCGGAGGACTGAAAAGTAATGCTGTGAACTGAAAACTAAGAATAAATGAAGTAATGTACATTAGACAAAGACTAAAAGTGCTACAAAATAACTGAACCATGTCAAAGGAGGCACTCACCGAGTTTTGTGTGGAAGACTGGTCATTCAAATCAATGGTCATTTTCTCTCCAGAAGCAGAACCTGATGACTGGTAGACCGTTTCGCCAGGCATGTCAACCTCAAAGCAGCTGTCATCAGAGCTGTCTGTTTCAGCCTTGGAAAATAATACAGCACAGATGAGATCTCTAGTTAAACAATGTGTTTTGCATAGTTTGTAGTATTGTTGCCACTTCACGAGAGTTCCCTTATCGAGCTTTCACGAGACATCACGGAGAATTTCTCCGTTATGGGAACTCCTTCCCTCCAACCTTTCCTGAAGTCCTATTGGCTCACGCCAGTCAAATTGACTGGCCAATTGTCGCGAAGCATGCAAATATGACGAGCTCGAGAGGCAGTATAAATGCAGAGCCCGCGACAATTACGTCAGAATCTTTTTCTTCACCTTGCTGAACCTAGGTTCTGGCTTAAACTATTACAGCTCACAGTTGAGGTTCGCTCATTCGAGGGCAGGCCTCATGGCCGCTCCTCTGCAGCATACAGGTGAGTATGACATTTTCTTAAAGGACTCTGGTGATGAGCTCATGCCGACTATATCCGCATTCCTCTCACCCGTCGAACCTGCAGGACAGGACATCAGCCCGGCTTCTCACGCCCCCCTTCCATGGCGGTGCGGAGAGCTGTAGGCAGATGCGGGAGCAAAGGGATCTCACGTCGTCACAGACGCTGCACGGAAAACCCTACTGTCTAAGCATGCAGCCCCCGCCTCAGAGCGGCGTTCTGCTGTGTGCAAAGCACAATCACTTAGCTCCGCACTCAATCACTTGATACCAGCCCCTCATCAGCGGCTGCCGTGTGTACTGGACAACCTCACATTCCCACGATACCAGCCCCTCATCAGCAGCTGCCATGTGTACGGGACAACCTCTCATTCACATGGTAACAGCCCAACATCGACTGCTGCTGCCAGGAGAAGGTGTGGGGACAAGTGTAAAGAGTCCCAGGAAGAGGCACCACGACCAGTGGGGGAGCCCGCAAGCGGTCTCAAAATTCTGTGTGTGTGTGAGATAGCGTATTTTCATTAAATACATAAGTTTGCACAAGGAGCTCTTTCCTCCTCACTCAGTCAACACACCGCCGCTCGCCCCTCCCCTGAGCGACCGGAGCCACTTCCCACATGGGTTATAGCCGAGCAGCACTTGCCAGCGATCCTAATGACCAAGCCGCTATGTCAGTTTCCTGAGCGCATGATAATCTATTCCAAGAATCTCACGCTGGTTGCTCTGCATAAGAGCGAGGGTACACCCTTCAATTCAGATGCAGACCACCCTGTTTCGACAGCATGGCGTAGTCTCTAACACAGACTCGAAATGCCCTTATCCTAAAACAAGAGCTATGCAAATTGCTCGGAAAAGGAGCGATAGAACAAGTCTCAGCGAGCAGGCTGGACAGCAGTTTTTCCAGCCGCTATTTTGTCATACCCAAAAGAGATGGGGGACTCCGCCCCATTCTAGATCTCAGAGCGCTTGGCAAGCGTCCTTTCAGGATATTAATGCTAAAGCAGATCCTGGCGCAAATTCGCCCTGGGGACTGGTTTGCGTCCGTGGATTTAAAGGACGCGTACTTTCACATTCAGATAGCACCGTATCAAAGACGGTTTCTGAGGTTTGCTTTCGAGGGCACAGCGTACCAATACTCTGTTCTCCCGTTCGGGCTAGCTTTAGCCCCACGCACCTTTTCAAAGTGCATGGATGCAGCTCTTTCCCCCCTCAGATCGAGCGGGGTGCGCATCGTCAACTATCTGGACGATTGGCTGATTTTAGCTCAGTCCCGGGACAGGCTTATCAGCCACATAGACTCGCTGCTTATTCACTTGGAGTCCCTAGGGCTATGTGTCAACATGCAGAAGAGCATTCTTGCCCCGAGTCAGTCCATAACATATCTGGGAGTTTGCTTGGACTCCGTGGAAATGAAAGCCCGCCTCTCGCGAGAACATGTGGCGGCCATTTTGCGCCATTTCAGGCAAGGCAGCTCCGTTCAGTTGAAGAAATTTCAGAGGCTGCTCGGACTAATGACGGCGGCGTCAGCGATGTGTCATCTGGGATTACTACACATGTGCCCGCTGCAGCTATGGCTGAAAACTCGAGTCCCGTGGACAGCGTGGACTTCGGGATGTTTGAGCATCGTGGTCACCCCCGTCTGCATCGAAGCTCTGAAGCCGTGGCACAACCTAGATCTCTTCAGCCGGAGAGTTCCCCTGGGCTCGGTAGTGTCCCGCGTGGTGGTCACGACGGATGCAACGACCCATGGCTGGGGAGCAGTGTGCGATGGAATGCCAGCTTCGGGACTGTGGTTGAAACCCCAGAGCCAGTGGCACATAAACTGCCTGGAGCTGGAAGCAGTCCTCTTAGCTCTAAAGGATTTTCAGCCGCAGCTGGAACAGCAACATGTAATGATTCGCACCGACAATACGTCTGTGGTTTCGTATATAAATCACCAGGGAGGAATTCGCTCCAGGGCGCTGTGCAAGCAGGCAACGGATATCCTGCTATGGGCGGATTGCCACCTTCTCTCTATCAGAGCAATGCACATCCCCGGTCTCCTGAACCGAGGAGCGGACATGCTTTCGAGAAAGGGGATTACCCAAGGAGAGTGGAGATTACACCCCGAGTCGGTTCGGATAATTTGGAACCGCTACGGGAGAGCAGAGGTGGATTTGTTTTCAACGAGCGAGAACGCGCACTGCCCGCTGTTCTTCTCCCTGTCTCACTCCCCGCTGGAAGGGGACGCGCTGACATCACACTGGCCAGCAGCCAGGCTGAATGCATTTCCTCCGATCAAGATATTGCAACTGGTGCACTATGCAAGATCAGGAAGGAGCGAGCGTCAGTGTTACTCATTGCCCCGAACTGGCCGAACCAGCCTTGCTTCCCAGACTTGATGGAATTGCTGGAGGCACCGCCTTGCCCGTTCCCCGTCAGGAAGGATATGCTATCCCAGGTGGACGGCTCGGTGTGGCACCCCAACCCGGAATTGTGGAGCCTTCACGTGTGGCCCCTTCAGGGTTATTAGGGGATATGAACGCCTTACAGTCTCGCGTGCTCGACACACTCACGGAAGCACGAGCACCTTCTACAAGACGGTTATATGCTTCAAAATGGGGAGTGTTTGTGAAATGGTGCGGTCAGGCTCATATTGACCCGGCTACTTGCACCGTATCGGATGTTCTGAGTTTCCTGCAGCACAGACTGGATAGTGGATAGTCACCGTCAACACTGAAAGTTTATGTGGCGGCTATTACCGCGTTTCGTTCCCCGCAAAGCGGGCAATCAATCGTTCGGTAGAAACACACTGGTGGTTTTCTTAAGGGGGCAAAAAGACTACACCCCCCACGTCCGCCTTGGGACCTGGAAGTGGTGTTAAGAGCTCTCTCACAGCCACCATTTGAGCCCCTAACATCCGTAGGTTTGAAGGACCTATCTAGGGATGCACTGAATATTCGACCACCAATTTGTTTTGGCCGAAAATGGCCCAAAAGTGCATTTTCAGCCGAAAGACTGATCACCGAAACAATACGGCCGAAATGTTGTGATGACGCAAACAGAAACCGCGACCTGCACGTGCTTGTCTCAAGCAACATGTCTGCGGTGTGGACCTATTTCAGTATATCTGAGAAAGACCCACAGACAGCGATTTGCAAAACATGTAATGCCGAAATTTCAAGAGGGGGTGCATCTGCAAAGACTTTCTCCACGTCGGGTTTAATTTATCACCTGAAATCCAAACATTCCGATCGCTATGCTGAATATGAGAGGAACGCGGCACAGAAAAGGAAAACGCCTCCGAGCACGCCCACTCCGCCTGTGGCGGACGTTTTTGAAAAGGCAAGGAAGTTTCCAAGTGACATATGGGCTATGGCAGTCTTTGTTTTGATACACTATTATGTTGAAGGCGTACAGAGAAAATATTGTTGTATCTTTAAGCAGTTGCACTTGTTCTGAATGCACTTTGTAGTAGTCTTACAGAGAAAAAATGTAAATGCACTTGACCTACATGCACTTAGTTTTTATGAAAGAACATTTAATTTTACAACCTTTCAGCAGGCCTGTACATTATTATTTAATGTACACATGAGTGGGGTCAAGTTAAACATTTTAGTTTGAATTTTATTTTATACTGTGCATTGTTGAAATGTGCTAAATAAATATTTGCATAATTTGTAATTTATTTATTCTTTGAAACTTTAATATAAATGTATGCAATTGCAATGCCTTGATTTTAGTAAAGTTAGTACACAGTCATAGCCATAAATGCAATGGTACTAATAATTGGCATAATTTCTTTCGGTGTTTCGGTTTTCGGCCTTGGTTTCCTCTTTTTCGGTTTCGGCCAATAATTTTCTTTTCGGTGCATCCCTAGAGCTATAGAGATGCATTTGTACTCCTGTGTATCATTTCATGAATGATCCTCGACTGTTTTTATATTTTTGGATAGCTGTTCATGAGTCCCTTGTTGGTCCTGAGCAGTTAAACTGCATGCTGTTCTTCAGAAAAATCTTCCAACTCCTGCACATTCTTTGGTTTTCCAGCATCTTCTGCATATTTTAACACTGAGGACAACTGAGTGACTCATTCATAATACGGATGCTCTTACGGATGCTCAAAAAGGAAACACGATGCATTAAGAGATGGGGGGGTGTAAACTTTTTAAATTGGACGATCAGGGTAAATTGTTGTATTTATGTAGCTTTTGAAGTCCAGTACTAAATGGAAAAAATATGATCGTTAAACAAATTGAGAAGAATTTACAAATCATCCTGTTCAAAAATGGTGGATTTTTCTGCTTAAAACTACACTCCTTCTTGCCCTGACTTCAGCTAAGCGCATAGGGGATTTACACGCTTTTTCTGTGAACAGCGACTGTATTCGATTCGGACCCCGGGACTGCAGTGTCACTCTCCGGCCGAAATTGGGTTACCTGCCTAAATCGCTATCTACCCCCTTCAGAATGCAGATAGTTTCGCTGTCATCCCTTGCTACTGAGCCATCTTCCTCACAGAGTGCAAATGCCCAGACTGCAGTGTGCCCCGTCAGGGCTTTGAGGATTTACATTGACCGTTCAGCCAGTTTTCGGCAATCGGACCAGCTTTTTGTGTGCTATGGTGGTTGTACGAAGGGCCGAGTCGTGTCGAAACAAAGACTGTCACACTGGACTGTGGACGCTATCACAGAGGCATATGCAAGCCAAGGGTTGGAATGCCCTCTGCTCACCAGAGGCCATTCAACGAGGGCTATCGCTTCCTCCTAGACGTGGTCAAGAGGTATGTCTATTCAAGATATTTGCTTGGCAGCCGGCTGGTCTTCGCAGAATACCTTCGCCAGGTTTTACAAGCTGGTTGTTTAGTCCTTAGCCTCCCAAGTGCTGTCGGTGAGTTACTGATTCATGTTACTACCCTTTTTCGAGGGAGGTGCTGCTTGTACAGTACTATTACGCAGCCCTCTATGAGGTTGTTATTATTGTCGGCCCTGAGTTCATTGCCACGTACATGTCATGTTATGTTATGCTGCTCAACACAGTTTAAACTCTGTACAGCCCCTATAATACGGTTATTGCTAAATGTGTTCTGCCCTGCTCTCAGCGCAGCCCATGTTGTCACTTGCCAGATATGCAAATTTTGTATGCCTGGTGTATAGGCGCTCATTGGCTTATCTCCACCTATCAGCTGTGAGCCCGCCCTACGAGCGCCGTTATTGGTGGGAATGCTACCTCGCGGTGTAGACTGGTACAGGCTGCCCTAGCCTCTCTCACGGCGGGATTGAATAGCGTTCCCATAACGGAGAAATTCTCTGTGATGTCTCGTGAAATCTCGATAAGGGAACGTCTCGGTTACTGTCGTAACCTCGGTTCCCTGAGAGCAGAAACGAGACATCACGGTGATCGCCGTGACCACTGCTCGTCCAGCCAAGCGGCGTTCAGTATCAGATTCTGACGTAATTGTCACGGGCTCTGCATTTATACTGTCTCTCGATCTCGTCATATTTGCATGCTTCACGACAATTGGCCAGTCAGTTTGACTGGCGTGAGCCAATAGGACTTCAAGAAAGGTTGAGGGAAGGAGTTCCCATAACGGAGAAATTCTCCGTGATGTCTCGTCCCCGCTCTCAGGGAACCGAGGTTACCATAGTAACAGAGACGTTTTCAACAGTGACTGCAAATGTGAAAATTTCTTTAAAAAACAGAAAGCTAATAATAATTTATGAAGTAAAAGTAAATGAAGTATAAAACAAGTTAACATTGCATAACATACATTTATACACTACAGTTGTGCTCATACGTTTACATAGCCCTTGCAGAATGTGCAAAATGTTAATAATTAAAATAAAGATGGATCGTGGAAATTGCATGTTATTTTTTATTTAGTACTGTCCTAAATAAACCATTTCACATAACAGATATTTACATATACTCCACAAGACAACATAATAACTGAATTTATAAAAATAACCCCATTCAAACATTTACATTATCCAATGTGTCATTTCCTGGATGATCCACGACTGTTTTTACATTTTGTGACAGTTGTTCATGAGTCCCTTTGTTGGTCCTGAGCAGTTCAACCTCCAGCTATTCTTCAGAAAAATCCACCATTTTTGAACAGGATGATTTGTAAATTCTTCTCAATTTGTTTAACGATCATATTTTTTCCATTTAGTACTGGACTTCAAAAGCTACATAAATACAACAATTTACCCTGATCGTCCAATTTAAAAAGTTTACACCCCCCCATCTCTTAATGCATCGTGTTTCCTTTTTGAGCATCCGTAAGAGCATCCGTATTATGAATGAGTCACTCAGTTGTCCTCAGTGTTAAAATATGCAGAAGATGCTGGAAAACCAAAGAATGTGCAGGAGTTGGAAGATTTTTCTGAAGAACAGCATGCAGTTTAACTGCTCAGGACCAACAAGGGACTCATGAACAGCTATCCAAAAATATAAAAACAGTCGAGGATCATTCATGAAATGATACACAGGAGTACAAATGCATCTCAATAAAGTAAAATGTCATGGGAAAGTTCATTTATTTCAGTAATTCAACTAAAATTGTGAAACTCGTGTATTAAATAAATTCAATGCACACAGACTGAAGTAGTTTAAGTCTTTGGTTCTTTTAATTGTGATGCTTTTGGCTCACATTTAACAATAACCCACCAATTCACTCTCAACAAATTAGAATACTTCATAAGACTAATAAAAAAAAACATTTTAGTGAATTGTTGGCCTTCTGGAAATTATGTTAATTTACTGTATATGTACTCAATACTTGGTAGGGGCTCCTTTTGCTTTAATAACTGCCTCAATTCGGCGTGGCATGGAGGTGATCAGTTTGTGGCACTGCTGAGGTGGTATGGAATCCCAGGTTTCTTTGACAGTGGCCTTCAGCTCATCTGCATTTTTTTGGTCTCTTGTTTCTCATTTTCCTCTTGACAATACTCCATATATTCTCTATGGAGTTCAGGTCTGGTGAGTTTGCTGGCCAGTCAAGCACACCAACACCATGGTCATTTAACCAACTTTTGGTGCTTTTTGCAGTGTGGGCAGGTGCCAAATCCTGCTGGAAAAATAAATCAGCATCTTTAAAAAGCTGGTCAGCAGAATGAAGCGCTCCAACATTTCTTGGTAAACGAGTGCAGTGACGTTGCTTTTCTAAAAACACAATGGACCAACACCAGCAGATGACATTGCACCCCAAATAATCACAGACTGTGGAAAATTAACCCTGGACTTCAAGCAACTTGGACTATGAGCTTCTCCACCCTTCCTCTAGACTCTAGGACCTTGGTTTCCAAACGAAATACAAAACTTGCTCTCATCTGAAAAGAGGACTTTGGACCACTGTGCAGCAGTCCAGTTCTTCTCCTTAGCCCAGGTAAGACGCCTCTGACGACAACTGTAGCCAAATTCCTTGACACGTCTGTGTGTGGTGGCTCTTGATGCCTTGACCCCAGCCTCAGTCCATTCCTTGTGAAGTTCACCCAAATTCTTGAATCGATTTTGCTTGACAATCCTCATAAGGCTGCGGTTCTCTCGGTTGGTTGTGCATCTTTTTCTTCCGCACTTTCTCCTTCCACTCAACTTTCTGTTAACATGCTTGGATACAGCACTCTGTGAACTGACAGCTTCTTTGGCAATGCAATGAATGTTTGTGGCTTACCCTCCTTGTGAAGGGTGTCAATGATTGTCTTCTGGACAACTGTCAGATCAGCAGTTTTCCCCATGATTGTGTAGCCAATTGAACCAAATTGAGAGACCATTTTGAAGGCACAGGGAACATTTGCAGGTGTTTTGAGTTGATTAGCTTATTGGCATGTCACCATATTCTAATTTGTTGAGATAGTGAATTTGTGGGTTTTTGTTAAATGTGAGCCACAATCATCCCAATGAAAAGAACCAAAGATTTAAACTACTTCAGTCTGTCTGCATTTAATTTATTTAATACACAAGTTTCACAATTGGAGTTGAATTACTGAAATGCAGTTTTCTACGACATTCTAATTTATTGAGATGCACCTGTATGCCAACTTTTGAATAGAATAATTTTTATAAATTCAGTTATTATTTTAGCTTGTGGAGTATATGTAAACTTCTGTTACGTGAAATAGCTTATTCAGGAGAGTACAAAATAAAAAAAAAATAACATGCAATTTTCATGATCACTCTTATTTTGTTTTAATTATTAACATTTTGCACATTCTGCAAGGGGTATGCAAACTTATGAGCACAACTGTATATGGCCTAAAATAAACCAAAACCCTATAAGGAAGCCCACATGGGAAAGGGAAAAAAAAAAATCATAAAAAATTACCAGTCTTACCAAGAGTAGTGGTCTTGAGGGTTTTACGTATAAGGCCTTCAACTTGAACACCTTTAAAATCAAGCTACCATCCAGTTCTTGACCTTCACTTAACTTAGGTGTAATGACCTTGTTGCCACATCCCATATATATTTCCAAACTGCACACAATGAAAACCAGTGGTAATAATACACCATCAAATAATACATCACACAGTAAAACATTTACAATAACATCTTTAAAAAATATATATTTTAAACACTTTTACCTTACATCAAGTGGCACTTTTTCTTTGAAGCCTTCTTTGATTTTCCTTAAAACCGTTGTACTGTCCCATGCTTTGTCAAATTCAAATGCATTTAATATGTGTCCAATCTCATGTAAGTGCTGTTTTTTCTTTTGCTTTACAACAGCATTATCGTCAGGAGAGGTCAACAGTATAACATCCTTATTAAATGTACGATGGTATTGTGCCCTGGGCCTGTAAAAAAAACACAGCTTTAAAGAAGCCAACTTCAACTGCATTTATCACAAATTACTTGACACCATTAGTTAAAGCTGCAGTCCGTAATTTTTGGGGGTTAAAAATGATCCGAAATCAATATTTGATATATTTTTATCTATAAGTAGATAAACAGCCAGTGTTCAAAACTATTGCCTAACTTTAGCTGATTCAATATTATCTTATAATAATGTTTTCTATAGGTAGGTTTTCGCAGGTGATTCGAGCATGGCACTTACATCACGTCAGTAAACATAAAGAAGTTGTCCCGGTGTTCTGAAATATCGGTTCTAATATAATATTCGGTGTCTGAGACTTTTGGTGACGCTGGCCGGAGCATACATGAATATTCATGAGAGTTTCCTGTTTGGCGTTAAAGCACCACAGAAAATATTGACTTTTTGGATTACACAAAAACTGTTTTCAGAATAAGCGTTATACTTCAAATTGAGATGAAGTTCAGCAGGTATTTAGGCTACTGCTATTGTTAATTTAGGCACAATAGTTTGTAGATTGTGTCATGTTGTTTAATTGAATTATTACAGCTATTGTTGATGTGCCTGAGGATACACTTCAACCTACTGAGCCAACAAACATTTGTTTTTATGTAACTAATTTATTTTGACAATTTTTAAAACTGTTAATAACTGATATTATCTATTAGTTTCAGTTGTGATCATTCTGTGGTGTTTCTTATTATTGTTTGCTCAGTTGGTAGCATACATAACATCAACTCAACTTTAGTAATAAATTAATGTTACAGTTTTTGTAATATATTTAAATAGTTATATAACCATTCTTAACACAGTGTTGCAAATGGTTAGAAACATGGTGAGATGATAAAATATTAAGTCATTATGTGGCTATTTTGCATTTATGGATACAATAAAGACAGCAGGTTATTTTGACATTAGTTTTAAATCGCAAATGTGTGTATGGAGAAGAAATAACATAACTTTCAAAGGGCATATAAAGCACACAGTATTGTGATTATTCTGTGCTACTGCACACTCATGGGCTCTTTATGTATGTAACAGGCTTTAATTCAAATTATAAGTTACTAACTTACTCATGTTGACCTACATGAAAATGTATATAACATACAACTCCCAAACTTACATTGAAAATGAAGTAACAGTGATCATAAGGTAAATACATTTTTTATCCTTCAGATTGCAAAACAAAATCTAATACAATGGTTACAATAATTATAGGTAATAACATCACATAAAGGCCAATCAGTGTAAATGGTTCAATGTCAATTTTCTAGTTTGCAGAAGCACTTCTGGGGTAGACTTGATCTTATCATGCATAGACACAAACATTGCACAGATTCGTGAAGACCTGGGTTTATGCCTTCTGAATGAATCAAGTTTTTCTTCATTATATTAAAAAGGTATGTATTAAGCTTAAAGAATATAATGTCAACTTGATTATCTTCAAAACAACCTCTGGATAACCTGTGCCTGGCTTGTGGAGAACAATATCCCCACAGACCAGACTAGGTAGACACTTGGGTATGTTAGATTATTATTAATATTATATATAAACACTACAGTGCATTTTAAAGTTGCACTACCATATCCATGTTGTAAATCTGATTTTGTTTAGATTGCATGTGACTCTTGCAATGGCTGGTACCACTGGGACTGCATAAGCTGTTCAAGTTTGGAGGCACATTTTATTTATCCGGGATATCAAGGCCCTATTTAAAGTGTTTTATCCCCCCCCCAAATATGTCTTGTCCACATACACATTTGTAAATAAAACTTAACACCAAATAATTTGATGTCTTTAATGTATTCAGCATCATAACGTAATTTATTTACAGTAGTAACTGTGCAAATTAATGTGTGGTATGTTACTTTAGCTACTTAAATCATGTGAAATGATTTTCGCTAACTGAGTACTAAAATTCGTTATTTACCAGCTGAACAAGCAAAAATAAATATTAAACAAGATCTTTATGCCACCTCAGATGTTTGTCTATAAGTTATCAAACGAAAGTTTAAAAGGTCCTGGAAAGGGTTTAAAACATGTATATAACATACTTAATGGCTATTGGATCATTTACCAGGAGCATATCCAAATGATACGGAAGGCAAATAAATGGCTGTAATCATGAAATCAAACATAACATATAGGCTAGGCTAAAACAATACCGCTTGTGAGGAAACTGCAGGTGGCGCATCGTTTAGCCTTTTCTCACAGCAGTTGGAATAATTATTTGTATCGGTTTATTGGCGGATTGGAATACAGAAAGGATGGGTTTATGAAACACACGTGAATTACATTATCTTCCAGTTTTAAATATGCTTCTGATTACAGATAACGTTACCCTGGAATTACACAATATTTGTATTTTAAAGAAACCAGTTCGAAGGGATTATAGTTTGCTGTTTGGGTTACAATAACTTTTAATATGAAAATCGAATGGTATGACAATTAGATATTAGACTGAAATCTACATGCTAACTTATATGCACTAACGTTATACTCATAGCAGGGGCGTAACCATGGTATAGATATTGGGGGGGGGGGGGGGGGGGGGGTCCAAATGTGAGCCCTCCCCAGATGTTTTTTTTTTTAAGTTCAGTCGCGGATCAGATCGTAAAAACAAACAGGCCAGGCCATCAACGAATGAATAGAGGCTTATCAATGGAGTGGGAAGTGCGGGAACTCCTTGGTCTGTGACTCCAGCAGTTCATTATTCAGCCTATTTTCAGGGTATCATGCTAGCTAAGTTACCTAGCTATAATACTGAGCCATTTAAACGTGATATTTTTTCACATTTATTCAAAAATTGCCGCGGTATTTTTGACCATGGCACTACTTTTTAGGTGTCTACTTGCTTACCGTCTGAAAAAAAAAGGCGAATGTCCCCCCCCCAAAGTATATGGTGGTTACGCCCATGCCTCAGTCACGCAATGCTAATGTTGTTAACATTAATAATTTGAGAATAAACTATAACGCGTGTAATTTGCATAGCGTTTGGAAGCTATGTCCCCCTCACCCCCACCCATTCCCTGGCCTTATTCCTTAGAGAGGTTTTTTTTTATTTTTTTTACCTTTTTCTAGATCTAGACTGCCAATTCCCGTACTGCTGGCGAGTTTGATATCGTGGTCCGTGAACTTCGCTGGCAGATGATGTTGACCTATTGATGCTTTGTACACCAGGCGCCGATGGCCGAAACAAAGTTCGCAATTCTGAGTCTGACTGCAGTTGAGCAGAAGGCGACACATTCGATTCAACTGAATTAGCAATTGATCTTATAATAGTGGGCGAAGCAAGCACATTTCGCAAAATGCTAATTGCTTCAGTTGTAGCACGATCCGTCTCCATGATTGCATGCGGTAAATAGGCAGGTTACTTCCGTTTACGCACAAACGACTTCCTTTTACACTGAAATGCCTTCCGTTTACACTGAAATGCCTTCCTTTTACACTGAAATGCCTTCCGTTTACACTGAAATGCCTTCCGTTTACACTGAAATGCCTTCCGTTTACACTGAAATGCCTTCCTTTTACACTGAAATGCCTTCCGTTTACACTGAAATGCCTTCCGTTTACACTGAAATGCCTTCCTTTTACACTGAAATGTTCACGCACATCCACATACGAAATCACTTGCATAAATGTATGTACGCAGCTAAAGCATGCGTCTGTTTTATTGTATATGTATGTGCGAGTGTTTAGGTGTATATGCATGGAAGTTTATATGTATGTGCGCGTGTTTATAGGTGTATTATGCATGGAAGTGTATATGTATGTGCGCGTGTTTATAGGTGTATTATGCATGGAAGTGTATATGTATGTGCGCGTGTTTATAGGTGTATGTGCACGGAAGTGTATATGTATGTGCGCGTGTTTATAGCTGTATGTGCACGGAAGTGTATATGTATGTGCGCGTGTTTATAGGTTTATATGCATGGAAGTTTATATGTATGTGCGCGTGTTTATAGGTGTATATGCATGGAAGTTTATATGTATGTGCGCGTGTTTATAGGTGTATATGCATGGAAGTTTATATGTATGTGCGCGTATTTATAGGTGTATATGCATGGAAGTGTATATGTATGTGCGAGTGTTTCTAGGTGTATATGCACGGAAGCTTATATGTATGTGCGTGTGTTTATAGGTGTATATGCATGGAAGTGTATATGTATGTGCGCGTGTTTAGAAGTGTATATGTATGTGCGCGTGTTTATAGGTGTATATGCATGGAAGTTTATATGTATGTGCGAGTGTTTATAGGTGTATATGCACGTGTTTTTTGTGTGTTGATAAGCGAAGTTTGATTTAAATCCTAGGCGGCGCCTCATATTATCAGGCTCCCAAAATGACATATCCGTCTGCACAAAACACTGATAAGTTACAAAATATTTACGTATATAGCTCTGTGTGTATAGGGCCTTACTGTGATTTTTTTGTATGACTATGTAGACCAGATGAACGATTGAAACACTTCCCACATGCAGTGAAGTGAAACGGGTTCTCTCCAGTGTGAATCCTCTCATGTGTTTTCAGATGTGATGGATGACTAAATGTCTTGTCACAATGTGAACACTTATGGCTCGTTTCGACTGAGTGTTACGGTTCGGTACAGTACGGTATGCAATTATTTCCGTTTCCACTGTCAGAAGTTGTAAATGGTATCAAAATTGTGAACTGTACCATACCACTTTCACCCAAAGGGTGGAGCTAAACTCACTGCAGAATGTTGATTTGTTGTGTAACAATGTGATTGTTATTTGTATCACGGACCTTTTTAAGTGTAACACTGAGCGATGTGACTGAGTTAAGCTGTTCAGTAAATACAGAGTCACAGATACAAAGTAGTTGTCTGAGAGTTATTTATTTATTAGCTCTGGAGAAGAATAAGAGTGAAACATGGTGGCAGCGGTGAACTTTGACAGAATTTATTTTTAGTGACTGATCGTGCAGTTCGCCATGGAAAGATAACGTGCTAGAAAAGAAGCGAGCCTAACTTCACGAGCCTCATTGGATAAAATGGACGGAGCACTCGGATTGAAACCTCCGCCAACATCGATGCTTGATACGAATCATTTGGGAAAGACATGGAAGGAGGAATTTCAGCTCTATCTTGATCTTACACTGACTGAGGCATCGGAAGGAATGACTGTGAAACTGTTCTACTATCTGGTAGGAGAAACCGGTAGAGAGATGTGTGAAACTTTATTAGGCTCATCAGCAGCGGACAGAACTGTACAGCAATTATTAGACGCTTTTCATCAACACTGCAATCCTAACCAAAATTAAACAGTTGAAAGGTATTGTTTCTTCATGAGAAATCAAGGGACTGATGAAGGATTTGACAAATATGTTACTGAACTGAAGATACTCGCTAGCATGTGTAATTTTGGTGACATAAAAGACTCTAATACGTGACAGGATTGTGAGCGGCATGAATAGTCCGAGCCTGAGAGAGAGATTGCTGAGAGAGGATAATTTGACACTACAGAAATGTGTGCAGATTTGCTGAGCTACTGAATTGTAGAGGAAATTAATGCTGTAATATAAGCACCGACACACAAAACAGTAAAGGATGATGAACGGAGAGTTGTTGTTATTTGCAAATTCTGTGGAAAGACACGCGAAAGAGATCAATGGAAATGTGCAGCCTACGGGAAAACGTGTAGAAATAGATTATTTTATGTATAATCCTTTTCTCTTTAACTGTTTTAAATTTCATTTTAAATCAATTTCTATATCATTTTAATTTTCCTTATTTTATTATTTTTAACTATTGCCGTGAATGATTATTTCACTTTCTTTTATGTAAAGCACTTTGAATTACCACTGTGTATGAAATGTGCTATACAAATAAACTTGCCTTGCCTTGCCTAGAAAGTGCGGAATAGCCAAACATTTCGCTGCTGTGTGCAAGGTAAAACGAGGACATGTAAAAGTTGTGAATAATGTAGCAGAGGCAGAGAGTGAACAGTATGAGGATCTTTGTAGCAACACCAGAGTCTGTGAACAAAGTCCCAAAGAGTCTGGATAGACAGTCAAGTCAATTGTTTGCTGTGTGCTGCTCAGAAACTATTTGGTCAAATTCAAGTTGGATTGTGGGGCAACGTGTAACATCATCCCCACAAATCTTGTGAATCCAAATGTTCAAATAGAGGAAACAGACCAGGTACTTAACAAAAAGTACATTTGTGATCTATAACAAAAGTACACTGAAACCAATAGGCAAATGCCAGATGAAACTGAGAAATCTGCGTAACAAAAAGCTGTACAGACTGGAGTTTATGGTCGTGGATGCACACTCTGCAGTACCATAACTAGGAAACAGAGCAGTCCAGGACATGAAGCTGGTTAGTGTGCAGTCTGAGAATATCCTAGTGGTGGATAATTTCGGGACTAAAACAGACAGAGACGAGACAGATGGACAATGGAACAAACAACAAGTGAATTTACAGATGTTTTCACAGGTGATGGTTGTCTGCCAGATAACTACAAGATTGAAATTGATCATGAGGTGGAGCCAGTAAAACTGCCTAAGCGGAGAGTACCAATTGCGATGATGGGACAGCTGAAGGAGGAGCGGAACAATCTCCAAGAACGAGGTATAATCGCGCCCGTAGAACAAAGCACTGACTGGATAAGCAGTCTTGTTGTCATAAAGAAACCAAATGGCAAGTTAAGAATCTGCATAGATCCAAGACCACTGAACAAAGCCTTAAAAATGAGTAATTTCCCTCTCCCCACAATCGAGGACATCTTGCCAGAGTTGTCAAAAGCAAGAGTATTTACAGTATGTGATGTAAAGAATGGTTTCTGGCATGTGCAACTGGATGACCCATCAAGTTATCTCACCACACTTGCCACGCCCTTCGGGAGATACAGGTGGTTGAGAATGCCTATGGGAATAAGCCCTGCACCTGAGGTCTTCCAAAGACTGTTGAACCAGGCATTGAAAGGACTGCAGGGCATGCACATAATTGCAGATGACGTGTTGATAACAGGGGAAGGAGAAACAGTGGAAATGGCATATAAGGACCAAGATCGAAAACTGAGATTGTTTTTGGACAGATGTAGACAGAAGAACATCTACTAACATCGGAAGGATTACAAGTAGATCCAGAGAAAGTATGGGCCATAAATGAGATGCCACGACCGACCGACGTGAAGGGAGTACAGAGATTTCTAGGCATGGTGAATTACCTGTCTAAATTTTGCAGACATCTCTCAGATCACTGTGAACTACTCAGACAGCTGACACACAAGGATAGCTTATGGGACTGGTCTGAGGTGCATGAACAGGCTTTCCAGAACATAAAAGACACCATAACCAAGGTACCGCTACTGCGCTATTACAGTCTCAAGGAACAGGTTGTTCTGCAGTGCGACGCTTCAGAGACGGGGCTTCGTGCAGCATTGCTGCAAGGTGGAGAACCTGTAGCTTTTGGTAGCAGGGCATTATCACTGACTGAACGGGGTTATGCCCAAATTGAAAAAGAGTGCCTAGCCATAGTGTGCGGTATGGAAAGATTTCATCAATACACTTATGGACGTAAAGTGATCGTACAGTCAGACCATAAGCCTCTTGAGAATATTGTGAGAAAACCTTTGCTGCATGCACCCAAAAGACTCCAAAGAATGTTAATGAGACTCCAAAAATATGACTTTGACATTACGTATGTTCCAGGAAAGGAGATGCTGTTGGCAGATGCACTGAGTCGAGCGTGCTTAGAGGACAATGCACGAGAAGGATCGGTAGAGAAAGAGATTTTTTCGGGAATCCCACGGGTCACGGGAATCCCGTGGGATGGGAAACAAAATCACTACGAATCACTTGATTGGGACGGGAGAGGAAAATATTTAATCGGGAGTGGGCGGGACCGGGAATAGTAATGATACCCAACTTTACACACAAATATACCTTTTATATAAATAAACTATAAACTGTATATTTTAATTCTGAACTCAATTCTAGTTGCCCTGTCTCTTTATGCTCTCCTCCTGTTTGCTTTGGTGTGGCTGGTTAAGTGAATGACGCAGTCCGTGATGGACCGATTGTTAACAGCTGGTCTATGTGGTAATACACTCGGGCAGGACATCCAAACGCTCACCTATCATTCATCAACCTCAAATATGGCTTTTCATCTGAAAGATGTATGTAGTAGCAACTTTACATGGCCACTCAATATGATGTTAACCTAGAGAAATGTGCGCTATTGAAGTGTTTGTGTGGAGAGTGGAAGCGCATTTGCTGCAGGACAGGCTCCGGTGCGCTCACTTGCTCTTGAAATCTTGCTCTTGAGAATCACTAACCACATTAACTGCCTGACCGACCATGGTCTAAGGTGGGCACAGATTTGTTTGTATTCAGCAATCGTTAATATCTGATCACCGTGGATTTTTTTGCATTTTTCAAATTTTTCAGACACAAACTATTCCACGGTGATTAACAAACTGAAAGCCCATTTTGCCAGGCAAGGCATACCAGACATTGTGTTCTCGGATAATGGGCCACAATATACGTCAAAAGAATTCCAACAGTTCAGCAGACTCTGGGAGTTTCAGCATAAAACATAATCTCCAGCCCATCCACAAAGCAATGGGAAAGCGGAGTCTGCTGTCAAGACAGCAAAACGCCTGATGCAGAAAGCCAAGATTTCAGGTCAAGATCCATACCTGGCGATCTTGGATCACAGAAACACTCCATCACAGGGTCTGCATGCAAGCCCAGCTCAGAGACTGTTAATCAGAAGGACCACGCACACTCCTCCCAACTCACAATAATCTGTTGAAACCAAAAGTAGTAGACACGAGACAAGGACTGAGGCTTAATCAAAGACGACAGGAAATGTACTACAACAGACATGCAAAAGACATGAACATCTTGAAACCAGGGGATCAAGTGAGAGTGAAACTAACAATGTTTCAAAAGATTTGGCAGAATGCAACAGTATTGGAAGCTGTCAGTAACCGGATATACAAGGTTGAACTGGACAAGGGTGGTGTTCTAAGGAGGAACAGACGGCACCTCAGACACACTGGTCGTCAAGAACAGGCCAACAAGGTGGCACTGCCAGCTAATAACATCAAACCAAGGGAGCAATGTTTTCAGTCAAATGGGGACACAAAACCAATTGTCACTACCAGAGCGGGTCGGATTAGTTTTAGACCTCAGTATTTGAAGGCATATGCAGCTTAGTTATACATAGACCATTTTTTCTCTCTCTTTATTTTCTCACCCTCTGTTCTTGATAGAAGAGCCAATGTTTCGGCAGACTGTGTTTTAAGTCAAATGCACATAAAAAAGAGAAGAGTTATACATAAAAAAGAGAAGGTGGAAACGAAAAGATGTTTTGAATTCACAATTCACTGTGTTCATATATAAAGACAAATATGCTAAACAAAACTTTTACTAAAAAAAATTATACAAAAAGACAAAGGAAGGATGTAACAATGTGATTGTTATTTGACTCATGTTGTATCACAGACCTTTTTAAGTGTAACACTGAGCGATGTGACTGAGTTAAGCTGTTCAGTGAATACATAGTCACAGATACAAAGTAGTTGTCTGAGAATTATTTATTTATTCGCTCTAGAGAAGAATAAGAGTGAAACATGTTGAAGGGGATAAAACTACTCCTTTACACGTTCCGCTCTGCTGTCCGTGTTGGGCTTATTTACATCAGAGTGTACATGAGTGCAAATATAACAGTGTATTTTATAATTGTACATTTTTACACAGACAATAGCTGTTTCTCAATATGCGTTATTGTGGACTTGTGAAACGTCATTAACAAAAAACTGCGTAATTTTCAAAATACTACTGTTATCATGTCATGAAATGTAGTTTTAAGAGTTTTTCAGGCGTGAAATGTAGAATATAGTTGTTTAAAACTCAAATCTGCAGTTTATTTATAAAGATAGCGCCTATTTGGTAAATTGGCTATGCCGATTTCGGAGCTCCAGGTGATCACCGGGCACTCGGTGCTCGTGTATCCGCCTCGAGCAGCCTTACGCTCGGGTAGTCCTTCCGACATTTGCCGCTGGCTCTGACGTCTCTGTTGTGATTAAACAGGAGATACAATTCGTTTGGGGTATATTTAACAGGCATTCGTGGTCTCGTGAATCTATTATTTGTTCCTGGTCATCATTTTGGCTGAGCAAAAAAGTTAATGTTTAACTTTATATTTATTTTTAACTTTACTGTAGTATGGCGCTGACTTTGTAGCATATGTTTGACTGAATTGTTTGCTTTGTCTTTATTTTTTTACTTTACTTTTAGTCATTTAGCAGACATTTATTTCCTCTTATACTTTTTACATATACTTTTATAATGGCTATAACTGTTCATTAAAACTGACATTTACCAAAAAGAGGCAGAGTTGTGCTTATTGTCACGCTTTATTATCGATCGCTACTTTCCGGCATACACCACAACTCAAGTAAGGGTAATGTTGGCAGTGGAAATGCAAGCTGGATCAGGGTGTGCCAATCCCATATCGTATTGGACCGTACTGTCCTGACCCGTACCGCTCAGTGGAAACGAGCCATTATAGGGTTTCTCTCCAGTGTGGATCCTCTCATGTGTTTTCAGGTCTCCTGAATTATTGAATATCTTGTCACTGTGTGAACACTTATAAGGGTCCTCTCCAGTGTGGATCCTCTCATGTGTTTTCAGGTCTACTGAATTATTTAATCTCTTGTTGCAGTGTGAACACTTATAAGGGTTCTCTCAAGTGTGGATCCTCTCATGTCTTTTCAGGTCTCCTAAATTGTTGAATCTCTTGTTGCAGTGTGAACACTAATAAGGTTTCTCTCCAGTGTGGATCCTCTCATGTGTTTTCAGTTGTGATGGATGAATGAATCTCTTGTCACAGTGTGCACACTTATAAGGTCTCTCTCCAGTGTGAATCCTTTCATGTGATTTCAGGGCTCCTGAATTATTAAATCTCTTGTTGCAGTGTGAACACTTATAAGGGTTCTCTCCAGTGTGAATCCTCTCATGTCTTTTCAGGTCTCCTGAATTATTGAATCTCTTGTTGCAGTGTGAACACTTATAAGGGTTCTCTCCAGTGTGGATCCTCTCATGTATTTTCATGTCTCCTGAATTATTGAATCTCTTGTTGCAGTGTGAACACTTATAAGGTCTCTCTCCAGTGTGGATCCTCTCATGTGTTCTCAGTTGTGATGAATTATTAAATCTCTTGTCACAGTGTGAACACTTATAAGGTTTCTCTCCAGTGTGAATCCTCTCATGTGATTTCAGGACTCCTGCAGTATTGAATCTCTTGTTGCAGTGTGAACACTTATAAGGTTTCTCTCCAGTGTGGATCCTCTCATGTGTTTTCAGTTGGGATGGATGATTGAATGTCTTGTCACAGTGTGAACACTTATAAGGTTTCTCTCCAGTGTGGATCCTCTCATGTGTTTTCAGGTCTCCTGAAGTATTGAATCTCTTGTTGCAGTGTGAACACTTATAACGGTTTTCTCCAATGTGGATCCTCTCATGTCTTTTCAGGTCTCCTGAAATATTGAATCTCTTGTTGCAGTACGAACACTTATAAGGTTTCTCTCCAGTGTGGATCCTCTCATGTGTTTTCAGATTTGATGGATGATTGAATCTCTTGTCACAGTGTGAACACTTGTAAGGTTTCTCTCCAGTGTGTATTCTCTCATGTGATTTCAGGACTCCTGACATATTGAATCTCTTGTTGCAGTGTGAACACTTATAAGGTTTCTCTCCAGTGTGGATCCTCACATGTGTTTTCAGTTGTGATGGATGAATGAATCTCTTGTCACAGTGTGCACACTTATAAGGTTTCTCTCCAGTGTGGATGCTTTCATGCAGTTTTGTACAGGTCGCGGAAGTAAAAGTGTTTTTACACTCAAAGCACATGTACTCTCCCACAGCAGGATGTGTGGCATTCTGACGTACCTTCAAATTTTGTAGATGCAAAAAACTGTTACCACACAAATTACATGAATGTGGCTTCTCCTTTGAATTAACTTTCAAGTGTTTCTTCTGAACTGAAGCCCATAATTTTTTTTTACCACACTGGTCACATGCATGCAGCTTTTCACCAGTGTGAATGTTCGTGTGATCATAAAGCTGTGCTGATTGTGAGAAACTCTTCCCACATTGATTACAAGTTAATGGTTTCTCTCCAGTATGAACTCTCATGTGATGCTCCAGACTTGTTTTGCATGTGAAACTCTTTCCACACTGAGTGCATGTGAAAGATTTCGTAGCTCTTCTGTGCATTAAATCTTTCAGTTTGGTTTGAGGGCAACTGAAAGTTTTTTCTCCAGTTTTGACATGATTTTTCTCCTCAAATTCACTTGATTCTTCTTCATTCTTCCCTTTTTCTTCAATCAAATCTGAAATGAAAGTAAAAATGGTCAAATATGAACATAAAACTGAACCCTGATGTAACAGTACAGGGCTTCAGACTAACATTTGAGAGCAGCGCTACTAATGTCTACAGGTGGTGGCGACAGAAGCAGATTTGGTAGCACTGGGTTGCTGGTGTGTGGGGTATCAAAATAAAGAATTTAATCACAAAATGACTACAGCTTTACATTAATAAGTGCAGTTACTAATAATATTACATGTTTATTTTTTGGTAATACACATTACTATCTATCCAAGATGGCGGCAGGTCTATGTCTGTGTGTAAACTTGTCTTAGTTAGGGTTCGTACACATTTTTACCAACAAATTTCCATGACTTTTCCATGACTTTTGTGACAATTTCCATGACCTAATTTCACATTATTTTACAATAAGAATAAAAATCTGTTCAAATTATCATAGCATTTTAACTAAAATGAATGACTATTAATACTATTGTTTGCTTTTTTGTTTTAGTACAAGCTTAAACTGCGCCAGATGTGAAGGTCCTTGCAGTCCGAAATTTCACACGCAAAAACGCATACAAACATTTCTGACTCGGTGTGTAAGGACCTTTACTCCACACAGAGAACATATCACTATTATCATTTATTTAACTCAGTTAAACGCAGGGCCAGAATTTCGTTTTGCAAATATATATATATATATAGGGCCCTATGAAATCCGTTTTAATTTTTCACAAATTCCATTTTATTTTTTTCTAAATTCATTTTTTACCGTTTCAATTTTTCTAGATTCCGTTTTTTTTCCGTTTTCATTTTATAGACTCCTTTTTAATGATCAAATTAAATTGTATTTATCAAAAAGCATGTCTAATTAATTAAAATCATGAAACTTATACAATTTAATTTATTAAAAGTGTAACAAAAATGACATGTTTATGGCCGTATGAAATGTTATATTTTTTTCTTACCTTATGTTTTATTGTTGCCAAATTCTGTTTTAGCTCATCTGATTATTTGAATGCATACAAACAATTTTTTTACTCTTACAGTAGCCTTATGAATTGTTATTTTTCCTCAGAAATTCTGTGTTGTGTATTTAAATTTGACTGGTTATCAGATTAAGGCATGAAACATCGATTTAATTTATATTTTAATGAATGAAAATTAAACATTTACATGTTGAAAAATAAAGGGGATTTAGCCTACTATTAAAAATAAAATATTTTGTGATTATGTCTTAATAAAATAAAGTTGTATTATTTTTCAACAGTAGTAGTAGACGTGTTTTTAAAGTAGAACTAAATTCACAGTTTCATTGTTTGTAGGGACAAACAGATGCAGATAATTAAAACATGCAAATTTCTTCTCTTTCTCTGTCACTCTTAAAATGGGCATATTTGAGAAACAAGTCGAGTAGTTTGCTTCACTGAATAGAATTGTCGGTCATTTAACATTTCTTTCGTAAAACAGTTGACTAAACATCTTACCTCGCTCTCTTTTATTAATCTGACGCTTCGTCGCGCGCTCAGCATCTGTGAATGCTAAACTCCGCCTACTTTGATTTGATTTAAATTACTTTGACATTGACGAGCGCTGTTTGCCGCTGAGGCAGAGCAGACTTTTAAAGCTTTTTTTGTCATCCTAACAAGAGCCCTGCGTAATCGAGGACAGCAGATGCTCATGTAGGCCTATAATTATCTTTATTGAAGTGAGTTAGGTTTAAATCGCAATCGTCAAGCATTAATTCACGATTTTTGTTGTTGCAATTTTACACATAATAATCCACGATGATCACAGTACACAAAACTGAAATTGCATGTCAAAATAACAGTCAATATTTTTTGAGACCCACCCCCCAAAAAATAAATTAGCCTACTTTCCACAAATCACGTTTTCAGGGGAGCCCATGTATTATTAAGGGGAGCCCCTAGCTCCCCCGTAGTTCGCACCCTGTTCACCAGGATGGCCATTTTAACGTCATTTTGTGTGTAATTTTGCCGCTTAAACGCAACAAGCTGCACTTTTAGAGCCCCATATTTCAGCCTCGACTTTTAGTTTATGGCTTCGGGACAATTTTCACATCAGACGCGGGCCGGGCATCGGGCTTGTTTTAGGATTCCTCCTTATTTTTGTATTTTAGAAATCCATAAATTATTATGGTGATAAGGATTAGCCGCTCGTGGAAACAATACCGCGACTGACAAGAGCAGCTCGACCTGTCTAATAGCACACATTTGTCTAGGTTAAACGTTTAAACTAACATTGTGATATGCTTTTTTAAGTATTTTATATAGATTAAATTTTAGTCAAGTGGTGATTTAAGAAGGCTAAATTGATCAAACATAATAGGCAAACTTACTGTCTGCAGCTGGCCGATTGCTCAAAAGATACTTTAAAAACAAAAACTTGAATTTAATAAACAAATACATTTTCCAAACATATTTCTAAATTAACTTAATAAAGAAACGAAATACGCTTTGCCATTAAAAACGAAACTGAACTATTTTAATGGCTAGAACAGCAGCTGTGTAATGGGGAAGAGAGAAAGAAAGACATGGGCTCCAGTCGGACTCGAGAAGGTAATTCTGATCATCTGCTGGACAAGGATTGGACTGGGGCGTATGTTTGAGGCGCGTGCAGGATTCTACTGAGCTTGTTTGGTATCAAAGTCAATTTGGTACTCGCAAGGCGGCTTTATACGGATGCCATTTGGACAAGACTGAGTGCAGCGGAAACCGCCTCTGGAGCGCGCGAGTACAGAACGGCTTAAAAAGACGTGCAAACAAATAATAGGCTACATTTTAGTGACAATGCAACAATGACCCGATTAGGCAGGTGACAATTCTGTCAACTGTACCAAAATGCCAGAGAAAGACTTGTATCGCACCGTGCAGCTCTTTAGTGCAGACGAGATGCGCTGATTACGTGTTTTAAGAGAAAGTCAATGAGAGAAAACACAGCTGATGAATCCGTTTTCAAATGACCGATTTGATATTCTGTGTTGATCTATTTACTCTTCAGCCTACAAGCTATAGGCTATTGAATAAATGTGTGAATATCCATCATTTTAAATTCGAAAGCTGCGGGAAAGAGTATAAATATGCGATATAGCCCATGCGCAATCCCGTACTGAAATTCAGGACCCGAATAAACATAATTGTATTATACAAAAATTTGTAAAATAGATTTCCATGACTTTTCCAAAACTTTCTGGGTTTATTCATTTTTCCAAAACTTTTCCAGGCCTGGAAAATGCGGTTTTAAAATTCCATGACTTTTCCAGGTTTTTCATGACCGTACGAACCCTGTATGTTAGTTTGTTCCATTTAACTTAGGAGCTTGTTTTATGTTAAGTAAAGCGAAGAATATTTTTTTTTATCTCTGTGAGTGGATCTTCCCTGCGATTATTTGCTGATCGTGTGTGGACCAGCGAAAGTGAAGACACTGGACATTGAGTTAAAAGGATTAAGCCCTCTTTTAAAGGAAAGTGCTTATTTCATACTGTAACACAAGTGGCTTTGTCTACTAGCACTTTGGCATATTACTATTTGTTGTTTGATGGTGATTTTCTTCTGTCGGCTTTCTCCCTTCGGCGTGGGACATGGTTTACTGGCCGTCTCTGTTGATTGCGTTTGGGCTCTGATATCGCTACTAAGGAAGGGAATCGTTTTGTGGGAAAAGGGCGAGTTGGAGTGCCCTTGCAAGACTACGCATCAGAAAGAAGGATTTTAATCATTTTCTCGAGGTTGTCAACCCAGTCGGACTTTGGATGGACAATGCTGTACGTTACTTTCAATTGGGCGGCCCTGGTGGCCTTACTTCTTATATTCAACCAGGGAAACATCAGTTATAGGTATGACTCACTCCCCCCGTCACATCACAATATTCCTGTAAATTTAAATTCGACAAATTGGACAAGTGGTGTATACACAAACTTTCATGTTCTCTGGGATAGCCGATTGAATGTTGCTGCTTTCAAATTTTGTGTATGTGGACTCTATAATGTCTGCTCAAACAAAAAGAGAACCCAGCATTGTTAATCATTTCACTTGTTCAAATTCATCTGATAGAAATGTAAATGAAACAGTAAGGCGACGGAGTTTTATAATTCTTATGTTATTATTATCAGGAAATGTTTTACCAAATCCTGGTCCTTATAATGATGCTGCTTTGACTTTTAAAGTTCCTGCCGATCTTATATCTAGATCAGGTCTGGGTTTTATTCATATGAATGTGAGAAGCCTGCTTCCCAAGATGGACTTAGTGCGTATCTGGGCAAAATATACCAGTGCTGACATTATAGTAATATCTGAAACATGGCTTAATAAAACGGTTCTAGATAAAGCCATAGGTATTGATGGTTAGACTGTTTACAGGGCTGACAGACCAAAAAGGGGAGGGGGGTAGCAGTTTATGTTAAGGATAGATTTGAAGTTACTGTGTTACTTTCTGAGTCAGTAGTTAAAAAATATGAATTATTAGCTTTAAACCTTATTGTTTCCAAGACCTTACATCTTACAGTAGTTGCCTGCTACAGACCTCCATCAGCTAGTAATGATGCCATTTCCTCTCTGATGCACTCTGTGACTTCCTTGAATTACAAAGAGCTGGTCCTTCTGGGTGATTTTAATGTGAATTGGCTGCAGTCGGCATCTGATGGTTTTAAAGCAATCTGTGATACTTTTTATCTATTACAGTTAGTTGAGTCACCTACTAGACCTAACTTAAAGGATAGTAAAAAAGTCCACATTAATTGATCTCATTTTTAGTAATGCTCCCCATAAGTACTCTTTAGCTTCTGTATATGCTAATGATGTTAGTGATCACTGCGTCGTTGCCATAGTCAAAGCTACCAAATTACCTAAGCATAAAACATGTATTACTACTAGACGATGTTTGAGACATTTTAATGAACAAGGTTTTCTTCTTGACATAGCACATTACAATTGGGATAGGATCGTTCTTACCCCGATGTTGTTGAGTCTGCCTGGGTATATTTCTATGATGGTTTTATATCGATCGTCAATAGGCATGCACCTTTAAAAAAATTCTGCGTTAAAGGCAGGGACAATCCCTGGTTTTCTGAAGCCCTATGTGCTCTTATTCGTGAGCGTGATGTTGCTTGGGCAAAAGCTAGACAATCTTACTTAAGCTCCGACTGTATTTATTTTAGGCAGCGTCGGAATAAATGTACAGTCGCTATTAGAAAGGCTAAGACTGATTATTTCATTGCAAATTCTACTCTGAATGCTAATAATCCAAAGAAATTTTCGCAAAACATCAAGTTGATAACAGGTAGTAAAAACACCTCTAGTTTTTCTTCATGTATAAATATGGATTCCACTAGCATATCTGATAAAGAACAAATGCTTAATTGTTTTAATAAGCATTTTGTCGCCTCCGGGTTTTTATTTGAATCACAAAATTTAGCATGTTGTGATTCTGATTTTACTAATGCAGAAAGCCGTTTAAAAAAGGATTAATTGAATTCTGGCGTTTATAAAGCACTCAAATTACTTGACATTCACCAGGCCCTGATTGTGTGGAATCTGTTTATTTGAAATTAGCAGCAGTCTTTATTACATATCCTCTGATTTATATTTTTTATCTTTCATTAAATACCGGTGTCATTCCGGAAATCTGCTTTTGTTGTTCCTCTATTAAAAGGGGGAGATTCTACTATATTAGATAATTACAGACCAATTTCAAAGCTCTGTGTTTTATCAAAGATCTTAGAAAGCCTTATTAGGGAACAGTTGACATGTTATTTGAATACAAACTAAGTGTTATCCATTAATCAATCTGGGTTTCGTAAAAAACACAGTACTACAACAGCTGCATTGAAAGTTCTAAATGATATTGTGGGCTCGATTGATAATGGTGATTTTTGTGCTTCTCTTTTTATTGACTTATCAAAGGCTTTTGACACAGTGGATCATGAAATATTGCTGCATAGATTGAAGAGTATTGGTTTAGCAAGTGATGTTGTTCCCTGGTTTAAAAACTATTTAAGTGGAAGAACTCAGTCTGTACAAGCTGAGGGTAAACTATCTGATTCATTGCTGATTGCCAAAGGTGTTCCGCAGGGATCTGTGCTGGGTCCCCTTTTATTTACCATTTATATAAACTGTCTTGATTATGACATTCAGGATGCCAACTTTCATTTCTATGCAGATGACTCAGTCATGTATTGTAGTGCTTCTTCTGGACAACAAGCCCTTTAAAAGCTCCAGTCAGCCTTAGATGTCATTCAATCACGGATTTACAATCTAAAACTTTTTTTTTTTTTAACAAAAATGTACTTCAGACCCTACAAGGTACTATGATCGAATTAGTGATCGATATCGTTTACATGTAGCACGTCAATTCCGCATGTTGTGTATTAAATGGCGCTCCATTTGAAAACAGGTGATGGAGATTTATGGCTAATCACAGAACCGTCTTTACTGACGAGATGCGCATGACTATCGCATGCAATATATAATATTGGACAGGATGAGCTAAATAAACTTATCACTGCATCTAAACCAACAACATGTTTATTAGATCCTGTACTAAATTATTGAAAGAGTTGTTACCTGTAGCAGAAGAACCACTTCTCAATATTATTAACTCCTCGTTATCTTTAGGTCACATCCCAAAACAATTCAAGCTGGTGGTTATTAAGCCTCTTAAGAAGAAACCAAAACTAGATCCTTGTGAACTGGCAAATTACAGGCCCATTTCAAATCTTCCGTTTATGTCAAAAATGTTAGAAAAAGTTGCATCTGCTCAATTGTGCTCCTTCTTGCAAAAAGATTATATCTATTAAGAATTTCAGTCAGGTTTTAGGCCCGCCATAGCACAGAAACTGCACTTGTTAAAATTACAAATGACTTGCTTCTTGCGTCAGACCAAGGCTGCATCTCATTGCTAGTTTTACTTGACCTTAGTGCTGCATTCGACACTATAGATCATGACATACTCATAGATCAATTACAAAACTATACAGGTATTCATGGGTAGGCTTTAAGATGGTTTAGATCCTACCTGTCCGATCACTACCACTTTGTTTATTTAAATGGGGAGGCATCTCAATTATCACCAGTAAAGTATGGAGTACCACAAGGATCTGTCCTAGGTCCTCTGCTATTTTCATTATACATGTTGCCCCTTGGTAATATTATTAGAAAATACGGGATTAGTTTCCATTGTTATGCTGATGACACTCAACTATATATCTCAACAAGATCAGATGAAACGCCTAAACAATCTAAGCTAACGGATTGTGTTAAAAATATAAAAGATTGGATGACCAATAATTTTCTCCTATTAAATTCAGATAAGACAGAGATATTACTTATTGGACCTAAAGACAGTACACAGAATATCTTAAATCACAATTTGCAACTAGATGGATGTACTGTTACTTCCTCTACAGTCAAAATCTGGGTGTTATATTAGACAGCAACCTATCTTTTGAAAATCATATTTCCCATGTTACAAAAATAGCATTCTTCCATCTTAGAAACATTGCCAAGCTACGGAACATGTTAAGTGTTTCTGATGCAGAAAAGCTAGTTCATGCATTCATGACCTCTAGACTGGACTATTGTAATGCACTGCTAGGTGGTTGTCCTGCATCTTCAATAAACAAGCTACAGATAGTACAAAATGCTGCGGCTAGAGAGAGTCCTTACAAGGTCAAGAAAATATGATCATATTACTCCAATTTTACAGTCTCTGCACTGGCTACCTATTAAGTTCTTTATCAGTTACAAAATATTATTACTTGCCTATACGCCTATCACGCTAAATGATTTAGCTTCTGCGTATGTTATACCCCTGAAAAAGGGAGAAGATTAAAACACATTCACTCCACGATGTTTCTCCACCGCAAACTTTATGTGCAATCTATTATTTCACAGGTAACAATAAACAACTTTTCAAAACAGCAACATCTGCCTTTTCTTCACTTTACAGACATTCAATATTCATGACATGGCTGTTAACAATGTACCCTTTTTAGCTCTTTTTCCTTTACAATCAGTCATTGCAATTAGTAATTACACAGTACTTTTATATCAGGAAATCACTTAGTCTTTTAAAACAGATACATAGATATACACTAGCACAAACAATTATATACCACATGTGAATGCTCTAATTAATTATTTTATCTGGAAGTGCACCGATGTCTCAAACGCTCTGTTTGATTTCCACAGTTACATTTCTCAATACAGTCAAACTTCTCCAGCCAATCAAACAAATAGCATCAAATAAACAAAGTTGAACATTGATTACCAGCATTTATACTAAATGTGTAATGCTAATCACTGCACCTGTGGCCTCTCACTATTATGTGGCCCTCCTGCTATTAATACTCAAAATGGCGTTAAGAGCTTACAAATCTCTGAACTAATTGCACTTTTAAACATGTTAATCCGAACACAATCGATATCGTAATGCCATCTGCACACTCTTAAAACATAATTTACCATCAACCCGTACTATTTTAACAAAGAATTAAAATAAATACCTGAAAAAGGGAGAAGATTAAAACACATTCACTCCACGATGTTTCTCCACCGCAAACTTTATGTGCAATGGAGAAATACCGCGAGCTCTCCCCCTAGTGTTCAACAAGACTAGACTAATCGACAGAACACCTTACTGTGCCAAACTAATTGATCACCGATTGACAAAATTATTATTTATATAACTTATCTGTATTTTATAAACACATTTTAAACACATTCAACATATCCTGACTACTGAAGATTTATGAACCTTGATCTAAATATAGAAATTATTATACAGGCATTTTTCACTCTGTAACACACTGAAATTATTATACAGGCATTTTTCACTCTGTAACACACTCCCCTACAAAAATTAATGTCGTCTCGACATTATCTTTCTTTAACACTAGAGTCATTCAGTCCCTTTTGTGTTTCACACAAATTTTGTAGTGCCAGCGTTCAGCATTTTACCAGTCCATAGATTTTCCTGAACTTAATAGTTCACTTCCAAAGCAACAGTTTATGAAAAAGAAGAGTCCATGAGTGCCCCAAAATGTAAAAATTGAACGAGGCATAAAACAAGTCAAAAACAAAATAATTTATTTGGATTTCAAGAGTGCAATAACCTCTCAAGAGTCCATAAGGCAAACAGTCCATAGTATCCTCAAAATGTCTAAGTTCAAAGGCTGTTAAAGAAGATATTCCTTGAAAAAAAACAGTTCATGTTCTGTTTCTCAGCATTTAACCCTTCAAGAAATGTCCAAAGCAATATTCCTAAAGCAAAACAGTCCATGAGTTCTCCACATGTCAGACTGTAGTAATGCAAAGAAACCTTTGATTTCACTGAAGTTCACAGTCGTAATGCAAATGTAACAGTTCGTGGCCCCTGATTAGCAGCCATACACAAAAGGCAAATGATAAGAGTATTGCTGAACAAGCGGTAACCAGGTCGACAATCCATGAGCAGACACATAAGGTAAGCTCTGTTGTGGTGTCTGCCAGATTCCATTTAACTGTCCGACATTATAAGTAGGTATTCCCAAAGTATCATAAGTAAGTACTCTTGGTGGGTGTCTTTCTCTCCTAGGCAGCTGGTAAGTTTGCTCCTCTTGTTCACTTTCAACAGATGGTGTGGAAGCAGGAAGGTGTTCATCAGCAGGTGAGTTGATCTCTCGTTCTTGGTCACTTTCAGCAGATGATAGTGCAGCAGGAACTTGTTCCAGAACCTCGTTTGGATGCTCATCCGACTCTGTGGTAGGTAGTGGTTTAAGATGTTCAGATTCAATAACATGGTTTGGTTGCAGTACTTTTGGTGATACACAATGGAAGTCCAATTCATCTTCACTTTCCTCAGAGTCAACATGGCTGATTTGAGGCTTTTTCAACTCTCGTTTCTGTCTGGTCTCTGAGGGTGGATCAATTTCAAAAGGTAAGTAGTCGCAAGGCATTAATAAATTGCGATGGAGGACTCTGGATCGTCCCTTTCCTTTTTCTGGCTTTACTTCATAAATTGGAAGCTCACTACTCATCTGTCGCACAACTACATGGATGCAGTCTTCCCAGAAATTGCGGATTTTTCCAGGGCCTCCCCGTGGTGTTAGGTTCTTTACAAGAACACGATCACCTGACTGCAATATGGTGCTCCTCACCTTTTTGTCAAAGTTCTTTTTGCTCCTATCAGCAGATATTTGAGCACACTCTCTTGCAATTCTATATGCCTCTTCCATTCCCTGTTTCCATTTCTCCACATACTCTTTTTGATTACAGGTAGGAGCTTCTGAGTTCAGTCCAAACAACACATCGACAGGCAGTCTTGGAGACCTTCCATATAGTAAGTAAAAAGGAGAAAACCCTGTGACTTCTGAGCGGGTACAATTATAAGCATATAGCAACTTGTTCAGAGAGTCTTTCCAGTTAGATTTTTGACTGTCTGTGAGCGTTCTTAGCATTTGTAACAGTGTCCTGTTAAAACGCTCAGCTTGGCCATTGCCTTGTGGGTGATATGGGGTCGTCCTGGAACCTGTGATGCCGCAGTTTCGTTGAAGCTGTTCAAACAGCTGATTCTCAAATTCTCCACCCTGATCATGATGGATGCGGGATGGGAAACCAAATTTCAAGGCAAAATCATTAAAGATGCGGTCTGCAGCTGTTTTACCTGACTTGGATGTAGTGGCATATGCTTGGGCAAATCGGGTGAAATTATCTACTACCACAAGGATGTACTCGAAACCTCCTTTGCAGCGGTCTAAATGGAGAAAGTCAATGGAAATCAATTCAAAGGGCTGGGTCGAAACCATGTTTGTTAGTGGGGCTCTTGTCTCATGACAAGGCCTTTTCTGCTTTAGGCATCTGCATGTTTTGGTGACATAATGCTCAATGTCTGCTTGCATATGTGGCCAAAAGAACCGTTCACGGATGAGTGAGAGAGTACGATCTGTACCTTGATGGCCCATTCCATCGTGAAGCTCCTGCAAGACCATTTCTTTATATTTCTCTGGCAGGACCATTTGTGTGCGGGTGGAAGTGGTTCGGCAGAGGATACCATCCGGATTAATGGCAAGTTTTCGCCATTCACGAAACAGGCATTTTGTTTTTAGGCTGTATGTTCGGAGTTGTCTCACTTTTGGTTTTTCGCCAGACAATTTGCATTCATACATAGGGCTGATATCCTGGTCATTCATTTGAGCGTCTTTTAGCACTTCCACAGACAAGGGGGTTATTGTTGGGACTGCTGGACAGGTCTGGATAGATGAACAGTTGGTTGTGACTGACCATGGAATGCTGGGTCCTTCTTGAGCTTCTACGGCCTGAATGGTTGCACCTATTATGTCTGAAGACAACTCCTCAGAGCACTCTTTCATCATAGCACCTATATCGAGGGGCAATCGGGACAGTGTATCAGCGGCAATATTTTCACGGCCTGGGCGATATCGGATTGTGAAGTGGAAATCTGCCAATTCAGCCACCCACCTGCAACCTGTAGCATTCAATTTGGCAGTAGATAGGACATACGTAAGGGGATTGTTGTCACTATATACAGTAAAAGTCGGAGCATAATACAAATAATCACGGAATTTCTCGGTGATTGACCACTTCAAAGCAAGAAATTCAAGCTTGCCTGAATGTAGGTGGTAGTTTTTCTCAGCAGCAGATAAAGTACGGGATCCATAAGCAATCACACGAAGTTTCTCCCTTTGTTTCTGGTATAATACTGCACCCAACCCTTGAGCTGACGCATCTGTATGCAGTATAAACGACTGTGAAAAGTCAGGGAAAGCTAATACAGGGGGCTGGAGCAAACAGTCAATTAGTTGTTCAAGAGTGCTCTGATGTTGTTCTGTCCAGGTAATTGGCTTACTTGATGGAACACCAATTTTCATGCATTTTGTCTTTGATCGTCTCTGACTATTTTTCAGGTGAGCATTATCTTCTGGGGTACTTTTGAACAGGTCATACAAAGGGCTAGCTATGCGAGAAAAATCTTTAATGTACTGTCTGTAGTAACTAAGCAGACCCATAATTCTCCTCAGCTCACCCACATTCTTTGGCTGTTTGTCTTTTAGGGATCTGACAGCCTCAGTGTCTGCGGGATCAACTTTATTTCCCTCTGCAGAAACTATTCTACCCAGGTAGCGGACTTCAGGTTTGAAAAACTCACACTTACTCGGCTTAAGTTTGATGCCATATTGCCTAAGCCGCTGCAGCACTTTCCTTACATCTTGGATGTGGTTCTCAAAGGTCTTACTAAACACCAGGGTATCATCAAGGTATGGAATGCAGATCTCATCTCGCAAATCTTCTAAACACTCTTCCATACATCGCTGGAAGGCTGCAGGAGCATTCATCAACCCGAAAGGAATACGCACCCATTCATATAGGCCCCAGGGTGTTACAAACGCTGTTAGGTGCTTACTTCCCTTTGACATGAACCCCTGGTGGTAGGCCTTCCCTTGATCCAATGAAGAAAACCAGGAATTACCGCCCAGACTGTCCATAATGTCTTGTACCCTTGGAATTGGTTGTCTGTCTGGGTGAGTCTTTCTGTTCAGATCTCGATAATCTATACATAAACGGATGCTGCCATCTTTCTTTCTTACGCATACAATTGGAGATGCGTATGATGAGTTGGATTTCTCAATCCAGCCCTGTGCTATGAGGTCATGCAAGTATTCTTTCATCTCACGATGCAGGGGCTTTGGCACAGACACGTAATTGCGATTGACTGGCTCATCATCTTTAAGTGATATTCTCAACTGCAAATTTCTGATACATCCAATGTCGTTGTCTGATTTAGAGAATGAATGGCACTCCTCTCTTAACATTTGCTGTACTACCTTTCTCTGATGTTTACTCAGGTGGTTGACATCGACTGGGGGGTCCCAATGATCAGTATTGGTGTGGTCTTGACAGTTTTTTTCAGCCTGAAGGTGACATACCCCAACAGCAGTAGGGTTTGCTGGCACCTCAAACATGTTAGCAGGGAAGACATTCTTGACAAGCTGTACTGTACCAATCGGAGTCTGGCCCATCAGAGTGATATCATGATCAGTGTCATTGTATACCTCAATTGTTATATTTGTTGGAGCCCCTCTCTTCAGCTTTACTAAACCTTCTTTGAATTCAAGCCCATCTGACCAACAAGGATTCACATCAGGTTCAAAAATTAGTGTGCTGTCTTCCTTAACTGGCTGCATGGACGCTCGGCATGAGACCTGCACAGCACTATGTTTGGGAACGTTAACATGACCCTTCATGGTCTTCATGATGTATTCACATGAGCTCTCTGTACTCACAAGTTTGATGAATGTCTTAACTTTGCTCCTCTTTAGGCTGGGGAATGCAGCTTTCACAGTTCTCCCAAGAATGTTGTCGCTCACAGTACTTGGCTGGACTTGTTCAATGGAGTTCACAATTTGTTCTATCACATTGAAACCTATTATAGGGTGAGAGAGGTTTTGACCCCTGGCTACAAGTATGGGAATGACCAGTTCGGTATGGTGAGATGTCTGTGACACTAGTCTAAAAGTCACTTCAACATATCCAATGTAGGGCATATCAATACCATTTGCAGCCACAAGGTTCAAAGTGTTTGGAGACTCGAGAATGTCTGAAACATCTCTCAGTGGGACTTCTGGTAAATATTCCTGTTTCCACGATTCACCAATGACACATACCTGAGAGCCAGTGTCCCACAGGGCTTGAATTTGATGGCCATGCAGGAAACATTCAACAAGACATTGCCTACCAACTAGTGATGTCACAGAGGAATGCTGGTTAACTCGAGTACTGCAGGGGGCATGGACACTCATCGTCAGGTAGGAATTTGACACTGGTCTTGGTGGGTTGATACATGTACGCTTGTGTTCGCTCCAATGGTGAGTTTGACAGATCTTCGAACAATACAATATCTGTTTACATCGTGAACACTGCTTCATTTGCTTCTCTGTTTTTTCACAGGCTGCACATCTTCGGGACTGGTCAGTGGAACTGGTTACTCCCTGTCCCGCAGAAGTAACCGCTCTCCGTTTAAAGGACTCTCTCTTGAAGGCTTAATGCCACGGATCCTGCATCCTGCTTGGAAGTGCTCGCTACTGCCACATCGAAAACAATGCATGCAACGGTCCTCTGTTCTTTGCTGCTGACAATTAAAGCACTTTCTTGCTTGGAAAGGATTAGGGGGTGCATAGTATTGTCTGGGTGTATACGGAGGTTGAAACTGAGTATTCACTCTCATTTGGTTGCCCGGTGATGGCCAATGTGGTTGCACTTGACACTGAATAATTTCTCTTTCAGGGACTCCCTGTGCAGGAACAGGACACGGTGGTGAGGCAAAAGCTGGTTGCTGCAATGATTCTCTAATGTGAGCTATTTCAGCACTGAGTGTTTTGAGTGAGGCTACATCAGTTCTCAGTTCTTTTAGTTCTGACAGCATGTTGGAAGGTGATTTTGGTGCACTTTGAGTCGCACTGAATTTCTTATTAGTGGTTTCATCATTTGACTTAACTGCATGAACAACAGTCGTTGTGTGCTGCACATTGGTTTTCTTTTTCTTTTGTCTTTCTGCCTCATTAGCACAAGCGATGTTCAGTTTCTCCAACAGAGCCTCATCTGTGGTTTTCGTGTCAAGAAGGAGGGGTTGCATATCTACTTTAATACTGTCACTTTGGAGACCGGTGAGAACCGTATGTAAGAACATGCTTTGAACCAAAGCTGGATCATACTTGAGGCCTGATTCTGCTTCTTGGGATGCAAACAAGATTTTCTGGCGCAGGTCAAGAACACGCATAAGGAAATTCTGTGGTGTCTCTTTGTTACCTTGGAATTCAGAGGTAAGTTGCTTATAAAGTTCAGTTGCACTCTTTTCTTGGAAGTGAGAGCGCAGAATTCGTCTGAGTGTAGATAGAGTCAGATTTGGCTTTCCTTCTAAATAACTTCGTAACTGTAAGCCTGGGGAGATGGCACGAATTACTGCATCCACAATCTCACACTCTGGGTAGCCTCTGCTCAGACCGTTCTCAATCTGATGTGCCAAACTTGAAAAACTTAATTTCTCTCTTTGGCCCAGGTCACCGATTTGTCCAGAAATTTTGAAATCTTTACGCCAAGTTGGACTTGAGAGTTGGGCATTCTCTGAATGTTGGGGGAGTGCAGCAGTTGGTGGTTGAGGCTGGACACTGCTTTGTTTTGTGCTCACTTCTTCCGCTTGTTGAATTTCACTTAGTTTTTGTTTCATTGCTCTTTTTAGCTCCTCTAGCTCTTTTTTTAATTTATCTTTTTCAGTAGTTTCACTCTGGGCAGTTGTCTCATTTTCAGTGACTATATTAAACTCTATAATTTGATCTCTCAATCTTAACAGTTCCGACATGCCACCATCTTCTAGCTCAGTGATGTCTTCGAGATGTTGGAGGACGTGAGAGATCAAGGACATGCGAGATTTAGATACAATCTTCTCTGGCTCTGCCACATGAAGGAATTCACAAACACTTAGAAGCTTGTCTTTGCATAAGGAGTTTAGCATGGCGATGACTTCAACTTGCATTTCCTCGAGCACTGCTGCCTCCATTTTGATACTAGAGTGGACCTTTTTACTGAGTAGTGGCTGACTTGAGACTGACGGAACTTGTTTTACCTGATGATCTCTGTGGCCTCAGGTCTACGGTTCTTTTGTCTCTTTCTTGCCTTTACCTCAGGAACTCGTTGCCCTTTACTGTTGACCTGGGTTGTTTTAGGAGGGAAGTACTGCATCAGAAGCTGTCTGCCATGTATATGACGATCACCCTCCAAAGAGTAGATCCCAGCGGTGCCTCCAAATGTTATACCCCTGAAAAAGGGAGAAGATTAAAACACATTCACTCCACGATGTTTCTCCACCGCAAACTTTATGTGCAATCTATTATTTCACAGGTAACAATAAACAACTTTTCAAAACAGCAACATCTGCCTTTTCTTCACTTTACAGACATTCAATATTCATGACATGGCTGTTAACAATGTACCCTTTTTAGCTCTTTTTCCTTTACAATCAGTCATTGCAATTAGTAATTACACAGTACTTTTATATCAGGAAATCACTTAGTCTTTTAAAACAGATACATAGATATACACTAGCACAAACAATTATATACCACATGTGAATGCTCTAATTAATTATTTTATCTGGAAGTGCACCGATGTCTCAAACGCTCTGTTTGATTTCCACAGTTACATTTCTCAATACAGTCAAACTTCTCCAGCCAATCAAACAAATAGCATCAAATAAACAAAGTTGAACATTGATTACCAGCATTTATACTAAATGTGTAATGCTAATCACTGCACCTGTGGCCTCTCACTATTATGTGGCCCTCCTGCTATTAATACTCAAAATGGCGTTAAGAGCTTACAAATCTCTGAACTAATTGCACTTTTAAACATGTTAATCCGAACACAATCGATATCGTAATGCCATCTGCACACTCTTAAAACATAATTTACCATCAACCCGTACTATTTTAACAAAGAATTAAAATAAATACCTGAAAAAGGGAGAAGATTAAAACACATTCACTCCACGATGTTTCTCCACCGCAAACTTTATGTGCAATGGAGAAATACCGCGAGCTCTCCCCCTAGTGTTCAACAAGACTAGACTAATCGACAGAACACCTTACTGTGCCAAACTAATTGATCACCGATTGACAAAATTATTATTTATATAACTTATCTGTATTTTATAAACACATTTTAAACACATTCAACATATCCTGACTACTGAAGATTTATGAACCTTGATCTAAATATAGAAATTATTATACAGGCATTTTTCACTCTGTAACACACTGAAATTATTATACAGGCATTTTTCACTCTGTAACACGTACATAACTAAACTTCTATCACGCTACAATCCAACCCGCTCCCTAAGGCCGCAAAACTCTGGACTCTTGGTAGTACCTAGGATAGCAAAGTCCACTAAAGGAGGTAGAATATATTTGAGAACTTAATAATTTTTCAAGAATTGCACTTAAGAACATTCTTACCAACTTCGTGGAATTTATTTTAAAACATTTCTTAACTTATTTCTTAAGAAGGTTTTCATGAATCCGGCCCCAGGACCTTAATGTGCTTCTTCTTGAGCCACTCCTTTGGTGCCTTGGCCGTGTGTTTTGGGTCACTGTCATGCTGTAATACCCATCCATGACCCATTTGTAATGCCCTGGCCCTGACGGTACATGGCCACATCCATCGTCCCTTTGATGTGGTGCAGTTGTCTTGTCCCCTTAACAGAAAAACACCCTCAAAACATAATGTTTCTACCTCCATTTTTTATGGTGGGGATGGTGTTCTTGGGAGTCATAGGCCTCCTCCAAACACGGCGAGTTGAGTTGATGCCAAAGAGCTGGATTTTTGTCTCGTCTGACCACAAAACTTTTACCCAGTTCTCCTCTGAATCATTGGCTATGAGATCATTGACCAGATCCCCCCGTGTAGTTTTGGGATGATTTCTCACCGTTCTCATGATCATTGAAAGTCCACGAAGTTAGATCTTGCATGGAGCCCAAGACCGAGGGAGATTGATAGTTATATTGTGTTTCACTGTTGAAACAAAAACTGTTGAAACTGTTGTCACCTTCTCACCAAGCTGCTTGGCGATGGTCTTGTAGTCCATTCCAGCCTTGTGTAGGTCTACAGTCTTGTCCCTGACATCCTTGAACAGCTCTTTGGTCTTGGCCATGGTGGAGAGTTTGGAATCTGATTGACTGATTGCTTCTGTGGACAGGTCTCTTTTATACAGGTAACAAACTGAGATTAGGAGCAATCCCTTTAAGAGAGTGCTTCTAATCTCAGCTCCTTACCTGTATAAAAGACATCTGGAACCAGAAATCTTGCTGATTGATAGGGGATCAAATACTTACTTCACTCATGCAAATCAATTTATAACTTTTTTGAAATCTTTCTGGATTTTTGTTGTTATTCTGTCTCTTACTGTTCAAATGAACCTACCATTCAAATTATAGACTGATCATATCCTTGTCAGTGGATAAACATAAAATCAGCAGGGGATGAAGTAATTCCCCCCCCCCCCCCCCCCCCCACTGTATGTTGTTGCAGCCATGTGTTTATCAGTCACGTTAAAGCAGTTAAATCTTCTGTTTATTCAGCTGCAGCGATAGGGATTTCCTTGTTTTTTTTGGCGGGGCGTATTTGGAGTTTATCTGGCCTTCGAATGGAGATTTACTACTGATCACAGATCCGTGCTTCGATGACAAGGTGTGCAGATGAATATCGCAGCTTTTGTCTAATATCAATTGTGATTTATCGTGCAGCCCTAATGGATATTTACTTGTAAATATAAAAATGCATTTCTATAGCTCTGACTTATTTAGAAATGTAAAAAAATCAGCACCTTAAATGGGTCGTATTGACATACATGAGAGACTGATGTAGGATAATAAATATTTTTTTTGTTTTTATAATCTAAAAAATGGAAGTGTGCTTAATGGGTACGTGAGTTTAATAGGTATATTTACCCTATTGTGATCAACACACAGCTGTGTTTCTTTTCTGAATGAATCCACGTTTTTAAATTCAGAGTGAGTCAATGATTCAGTGAGCCATTTATAAGGGCAGTCACTTGCTTTGTTTCTGAATGAATCAGCCGTTTGAACAATTCAATTGCCTGAAAGACTTGCATGACTTAATGAAGACAGTGATTTGCCATTACCTAGTGGCACTTTTTGTTTTATATTTAGATTATTGTTTCTTTTTCAAATAATTTCATATTTCACTTTTTATCTGTATTGTTGTGTTGAATTAAAATAATTTTTTGTAATGTCTATTCAGTGATTTTCTAATTTAACACAACAACTTTAAGTTACCTGTAACTAGAGATCGACCGATATATCGGTTTACCGACATTTTTCCTGATATTTAAGCATTTTTGCATAATCTGATATCTTTTTTTTTTGTCACATACTCAATTATACAGAGTCTAACCAGCAGTGAAACGTGTTCTCCAGCACGGTCACCGCATGTAACTTTATACAAGATTCACTTGTTTGAAACACGCTAAATTATATTAACATTTACTATAGAACCAATATTTCGCCAATAAACATCTCTATCAAAATTAATTATTTATTTTCTCCACAAGCAATCGCAGTTTGAGTATAGTTCTGTGTAAATAGATAAACCGCGCTGTCAGCAGTTTTCATAATTTAGAATGACAAAAACATTTTAATAATTCTGATAAAACATGCCAGTTAAGAAATGCAATAAAATACGATGTTTTGTTTTTTATAGTTTATTTCAATATTCCAGAGAATATTATTCAGTGAATTATTCTCCACTCTTTAGTCTATTAAACAGCACATAAACCTAAAACTGTAGTTAAAAATGAAGTTGATATGACTTCTGTCCTTTATTTTCTCCATTTGAAAACATTAGACATTATTTTGCTTATTGTTAATTATTGTTTTGCTGATGATGCTCTTTATAAATAAAATGTTTTATTGTTGTAATTTTAAGATAAAATTTTACATGAAAATTTTAATTTTCAACAGTTTTTTGTTGTTAAGATGACTGAAAGGAGGAAAAACCAAAGCGAAGAATGGACTTACTTCTGTTATGTATTTACTTTATAACAGTAAATAAATATCGGTTCTGCATATCGGTTATCGGGTATATAAACGTACAAATAATCTGTATCGGTTATAAAAAAATCAATATCGGTCGATCACTACCTGTAACACATCGTGCTGATTAATTAAACATAACATTATTAAGTAATGTCATTAATTTGAGGTTAATTAGATTAATAACTTTATGCAATTAATTAGAATAAAAAAAGAATAGCTTGATAGCTCTACTATCACAATTAACACCCCCCACACACATAATTTCTATCATTATTTACTCACTGTTTACCACAAACAGTCATTAAATATGAATAAAGAATAAAAACCAACCTCCTTGTTCCTCTTGTGTTATTCTCCATGTTTCTGGTTCCTCTTGTTCTGTTATCCAGGTTTCTGGTTCCTCTTGTTCTGTTATCCAGGTTTCTGGTTCCTCTTGTTTTATTCTCCAGGTTTCTGGTTCCTCGTGTTTTATTCTCCAGGATTCTGGTTCCTCTTGTTTTATTCTACAGGTTTCTGGTTCCTCTTGTTTTATTCTACAGGTTTCTGGTTCCTCTTGTTTTATTCTACAGGTTTCTGGTTCCTCTTGTTTTATTCTCCAGGTTTCTGGTTCCTCTTGTTTTATTCTCCAGGTTTCTGGGTCCTCTTGTTTTATTCTCCAGGTTTCTGGTTCACTCGTGTTCTCCTCGCTCTCTTCTTTAACAAACACCATCTTCACAGCAGCAGATCTCAGTTCAGATGATACTCCTCCAGATATTCCTGCTTGATTCAAAACTTGGTCACGACTGTGAGGATGAGAATATTTCACTTATTTACTGACCTGATTCAAAAACTGTATTTTTATATTTACAGAAACAAAATGTTTAACAGTCTGTGTTAAAACAGCATCAAGACAAAACAACAGAGAGCGCAGTGAAACTGATCGTCTTCCTCTGAGGTTTAATGGTGTTTGGCAAACAAATGCGTGTGTTTAGTGCCACCCGCTGGACTGGAGTGTGACGCGGTGAGAGGAGGGAAATAATACAGGGAAAATGACCAATTAAAATTAGTGCATCTATAAGGTGAGCTGTTTTTTTTTTCATTACAAAAAAGCCAATCTGCACAAATAAACGAAAAGGATTTAAGTTTGGCCTCACATGGTATTTCATCAGCACAAACCGTCTTTGTGAGAGAGGATTAGAAGAGAAAAACGAGCAAATTATTAGTCAAACATTTAATTGACAATCACACAACAAAAATTGGACAGGCTTAGCATGAAAATCTGTCTAAATATCTGGAACTTAAGACATAACCGACTTTGAAGGATATTTTCATGTAGAATATGTTTGTGTGTATTTATCATTTCAAATTAAAAACAAAACAGCCACATAGCAATTATTTTCTCAAGTCCACACAACCACTTTTCCCTTGGCCCAGATACTGCAATGAATGACGGCCCTGGTGTGGCCCTAATCTTAATTAAAGACGGGGGCAAAACATGGGCCATAACTGAGCCAAGTCTCAGCAGTTAATAACTTATAACTGGCCCGAAGAGGGCCAGAACAGGTTTTATTTTTTTATACAGATTCTCAGCCATAAGCAAACCACATCAAAACCAGTCTTTAACCAGAAACCCCAAAACTGAGACATGCCCAGCCTTGTCCAAATCATATAAATAAGTCCTGAGAAAATGACATTTTGAAAATGACTTTATTTAACAGTCACAATTACATAATTGTTTATATTTTAACTAAATTATTAGCATTTGAACACTTTCTAACATTGAAAATATCCTGCAGCTTCATTAATGAAGAACAAACAAGACATCTGTATATTCCTGTTTGTTCTTCATTATCTTCAGTGTGTTTGATTCTGCAGGGTTCTGGGTCTCTCATCTTCTCTCTGTCCTCATTAATAAACTCAGTCATCACAGATTTCAGCTCTTCCTGATGATCTGATGAGTCCTTGATGATTTAAGCAGCTCTGCTTTTGCAGTTTGAGGTAGATGTGTTCCTGTGGCTCAGTGGTAGATCCTTACGTTAGCAGCGCGGAAGGTTGTGGTTTCAATTCCCAGGGAACACACATACTGATAAAAAATGTATAGGCTGAATAAAAAGGCTATAAAGTCGCTTTGGATAAAAGCGTCTGCTAAATGTAAATGATGCTTCGATACTCGTCTTCACTTGTTAACTGATGGGAATATTCCAGCATTTATTGGTGAATTACTTAATGTGTGATTGTTGTGGGAGGATATTCACTGAACATGAGTGTGTGTGGAAGAAGCAGATTTTCCAAAAACAACTTCAGGTAAATAACACAATACCTAAATAATGTCTGAAAGTCTATGTAACAAAGTTCGTAGGAAGAAAGGAAGCGGACAGGGTTGGCTCGTGAAGACTCAGGTGTTTTTATTTAAGACAGATAAACTCACACAGGTGCGCACTCTGCGTCACCCGGAAACATCAACTCTCTCGTTCGTCTCAGCGATCACTCTCTGTATTCGTTCCGACTGCTTCTCTCTGACAGCTCGTGCGCCCGAGTCTTCACTCCGTCTCTCTCCCTGAACCGCCGTTCCACGGCGGCTTTTATCCGGTCTCCACGCCAATTACTGCAATCAGACACAGGTGATCCTCATTTTGCACTTGACCCACTTACTTACCGCTGTCTCCTGAGTCTTTCTCCCGCTGCAGACTTCGCTGAACCACGCCCCACTCGCCACAGTCTAATAACTACATCCAAAGCAATAAAGTAATGGACATGTTATAGTTTTATATGTGCAGAAACTGACAGTGATCTCAACATCTTATTTAAACAGAAAGAGTACCACAAAGTAGAAATTTTATGTTTCCATATTTTAAATCTCTCATAAGGAATTCAGTTTGAATGTTTTTGATGGAGGATTAAACTTTGACATTTACTTTTCTTTCATTTCAGGTTGTAGGCACCAGTGTTGGGGGTAACACATTTCAAGTAACGCAATAATATTACTTTTTTCAAGTAACTAGTAAAGTAACGCATTACTTTTAAATTTACTAGAAAATATCTGAGTTACTTTTTTCCCATTTATTGACTGACAGTGCGCTGTGTGAACATGTGAACAAATTAAGACACTTCAGTTTCTAATCCCAGAGTTTTTATTAGATGCAAAGGAAATATTCTTTAATTTTATGGTACTTTAAACTTAAAATGGTCTTTTCTGTTATGTGTTAATTTTTCAAAATTGCGTCACATTCGCTACTGTATCAGTGCAGAAGCATCGTTATTGATACGTGTATCCGCAAGGAATGCTTCACGATATACTGCTTTATTGATATTTTGAGCACAGCTCTATTTAAAGTCTTGTTCTATGCTTTGAGCACCTGCCCCTCCAAAAGTCTTTGCACAGCCCTGCTCTCAGTCCTGCAGAAAAACATTATCAGCTTTACCCAGCTTAAGTTAGAGTTTTTGGCATTAAAATGGGCCATTTTGAAATGGCGTTTGAATGATCTGTTCCATGCACCATCATTCACGGTCTATACAGACAATGTAATCCCCTTACATAGCATCACTATGGCAAGACTCGATGTCGCAGGGCAGAGATGGGTGGCAGAATTAGCAGATTACAACTTTACTATAAATTACAGGCCTGTGAGGGCAAATGTTGATGCTGGTTGGCTGTGCAGTATACCCATGTATATGAGCTGCTACGTGATGCATTGTGCAGAAGCTGTCAGTCCAAAGTTGGTAAATCTTCTTATTTTTTATTTAAGAATATTTTTTATTCCTAAAAATTCTTCTTAAGCATGTTCTTATCTTTTTTTTCTTAGGATTGCTCTTAAGACAAAATTTAGGAATTCAAATTCTTGCAAATAGTCTTCTTAGAAATCATTGTTAAAAACTTCTTAAAGTTGGGATACCCCAGACTTGTCTTTAATCCAAATTAGTAAGAATGATTTAATTAATTTATTGGGTCTTTTCAAATTAATTGTTTTATTTAAGCATTACATCAACACTAGCTACATATAAGACATGGTAGGGCTATTAACAGGGATATGCCCAAGTTTTATGAAGTGACAGCTATGACTGACAATGTAAACAATGACAGGTCGAAATTATGTGTAATGCGTTTTTTCTTTTTGCCGAATTCAAAATTCAGTAACAGCTCTACAAAAATTAGTTTAATATGGAGCTCGTCTTTAATTTTAGCCTATAAATACGATATAATCTTTGGCAGTATTCAATGCATATGAATATGGGCATTCACAGGGCACATTTACTGTAGCAGCGTGAACACACAGAATTGCTCACTCAGAAGAGCGTGCAAGAAGCACAGCACAAACATTTATAAAACAGATCGCTGCAGCTTGACATAGGCTCTTTAGAAGTAACTGTTCAAAAACACTGCGCAATAAAAACTCAAAGCCAAGTGGCAGTGAAACTAGCTACGATGAAAATAGTGTGCACGCTTATTGTGATTATTATGGTAATCTGCCGGAAGCGCAAAACAATAAAAACTCAAAGCCGAGTGGCAGTCAAACTAGTTGCGATGAAAATAGTGTGCACACTTTTTGTGACTATTATGGTAATCTGCCGGAAGTGCAAAAATACAATCCTTGAAGTGTGAGTTTATCAGTGCGTCTTAAGCCATGTACTCAGTCAGATGAAATATTTTCTTCTTAAGAAAAAAATTAAGATATTCTTAAGAACATATTTTAACATTTCTTCAGAATATTTCAAGACTTGCGTGTTGTGAATCGGGCCTCTGGCCCAAAAGAGAGAATGTGAATTAATGAGACAAGTGGAGAAGAAATAGAATGATAGAGCCAATTCAAAGAATGAGGATTATCAGGAGGCCATGATTGACAAGTGCCAGAGGAGGGAATTTGGCCAGGACACCAGGGTTACACCCCTACTCTTTTACAAGAAGTGCCATGGGATTTTAAATGACCACAGAGAGCCAGGACCTCGGTTTAATGTCAGATGCGAAAGACAGTGCTTTTTTTTAAAGTATAATGTCCCCATCACTATACTGGGGATTTAGGTCTCACACAGACCACAGGGTGAGCACCCCCTGCTGGCCTCACTAACACCTCTTCCAACAGCAACCTGGTCTTCCCAGGAGGTCTCCCATCCATGTACTGACCAGGCTCAATCTTGCTTAAGTGGGCAACCAGTCTTGGGCTGCAGGGTGATATGTCTGTGGTCTAAAACTACAACACCAACAAAAACATGCATTACACATGCAGCAAAACAGAACTGCTCCAACAGCAGCAGCAGCAACGAGAAAACACTACTGCTCACATAGATGCGTTTTGACATGCTCACATACTGCTTCTGATATGAGCCCTGTTCCAATCATTATCCATTCCACACATGCCCCCCCACCATCCCTGCTCTGCATATTTTGTATGTCTCTCTCTTATTTAAGAGATCCGATTGAGATAATGAACTCGTTAGGAGAGAGATTCATGAACTGAGCTGCATTCCAATTCACTCCATTTTTTCATTAATTCAAGTCACTTTTATTTATTGTCAAGTCAAACTGATATAAATGAAAAAAATAATAATAACAATAATTCATCAGCCAGTCGGAGTGAGGGGCAGAAATAAAGGAAGAGGAAAAAAAGTCTGCTATCGCGTGAGATGAGACGGACGCAAATTATCTGCTGAAACCTAAAGCTGGAGGCAAGGAAAGTGCACAAACATCCAAACCATCATCATATCACGGAGTGGCAGCCGGTGAGAACTTTAATTTCGAATCGGTAAATGAAAGGATGTGGCTGATGTAGCGGCAGGTCACGAAACAGTTTATGATGCAGCAAATGTGTTTGTGTTTGGCACGGAGAGAGCCGCAGGGTTTTCTCTGTTTATCTGTTCATCGTTTGACTATTAAGTTCAGATGATGACTCGAACTCAATGTTACCAGGTTAATGTCAAAGAAAGCAGATTTTATTTGGGCAAGACGAGAGGAAGAGGCAGAGAGAATAACACCAACACCAAGAATCTCCACTTATCCCGTGGCGACAATCAAGTTAAAACCCACAGCCCTCCCAAAGTTCACTGGTAACAAACGAGACTTTCACAGAAGAAGGACTGGGAAGTGCTCCAGAAGCAGGGTGAGCCTACTGGCTCCAAAGAAGTCAAGAAGGTTCAGTTGCTAGACAGTCTTGATGAAAAGATTGTAAGAGAACTCCGCCTCACCACTCATAATACTGCAGACGACATTATTTGTGTCTTGGAAAACCGCTATGGTATATGGTAACTGCTATTAGAAGTCACCAACCGCGGAAAATAGTTGAGTTAATTCAAGAGGTAGAGAAGGCACTTGGAGATTTGAGTGACCTTGGAAAGACTGGCGCTATAAATAATCCGTTGGTCAATTGAAGGAAAAATTCCTGAGAGTCTTAAGAAGGAATGGCTCTTCTACGTCTCTGACCAGCAGAGTGCTGTCACACTAGACAGTCAGTTTGACATTCTTTTGAAATTCCTCAAAAAGCAGGAGAGCATTTATGAGCAGCTTGAACAATTAAGGATTGAGGAACCGAACAAAAAAGAGGTAAAAACTGAACCAAGATGGGCAAGAACCGAAGTCCACAAAACCGAACAGTGACCAAGCAGGGTGTAGTCCGCGGTGATACTAAGCATAGAAGGAAAATGTACTTTTGCAAGCAGTTCTGAGCATCAAAGCTAGAGGAGAAAAAGGCTGCAATAAGAATGCAAGGAGCTTGTAAGAAGGGCCTTGAGGTCCATGAGGAGCATTCATTCTGCAAACCCAACTACTTATGCAAAAGACAAGACTGCGATGATGAGAGTGTTCCTAAACATCACTATTATTTATGCCCAAATGCTAGAAGAGAAGAAGGAAGTGCCAGCCAGAAGAAGAGCAGGTCTTGTTCAATAGGAGACAGGGGCCAGAAGGACTACACTCAAGATAAAGAAGAGTTCCTCAGGAGGCTTCCACCAGACTTGGCACAGCAATGCCGAAATGTGTTCTCAAACACTACAGCAAGTGTCTTCATTGCGACCAAATAAAAGCCAAGTTTACTAGCACAAGGTGGGTTGCTAGATTTGCCTGTAATTATGATGCTTCTTAACGTGACAGCCAACGCTGGGCAGAAAGTTGGGACATTAATTGACTTGGCATCAGACACTAATTACATAACCCACTGTGCTGCAAATCGTTTGAACCTAAAAGGGGAAAAGATAAAACTCTTGTCATCCATGGAGTCGGAGGCATGAAAGTTCGGATGAAGACCAAGCGGTATCTTCTGAAGATCAGGGTGAGAACTGCTCTGGGAACATTCAGGTCACACCAATTGGCTTGCTATGGATTGGAAAGCATCGCTGAGGTCAACAAAGCAGTGTCACCCGAGCGACTGCAAAAAAATATTTCCAGACATACCTCTTGTTGAGCTTGTGAGACCAAAAGTAGTTGATCTGCTTATAAGCCATCGAGAAGGACAGTTGGCTCCACAGAGGATCAAAGTAGTTGGAGACCTCGTGTTGTGGGATGGACCGCTGGGGAAGACGATCGGAGGCTGTGACTGTATCGGCCCACTGGTCCAAAACTCACTTTGCAAGATCAATGAGGTTGGTAGCTGTCAGATATGAGGAGGTAATAGAGTACTGTCCGCCAAACAAGCCATTAGCCAGATTTCATGAGTCAAATGTCTCAACCAGCAGCCGAGACTTTCTAGAGTGGTGGAAGTGGGCTTCCATTGGTGCAGCATGTGAGCCGAAGTGCGGGGGTTACCGCTGCGGAAATTGCCAACCAGGTGGAAAAGAAATTTATCTTGCTGAAGAGGGGGAGCTTGAAATAGTAAAAGAAGGGCTCACTTACGTCTTGGGGGACAATCACATAAATAACCGAATTGGCACGCTAAATATCCTTGGATAGAGGAGCCAGCTTCTCTGCCAAATAATAGGGGCGCAGTTGAGGCTACATTCCTGAGAACGGAGAAACAACTGGCTAAAGAGCCAGAATGGAAGGCTGCCTTTAACCCTCAAGTTAAGGACATGCTTGACAGAGGAGCTGCAATAAAGTTGTCGAAAAGCACAAAAGTACAATCGCTAACTGGGATAGACCTGTGTGGTACGTGAGTCATCTCATCGCCCCTAACCTTCACTCAGTCACAACCCCAGTGAGGCTTGTTTGGAACAGCAGCCAAAGATTCAGAGGTGTCAGCATGAATGACTTGTTAATGAAAGGCCCAGATGTTCTCAATCAGATACGTGCTGTCCTTCTGAGATTCAGAAGTGGAAAAGAAAAGAAGAAAATGTACAATTCGGTTTGGTTGGAGGACTGTGAAGTACATCTGCACAGATTCATTTGGCGAGACTCTGAGGATGAGGAACTGGGGGAATATGCGATAACAAGGGTCAATATTGGAGACAAACCAGCAGGGTGCATCGCACAGCTGGCAATGCATGAAACTGCCAATTTGCCATCTTTTGCTCACCTTAAGGAAGAGCGCAGAGCACTCCAGCATGACAGTTATGTTGATGACATTCTCACGTCCCACAATGACCTCCGCCAGCTGCAGTCCAATGTGGAAAATATAGAGTTGATCTTAAGAGCTGGAGGATTTCACCTTAAGCCGTGGATCTTCTCAGGTCAAAGTGGGAGGGGAGAGTCTGAGAACAAGCCCTTTGGAGAAAAGGAAAAGATTTTGGTTCTGCCGAACCAAATGCATGATGATGACAACAAGGCACTTGAGCTGGGCTATTCCATGGAAGAAGACATGCTCCATGTAATGACGTCGATCAATTTCTCAAAGAGAAAAAAGAAAATGCGACTTGGTCAAAACCTCTCACATGAAGAAGTTAGAGGCCAAACACCAAAACCACTGACGAGAAGAGAGTTGTTGAGTCAGGTCTCAGGAGGGAACGATCCAGTAGGTCTAGTGACTCCAGCCAAGCAAAAGGGAGCAATTCTGGTTCGCCAAGCTTTTCAAGAGGCAAAGAATATAAGGGATCCAGTAAATGAAACTTGGGATGCAGCCCTCTCAGATGAACTCAGAGAATATGTGATCAGATTCTTTGAGGAATATGTCCAACTTGGGCAAATTAGATTCACTAGAGCTATAACACCCCCGAATTCCAATGATGAGCCTGTTTGCGCTAACTTTTTCAGATGGAAGCAAAAATGCTTATGGTGCTGTATTGTACCTCAGATGGGACTCAAACCAGGGCTCTATAATCAAGCTTGTAGAGTCCAAAGCTAAACTGACTCCTTTAGACCAAAAAGGAGTTGTTATCAAAGCAGAGGTGTGTGGAGCAGTTTCGCCTCACGCCTGCGAAGGTACATCGAGCAGCATTTGAGTGGAGAAATGGTACCACTTGGTTGATAGCCAAACAATCCTTGGTGCTATACAGCGAGAAAGCTATGGCTACAAAACGTTCTTTGCTAACAGAATCGGGGAGATCCAAGGAATCACACAATCACAAGAGTGGTGGTGGATACCGGGTTCACAAAACATTGCCGATATGTTAACCAGAGGAGCTAGCCCTCAAAACCTTGATGAAAATTCAGAGTGGCAGAATGAGCCAAGGTTCTTGAGCTTGCCAGTAGATGAGTGACCAATTAAGTCAGCTAAAGATGTAGCAGCCTCTGCCAGTGAGAACATCAATGACCTTCAAAAGAAGGCATTTGCAGCCTTGCTGACGAGGTCTAATGTAAAACAGGAGGGACTGACAAAATAGTCAAGGCAAATTGATGATCTCAGCCAAGTTCAAGCAGAACCAAGGAGACCACAGGCAGGTTTGGCTGTTGAGAATTATGCAATATGGAGCGGTTCAGTGATCTGTCTCGACTGGTTAAAACAATAGCGTGGGTTTGGAGAGCTGCAAGAAAGTTCCTTGGCGGAAACCGGACCTTAAATAACCCAAAGTGGGAGGCAGTTTCTTCCACAGGAACCATCACAATGAGAGAACGAGAAGATGCCCTACGAGACATTTTTCTTGCTGCGCAAGAAGGGATAACCTTTCCAAACACTACCAGAGACAGGTTGGTCATCTATAAGGATCCAGATTCTGGATTACTGGTCTGTGGTGGCAGAGTGCAGGTCTTTAAAGAAGATCAAGTTAGCGTTCCTATCCTTCCTTACAATACCTGGGTTTCCACACTACTGGCTCAAGAATCTCACAAAGAAAGCCATGGAGGTTTGGCGGAAACTCTGCTCAGAATGCGAAGGAGAGCCTGGGTCGTAAGAGGCAGAAGAATAGTCCAAAAAGTTGTCGACAGCTGCGTTCGGTGTAGGAAGAACAAAGCAAAAAAGTGTCAGCAAGTTATGGGTGAGTTACCACCAGAAAGAACGCAACCGGCTCCACCTTTTGAGTTCACTATGGTAGATCTCTTTGGACCCAACCATGTGAAAGATTACGTTAAGAAAAGAGCTTTGTTGAAGGTCTGGGGTGTTGTTTTTAGCTGCATGTCGAGCAGAGTGATCCACACAGAGCTGGTTAACAGCCAGTCAACCGAAAGTTTCTTTCCTGGAGGGAATTGACAAGTCTGCTCTGGAAGAAGCAGCAAAAAAAATGGAATTGAGTGGATCTGGAAAATCCATCCAGCCTATTCTCCACATAGAAATGGAGCTGCTGAGGCCGCTGTGCGTATTATCAAAAGGGCACTCCAAAGTGTTGGAGGTGAGTCCACTCTCACTTACAGTGAATTTCAGACAGCCCTTCAAATGGCAGCTAATCTCTCTAACGAATGACCAATAGACGCCAGGGCACACGCTCAGGAAGATTGCATTGAGTATGTGACACCCAACGCACTACTGCGTAGGCGGACATATTTATTTTATATTTATGCATTTTAGCAGACGCTTTTATCCAAAGCGACTTACAGTGCATTCAGGCTATAATTGTTTGTGGCAGTACATGTGTTCCCTGGGAATCGAACCCACAACATTTGCGCTGCTAACGCAATGCTCTAACCACATCCCAAAGAAGTGATATCAAAACATTCAACTTCTGCAGTTACCAATATAAACGACTCCAAGCAATGCAGGCAGTGGTAGATGAGTTTTGGAGATGTTGGAGCCAGCTTGCAGGTCCTAACTTATTCTTGAGAAGCAAGTGGCATACCACACACAGAAACGTTGCAACTGGGGACATTGTCTGGATCGCGGATCAAAATGCACTCAGGGGGCAATTCAAGCTCGGCAGGGTAATCAGTGTCAATCCAGACAGTAAGGGTGTTGTAAGAGATGTCAATGTCCGGACATTTCCGAGTTACCCTGTTCCTATCACAAAGCCTTTTAAAGCAAGGGCAAACTATCCAGGATCTAAAGGTCAGAAGGAGAAGATCCTGAGTACCGTTCTTCACAGAGATGTCAGATGGTTGGTCGTCCTCCTTCCAGTTGAAGAACAAGCAAGCAAGTAATTTAGTAAAGTTAAGAAAAGTCCTTATTGGTCTGCAATCAGTAGCCAAACAGTTTGCCTTCAAAGGATTGCGATTTCCTCTTTTATCCAAGAAAATCGAGTGAGAGGTGTCGTCAAAGTTATATAAATGGGAAACAATCAATAAAAAATTAATAACAATAATTTGTCAGCCAGTCAGAGTGAGGGTTGGAAATAAAGGAAGAGGGTAAAAAAGTCTGCTGTCGCGTGAGATGAGACGGACGCAAATTCTCTGCCGAAACCAAAAGCTGGAGGCAAGGAAAGTGCACAAACATGCAAACCATCATCATATCCCGGAGTGGCAGCCGGTGAGAACTTTAATTTCGATTCGGTAAATGAAAGGATACGATAGAATATTGTTTATTTCTGAAGTTCATGTGTGCATTAGCCGATCGTCAAAATAATATAATTTACCTGAGTTCTCAAGCATGAAATTAAACTCTAAATATTCAGGATAATTGTCAGTACTATGCTGCAAATTGCACTTTGACAAGTGTATGAAGTAATAAATGATAATAAAGTTGAACAATGCTGTATGTTAAAACAGATACAAAGAATCGGAATGACAGCAGTGGCTGTTTAACGAGTATATTTGTAATTCATTTACGTACAGTGGGTACGGGAAGTATTCAGACCCCCTTACATTTTTCAATCGTTGTTATATTTCAGCCATTTTCTAAAATCGTTTAAGTTCATTTTTTTCCTCATTAATGTACACACAGCACCCCATATTGACAGAAAAACACAGAATTGTTGACATTTTTGCAGATTTATTAAAAAAGAAAAACTGAAATATCACATGGTCCTAAGTATTCAGTACCCTTTGCTCAGTATTTAGTAGAAGCACCCTTTTGATTTAATACAGCCATGAGTCTTTTTGGGAAAGATGCAACAAGCTTTTCACACCTGGATTTGGGGATACTCTGCCATTCCTCCGTGCAGATCCTCTCCAGTTCTGTCAGGTTGAATGGTAAACGTTGGTGGACAGCCATTTTTAGGTCTCTCCAGAGATGCTCAAATAGGTTTATGTCAGGGCTCTGGCAGGGCCATTCAAGAACAGTCACGGAGTTGTTGTGAAGTCACTCCTTCGTTATTTTAGCTGTGTGCTTAGGGTCATTGTCTTGTTGGAAGGTAAACCTTCGGCCCAGTCTGAGGTCCTGAGCACTCTGGAGAAGGTTTTCGTCCAGGATATCACTGTACTTGGCCACATTCATCTTTCCCTCGACTGCAACCAGTCGTCCTGTCCCTGCAGCTGAAAAACACCCCCACAGCATGATGCTGCCACCACCATGCTTCACTGTTGGGACTGTATTGGACAGGTGATGAGCAGTGCCTGGTTTTCTCCACACATACCACTTAGAATTAAGACCAAAAAGTTATATCTTGGTCTCATCAGACCAGAGAATCTTATTTGTCACCATCTTGGAGTCCTTCAGGTGTTTTTTAGAAAACTCCATGCGGGCTTTCATGTGTCTTGCACTGAGGAGAGGCTTCCGTCGGGCCACTCTGCCATAAAGCCCCGACTGGTGGAGGGCTGCAGTGATGGTTGACTTTCTACAACTTTCTCCCATCTCCCGAATGCATCTCTGGAGCTCAGCCACAGTGATCTTTGGGTTCTTCTTTAGCTCTCTCACCAAGGCTCTTCTCCCCCGATAGCTCAGTTTGGCCGGACGGCCAGCTCTAGGAAGGGTTCTGGTCGTCCCAAACGTCTTCCATTTAAGGATTATGGAGGCCACTGTGCTCTTAGGAACCTTAAGTGCAGCAGAATTTTTTTGTAACCTTGGCCAGATCTGTGCCTTGCCACAATTCTGTCTCTGAGCTCTTCATGCAGTTCCTTTGACCTCATGATTCTCATTTGCTCTGACATGCACTGTGAGCTGTAAGGTCTTATATAGACAGGTGTGTGGCTTTCCTAATCAAGTCCAATCAGTATAATCAAACACTGCTGGACTCAAATGAAGGTGTTGAACCATCTCAAGGATGATCAGAAGAAATGGACAGCACCTGAGTTAAATATATGAGTGTCACAGCAAAGGGTCTGAATACTTAGGACCATGTGATATTTCAGTTTTTCTTTTTTAATAAATCTGCAAAAATGACAACAATTCTGTGTTTTTCTGTCAATATGGGGTGCTGTGTGTACATTAATGAGGGAAAAAATGAACTTAAATGATTTTAGCAAATGGCTGCAATATAACAAAGAGTGAAACATTTAAGTGGGTCTGAATACTTTCCGTACCCACTGTATGTTGTACTTTTGTTTCTGTTTAAAGGTTTTTTACCTTTCCGCTACAATTTATGTCAGTTTCATAAAATGAGTGGAATCCAGTTAAGTCCTCCGTTGATGATGTCTCTCCCTTTCAAGCGGGGAAATTGTGCATGAAAAGAAGCTTGACATTTATATAGAGCTTTTAAAAAATACAAACTGTGTCAAAGCACCTGCAGAATATCCAAATAAAAAAAGTGTCTCAATAATGTAACATGACAAGATTAAACACTTTTAAAGGCATTTTATTATTGAATTTAGTGATGGCATCATACATCTCAGTTCAGTTCTAATAGTCTCTGTGCAATAAAGTCGATGATATCACTGGAAATGAAGTGTCCCCAACTAAGCAAGCCAGAGGCGACAGCGGCAAGGAACCAAAACTCCATCGGTGACAGAATGGAGAGAAAAACCTTGGCAGAAACCAGGCTGTCCGGGGGGCCAGTTCTCATCTGGACAGACGAAATCAGCAGTTCAATTCAATCCAATTTGTGTATCAGTTCAGTAAAGTAGTAAATCTCCATCGCCGATAATGAACACGATATTGCGTAGCTTGTTAGTGAACTACAGCTAGTAGTAAATGCTGCTCCATCTGAATGTATGTGATGGAGATTTACTACTAATCACAGAACCTGCTTTACTGACGAGATGCGCATGATAATCGCATTTGATTATTTGCACAGCAAATAATCAAGTAGCTTTGCAACTGTTCCTTCTGTGCTTCTCTTGTAAATAAGGATGAATAGCTGAAACCGGTATTAAACCAACGCTGGGGCTAAATTACGAAAGACTGTAGTATTGAAAAGTCAATGTTAACATTTTTTTATTGTTAAATGAACCAACAAAAAGTTTCCTGAACAAGAATAGTGTGTAAAAAACACCTACAAGTAAATAAACTGCAAGTAATACATATGCATTATAAGACAATTGAACACAACATAAAAATCATAAGAAAAAAACAATGATATTATTTATATCATGAAGCAAAATGTTATTCAAGAATAACAATTTGTGACATTGTTCTTTAGGCAGGAATTCCATCTTTGTGTTGATCTGAATCTCACAGTTAAATCAGCTGGTTTAGAAGAGGAAGATGAACTTCATTCGCTGCGAAAACTTAAGATAATATTTATTTGTCATGTCACTTGTAATGACTGGTTAGTACAGATGTATCCAAATTACATTTTACTGATCGATGCATTATTGTGTTGCATTTGATGAGGCAGCACCAGATATGAAAATGCTGGATCTGAACATGATCTACTGAGGTCTTTTTCCAGGCGTGAAATGTAGAATGTAGTTGTTGAAAACTCAAATTTGCAGTTTATATATAAAGATAGCGCCTATTTGGTAAATTTGCTATGACGATTTGGGAGCTTCAGGTGATCACCGGGCACTCGGTGCTCGTGTATCCGCCTCGAGCAGCCTTACGCTCGGGTAGTCCTTCCGACATTTGCCGCTGGCTCTGATGTCTCTGTAGTGATTAAACATGAGATCCAATTCATTTGGGGTATATTTAACAGGAATTTGTAGTCTCATTAATCTATTATTTGTTCCTGGTCATCGTTTTGGCTGAGCAAAAAAGTTCATGTTTAACTTTAGATTTATTTTGAACTTTACCATAGTACAGCGCTGACTTTGTAGCATACGTTTGACTGAATTGTTTTCTTTGTCTTTATTTCCTCTTATATAAGCCTCTTATACTTTGTACATATACTTTTATAATGGCTATTACTGTTCAATAAAAATTACATTTAACAAAAACAGGCAGAGTTGTGCTTGTCACGCTTTATTATCGATTGCTACTTTCCGGCATACACCACGCCTATCGCGTAAGGGTACTGTTGGCAGTGGAAACGCAAGCTGGATCAGGGTGTGCAGTCCCAAATCGTACCATACCGCTCAGTGGAAACGAGCCATTATAAGGTTTCTGTCCAGTGTGGATCCTCTCATGTGTTTTCAGGTCTTCTGAATTATTGAATCTCTTGTTGCAGTATGAACACTTATAAGGTTTCTCTCCAGTGTGGATCATCTCATGTGTTTTCAGTTGTGATAGATAATTAAATCTCTTGTCACAGTGTGAACACTTATAAGGTTCCTCTCCAGTGTGGATCCTTTCATGTGGTTTCAGGTCTCCTGACTTATTGAATCTCTTGTTGCAGTATGAACACTTATAAGGTTTCTCTCCAGTGTGGATCATCTCATGTGTTTTCAGTTGTGATGGATAATTGAATCTCTTGTCACAGTGTGAACACTTATAAGGTTTCTCTCCAGTGTGGATCCTCTCATGTGTTTTCAGTTGTGATGGATACTTGAATCTCTTGTCACAGTGCGGACATTTATAAGGTTTCTCTCCAGCGTGGATCCTCTCATGTGTTTTCAGGTCTCCTGAATTATTGAATCTCTTGTTGCAGTGTGAACACTTATAAGGTTTCCCTCCAGTGTGGATCCTCTCATGTTTTTTCAGGTCTCCTCAGATTGATTATTGAATCTCTTGTTGCAGTGTGAACACTTATAAAGTTTCCCTCCAGTGTGGGACCTCTCATGTGTCTTCAGATGTGATGAATGATTGAATTTCTTGTCACAGTGTGAACACTTATAAGGTTTCTCTCCAGTGTGGATCCTCTCATGTTTTTTCAGGTCTCCTGAATTATTGAATCTCTTGTTGCAGTATGAACACTTATAAGGTTTCTCTCCAGTGTGGATCCTCTCATGTGTTTTCAGTTGTGATGGATGATTGAATCTCTTGTCACAGTATGAACACTTATAAGGTTTCTCTTCAGTGTGGATGCTTTCATGCAGTTTTGTACTGGTCGCTGAAGTAAAAGTCTTTTCACACTCAAAAAACATATACTCTCCCACAGCAGGATGTACTTTCTGACGTACCTTCAAATTTTGTAGATGCAAAAAACTGTTACCACACAAATTACATGAATGTGGCTTCTCCTTTGAGTTAACTTTCAAGTGTTTCTTCTCAACTGAAGCCCATAAAAACAGTTTACCACACTGGTCACATGCATGCAGCTTTTCTCCAGTGTGACTGTTCGTGTGATCATAAAGGTTTGCTGATTGTGAGAAACTCTTCCCACATTGATCACAGGTGAATGGCTTCTCTCCAGTATGAACTCTCATGTGATGCTCCAGACCTGTTTTGCATGTGAAACTATTTCCACACTGAGTGCAGGTGAAAGATTTCTTAGCTCTTCTGTTCATTAAATCTTTCAGTTTGTTTTTTTCTCCAGTTTTGACATGATTTTTCTCCTCAAATTCACTTGATTCTTGATTCTTCTCTTTTTCTTCAATCAACTCTGAAATGAAAGTAAAAATTGTGAAATGTGAACATAAAACTGAACCTGCTGTAACAGTGCAGGGCTTCAGACTAACATTTGAGAGCAGCGCTACTAATTTCTATCTATGGTGGCGACAGAAGCAAATTTGGTAGCACTGGGGTGCTGGTGTGTGGGGTATTAAAAATAAAGATAATTGAATCACAAAATTACTACAGCTTTGCATTAATAAGTGCAGTTACTAATAATAGTACATGTTTATTTCTTGGTAATACACATTTGACAGTAAAGCACTGAGCTAGAATTGGGAAATTCACTTTTGATTACATCAGAGACATGCAAAATCAAATTTTCATATAGAAAATTAATACAATCTACCAATCATACCATTATTTTTCTATAGTATTATATAGAACTAACCGACAACTTGAGTGATTTTAATTTATGGGCAATTCAGTCGCAATGTGAAGAAATGTTTGGTGCTTTGTAACTTTTCTTACTATGTACAAAAAAACAGTGCAAACAATCCTTTGACAAAATTTGATTTCTTGATGATCTGATGTTTTATTATAGTTATTTTATCGTTTCAAAATATAAAGTAAGTAGAAATTAATGACTAATATGACTATACCACAGCCATATCACCCTGCAACCCAAGACCGGTTGCCCACTGAAGCTAAGCAGGGCTAAGCCTGGTCAGTACCTGAATGGGAGACCTCCTGGGGAAACTAGTGGCGCTTTTACACTGCATGGTACGGTTCAGTACGGGGTTTTCCACTGGGTACAGTACCTGGTACTTTTTTATCACCACCTCGGCTGAGGTTCCAAGCGATCCGTACCGTTACCAAAACGTGACGTGTAAACTCTACTGATCACTGATTGGCCTGAGAAAACCGTGTTTACTGCGTCACTGAACTTGTTTAACAAGAGACCCAACATATACCCGCTAGATTTAAATCAGCAGCCAGCAAAGGATCGGATGCAACTTTTGTTTTAACAAACGCACCTTTTTGTATCAACCAACAAATAGCTGTTTCATTGTCTGTTGAGGAAGTACAGACGTTCCTCTCGTTGATAGCCGAGGAGCGGATCCAGCGAGAGCTTGATGGGGCGACGCGGAATGAAAAAGCCTTATGTATATACTTTTTGCACTTTGTATATTTTTAGAGTATGTTTTCTGTTTATATTTTTACCTTTGTATCTGTGTTTTGCTTCAATTAAAAACAATCTGATCGAATAAGTGTACCTCCAGACTATATAAAAAATGTATTATTGTATGAGCGCGTAACCTCTTGAAAAAGACAAATGATTAATACCATGATGATACAAACCAACACATAAGGGATGCATTGAACAGTTTGAAATATTATTCAAATGTTTATTGATAATTCACAGATTATTCTACATGAATTGTTAACTGTTCTAGTAATGCAGCACACCACAGTGTGTTTGTTTGTGGCGCGTTTACGATGATGTCACGGCAGTAGAGGCGGCGCAACTATAACGACATGTGAATAATCTCTCCCACTCTAAAGCGGTACTAAACTGTGGTGGAAACGCAAACCGACGCAAACCGAGCTGTACCACGCAGTTGAAAAGTGCCATAGGTTGCTGCTGGAAGAGGTGTTAGTGAGACCAGCAGGGGGTGGGGGGGTGGGGGGTATGTGGTATGTGTGGGACCTGATGCCCCAGTATAGTGACAGGGACACTATACTGTCAACAAGCACCGTCTTTCGGATGAGACGTTATACCGAGGTCCTGACTCTCTGTGGTCATTAAAAATCCCATGGCACGTCTCATAAAGAGTAGGGGTTTGTCCTGGCCAAATTCCCTCCACTGGCCCTTGTCAATCATGGCTTTCTAATAATCCCCATCCACTTGATTGGCTCTATGACTCTCTCTCCTCTCCACCTATAGCTGGTGTGTGGTGAGCGTACTGGTGCCGTTGTCCATCCAAGTGGATGCTGTACACTGGTGGTGGTTGAGGAGAGACCCCCCCACACATGATTGTAAAGCACTTTGGGTGTACAACAATACACAACCAAGCACTATATAAATGCATCATTCATTCATTAATTCATAATAAGCCATTAAGTGCACCTATGCTGCTATCTACTTGTTATTGTGGTAATTTGATGTATTTTTTATAAAATTTTGCACAAGTGTTTATTAACCACAAAACTATATTTGATATACATTGTGTTTAGTCCAACTGGATCGTGTTAGAATTTTAAAGTGCCGGAAACAGCTGTGTGGAATGCTTGAAAGTTATTGAAATTTCTCTCTCAAAATGTTGTACAAACCCTGAAATTAATGATCTAATAGCATTGGGCTATTTCTGTTACAACACCATGATTACAGTTAGCGTTACTGCTTCTGGGTTTCTGCGTCTGAATCTGTGCTGTTTGATCTGTTCATAACAGAATTGTGTAGAATTTGAATGTTTCTCACTAGCAGCTATGCACAGCAACCTTATTCATTCTGTGGCGAGTTCAAATGCCTCTCTCCAGATGTATCAGCTCCGTGCAGTAACCGCGTCACAGGATCAACATTTGTTCCCAAGTAAACCTGTTCTGAGCTTGTTTTCTGACCAGTTTGCTTGCGCTGCTCTCAATTATTGGTTCTATCGGTAAGCCTCGCCTCCCTTGCTCACTCGGACAAATAAGCAGAGTTGCTAACTGTCTTAGGCTGCATTTACACAGCAGGTCTTGACCAATACGAATTTGTGACTATATCCGATTTTTTGGGGAGACCTGCTAACATTTCTTTTAAAAGTGACCCATATCCGATGTGTGCACTTTACACTGCACTTGGTGAAGCAAGCCAAAAATAGCATATATGACATCACACATCAATTTGAGTAATATATAGTTACATTTTTTAACATTAAATTCATACAGAAGCGTTTTTAATGCAATAGTTGCATCTATACGTCAAAATAATTATATAGCCTAGAACAAAGTCTTCAGGACAGTGATGATTTCAGCTCCGCTGAAAGCTTAAGTGGAATAATACTCAGGTGGTAGATATTGTCAAGCATGTCACATCTTCTGTGTTTGTTACAGAAGTTACAGGTATGTCTGTACTGCGAAATGTTACAAAAACTCACTTTTCGATGATGTAGGAGTAGGGTTGCAAAGGGGTGGAAAGTTTCCGGTAAATTTCTGGAAACTTTCCGTGGGAACTTGATCTGGGGAATTTTGGAAATATTCCAAGTTTGAAACTTACCAGGAATTTATGGGAATGAATTGGAAATGTATAAATCTGTACCATATACAAACATAAATATAAACATTTTGATTGATTATAGGCTCACATGTATGCAAATAAATACACATTTTAAAAATAAAAAATTTGGGGGGGGGGATTTTCCAGATCTTTATCAAATCTTTTCCATATTTGATAATAAATCAGCATGTTAGAATGATTTCTGATGAATCGTGTGACAATGAAGACTGGAATAATGATGTTCAAAATTCAGCTTTGCGTCACAGAAATACATTATATTTTAAAGTATATTACAACAGAAAACCATTATTTTAAATTGTAATACTGGCAATACTGCACAATATTACTGTTTTTCTGTATATTTGATCAACTAAATGAAAGATTGATGTGCAAAAGATATGCAATGTTTAAAAACATTAAAAATAGAAATGTGTCCAAACTTTTGACCAATAAACTTCTGTATGATAACAGAAAACATGTGTTAAAATCACATGCTTGAACGACTGGAGGCCCGTTGCTCTGACACCCATCTTCAGCAAGTGTTTTGAGAAGCTTGTCAGAGACTACATCTGCTCTGTGCTGCCTGCTTCACTGGACCCACTACAATTTGCATACCGCAGTAACCGTTCCACAGACGATGCTATTGCCTTCACCCTGCACACTGCTCTCTCCCACCTGGAAAATAAGAACACCTATGTGAGGATGCTGTTCGTGGATTATAGTTCGGCATTTAACACCATAGTGCCTGCCACACTGGTTGCGAAGCTCCAGACTCTGGGACTGAACAGATCTCTGTGCAGCTGGATCCTGGACTTCCTGACAGGCAGAAGTCAGGTGGTCAGAATGGGCAACAACACATCATCTCCCCTGATCCTCAACACTGGTGCACCGCAGGGCTGCGTCCTCAGCCCACTCCTGTACTCCCTGTACACACACGACTGTACAGCAACACACAGCTCCAATGTCATCGTCAAATTTGCTGATGACACAACGGTGATAGGCCTGATCACTGACAACGATGAGACGGCCTACAGAGAGGAGGTGAGTACCCTGACTAAATGGTGTCAGGAGAACCACCTCTCACTCAACATCGACAAGACCAAGGAGCTGGTGGTGGATTACAGGAGACAGAGCAGAGAACACACACCCATCACCATCGACAAGACACCTGTGGAGCGGGTGACCAGCTTTAAGTTCCTCGGCGTTCACATCACCGAGGATCTCACATGGTCTGCTCACAGATGCAGTGCTGAAGAAGGCACATCAGCGTCTCTTCTTCCTGAGACGGCTGAGGAAGTTTGGAACGAGCCCCAGAATCCTCAGGTCCTTCTACACCTGCACTGTGGAGAGCATCCTGACCGGCTGTATCACTGCCTGGTATGGAAACAGCACCGCTGGCAACCGCAGGGCTCTGCAAAGGGTCGTGCGAACTGCCCGCCACATTGTTGGAGGTGAGCTTCCCTCCCTCCAGGATATCTACACCAGGCGGTGTACAAGGAAAGCCCGGAGGATTATTAAAGACTCCAGCCACCCGTCCCACAGACTGCTCTCTCTGTTGCCCTCAGGGCGACGTTTCCGCAGCATCCGATCCCGCACTAGCCAACTGAGGGACAGCTTTTTCCCTCAGGCTATCAGGCTAATGAACAGTCACAAATAACTCACCTACATCACACTCCCACTCACACAACATGCCATGCACTGCACTTTAACACCGTTCAACTGGACTACACGCACACACTGCACTAACACAACCTATCTGCTATCACTGGACACCATACAATGCACACCCACGACACTGCATATGAATAATCTGTTGCACCTTTGCACATCTATCTGCTGCTCAACCAATCTGCTGTTAATTTATAATCTGTTGCACCTCACATTATTACTATGTATAGACTACATTATGTATAGATAGTGTACATAATGTAGATGTGCCCATACGGTGTATAATGTGTCGCTGATAATTGAGTGTGTCTTTATAGTACACTATGTGTACTGAGTATATGTATGTGTATTTTGCACATTGTCTTCTGTACAGTCTGTAAATATGTACTGTCCATATGTAAATTATTATTTTTTTTTTTGCACTGTCTGGAGCACTGTAAATGCTCCAGTGCAGTTTTTTTGCACTGTCTGTCCATATGTAAATTGTTTGTTGTTTTTTTGCACTGTCTGGAGCACGCTCATAAGAATTTCACTCACCAAGGCACTTGTGCTGTGATTTGATTTGATTTGAAACTTGCTAGCAGAAGGAGCATCACAGCTTGAGCTATATAGCACATACCCCAAACTGTCTAGCTACTGTATAGACACTTTTTGGTATTTACTAGGTAAACTAGAATCCCATAGATCAAATATATTTAGAATATCAAAACTTAAATGGAGTCTTTGGGCTCAAATGCAGCAAGTATGCTTCAGAGAAAATGGAGGGGAATCCCGCTCTTAAGTGACTAGAGGGGAGTGTGTGTGTGTGTGGTGGGGGGTCATTTTTAGACTTTAGTTTTATTATTATCTCACCTAAATGTTTGTTTAGTCTTTATATTTGTTTTTATTATGGTATATTTTTTAGTTGCACAGTATATTAGACAACACAAGGACGTTTTAATTTTTTTTTTTGTAATATTCATGTAATTTATATGAATACTTAGCAAGATGGATATTTTGTGTATAAAATTTAAGAAATTATCTGCATGTTATGGAGGAAAGCACAGTGCATGTAGAGGGTGTGGCCTCAATAGCCCTGCAGTGTGCTGTGTGCATGTGATTGAGCAATGTCTATGGTAGAAACTAAACTAAAATTGCATTAAATCTGATTGTTTTAACAAAGATTATGCCACAAGATTTTGTTCTCAACTACATTTAAGTTCCCAGTTTCTGCAATTTAGCAAATTTCCAGTTCAGTTTATTCCCATATATTACTATTAATTCCCATGGAAAGTTTCCAGAATTTTGCAACCCTACGTAGGAGTCGCATTTAAAAGGAAAATCCGATCTGACCATTTACACAACACGTGCAAATGCACATATCCAATTCATATCGGATTTATTTACACATATGAATGAGGCCTGAAACCGATTGGAGAATATCGGAATCCATGTGAATTTTTCCTGCTTACACGGTCGTGGGCTATATCCGATCTGTGCCACATGGGAGGATCAAATCCGATTTGAGTCACTTGAACTATGCAGTGTAAATGCAGCCTTATTGTCTCGGGGTGAAAACCTTGTCCCAATATGTTTTTGATACATTTTGGACACAGAGGGACCATCATTCAACTGTGTGATTTAATATGCCATGGAGGGATTTATAAAATATTTAAAAATAAATATGTAAAAATACAGATCACAATGCAAATGGGAGAAGCCTCATATCATGTACAGCCGTTACCAGAGAAACTGATGTTTCTGCCGCTGCAAGAGCGCCTCCTGCTGGCAGAGAATTAATTTTATATTTTCAATAATCCCGTGTCCAGCAGGATGTTTTTGTTGTGGCTCTAGACTATCTCGATTTTAGTTTTGTATAGCTATATTTTAAAAAACAAATCAAACATTTGACTCTGAATTGCCGCTGATATGAAAGGAAAGGAAAATGCACACGGCGTTACAGGGTATTTAAAACTAAAGGAAAACGAGGGAAAACTCAAACTAATCCCCCACCACGGTGATACCGGTATAACCGGTGTTGTCACACGTTGATTAACCGGGGGAAAACTTCCTCACCGTCACAACCCTAGTAACAAGATGAGATAGAAGCAGTCCCTTTAAGAGAGTGCTCTTAATCTCAGCTGCTTAACTGTATAAAGACATCTGGGAGCCAGAAATCTTGCTGACTGAAAGGGGATCAAATACTTATTTCACTCATGAAAATGAAAATCAATTTATGACTTTTTTTAAATGCGTTTTTCTGGATTTTTGTTGTTGTTTTTATTCTGTCTGTTGCTGTTCAAATGGACCTACCATTTAAATTATAATCTGATCATATCTTTGTCAATGGATAACCATATAAAATCAGCAGGGATCAAATTATTTTCCCCCCGCTGTATGTTTTTGTAGCCATGTGCTTATCAGTCACGTTAAAGCAGTTAAATCTTCTGTTTATTCAGCGCAGCGATAGGGATTTCCTTGTTTTTTTTAGCCGTTGTGTATTTGGAGTTTCTCTGGCCTTCGAATGGAGATTTACTACTGATCACAGAACCGTGCTTCGATGACAAGATGCGCAGATGAATATCGCAGCTTTTGTCTAATATCAATTGTGATTTATCGTGCAGCCCTAATGGAGATTTACTTGTAAATATTAAAATGCATTCCTATAGCTCTGACTAATTAAAAAAAGTTTTTAAAAAAATCAGCCCCTTAAATGGGTCGTATTGACATACATGAGAGACTGAAGTAGGATAATAATTTTTTTGTTTCGTTTTTATAATCTAATCTCAAAAATTGAAGTGTGCTTAATGGGTACATGAGCTTAATAGGTACATTTATTCTATCGTGATCAACACACAGCTCTATTTATTTTCTGAATGAATCCACGTTTTTAAATTCAGAGTGAATCAATGACTCAGTGAGCCATTTATAAGGGCAGTCACTTGCATTGTTTTTGAATGAATCAGCCGTTTGAACAATTCAATTGCATGAAAGACTTGCATGACTTAAGACAGTGATTGTTTCTTTTTAATATATATATATATATATATATATATATTTAACTTCATATTTCAGTATGTATCTGTATTGAATTACAATTTATTTTATTTTATTATTTCTAATTTTTTTGTAATGTCCATTCAGTTATTTTCTAATTTAACACAACAACTTTAAGTTACCTGTAACACATTGTGCTGATTAAACATAACATTATTACAAGCGCATCTCAATAAATTAGAATGTCGTGAAAAAGTTTTTCTTGTAACTTATTTCAAAAAGTTAAACTTTCATATATTTTAGATTCATTACAAGTAAAACATTTTTTAAAAATTGTTTTAATTTTGAGGATTAGAGCTTACAGCTCATGAAAGTCAAAAATCAGTATCTCAAAATATTTGAATATTTACATTTGAGTTTCAATAAATGACCATCCATACAGTATAAATTCCGGGTATCTCTTGTTCTTTGAAACCACAATCATGGGGAAGACTGCTGACTTGGCAATGGTCCAGAAGACGATCATGGACACCCTCCATAAAGAGGGTAAGTCGCAGAGGGTCATTACTGAAAGGTGTGCCTGTTTACAGAGTGCTGTATCAAAGCATATTAAATCCAAAGTTGACTGGAAGGAAGAATTTGGGTAGGACAAGGTGCACATGCAACAGGGATGAACGCAAGTTTGAGAATACTGTCAAGCAAAGCCGATTCAAACACTTGGGAAAGCTTCACAAGGAGTGAACTGAAGCTGGAGTCAGTGCATCAAGAGTCACCACGCTCAGACGTCTTCAGGAAAAGGGCTACCAAGCCTCTTCTGAACCAGAGACAACGTCAGAAGCATCTTACCTGGGCTAAGGAGAAAAAGAACTGGACAGTAAAGTATGGAGTACCACAAGGATCTGTCCTAGGTCCTCTATTATTTTCATTATATATGTTGCCCCTTGGTAATATTATTAGAAAATACGGGATTAGTTTCCATTGTTATGCTGATGACACTCAACTATATATCTCAACAAAACCAGATGAAACCTCTAAACTATCTAAGCCAACAGAGTGTGTTAAAAATATAAAAGATTGGATGACCAGTAATTTTCTCTTATTAAATTCAGATAAGACAGAGATATTAATTATTGGACCTAAAAACAGTACACAGAATCTCTTGGATTACAATTTGCAACTAGACGGATGTAATGTTACTTCCTCTACAGTTAAAATCTGGTGTTATATTAGACAGCAACCTATCTTTTGAAAATCATATTTCCAATGTTACAAAAACAGCATTCTTTCATCTTAGAAACATTTCCAAGCTACGGAACATGTTAAGTGTTTTTGATGCAGAAAAGTTAGTTCATGCATTCATGACCTCTAGACTGGACTATTGTAATGCACTGCTAGGTGGTTGTCCTGCATCTTCAATAAACAAGCTACAGATAGTACAAAATGCTCCGGCTAGAGTCCTTACCAGGTCAAGAAAATATGATCATATTACTCCAATTTTACAGTCTCTGCACTGGCTACCTGTTAAGTTCTTATCAGTTACAACATATTATTACTTGCCTATAAGGCCCTAAATGATTTAGCTCCTGCGTACCTAACTAATCTTCTATCACGCTACAATCCAACCCGCTCCCTAAGGTCGCAAAACTCTGGACTCTTGGTAGTACCTAGGATAGCAAAGTCCACTAAAGGAGGTAGAACTTTTTCATATCTGGCTCCTAATCTCTGGAATAGCCTTCCTGATAACGTTCGGGGTTTAGACACACTCTCTCTGTTTAAATCTAGATTAAAGACACATCTCTTTAGCCAAGCATTCATATAATGCATCTCACAATCTTGTACTGCCAGTCTATCTGAACAAATGCACATTATTATGCTTTAGCTTGGGTTATGCTGATAATTTCATCCAGGGTTATCCCTGGATGGAACAACTGCTACGCTAATTGTCTTACTGTTTCTATGTTTCTGCCACGGGATTAACATCCCGTGGTAGCTAGGAATTACACAAGCTTCAGTCTGGATCCAACCCTTAAACGATCTGAGATGACCGAACACCTGAGAAGAGACGATGACAACCCCTTCGAGGACCTCAGAGGAAGCCAACCATCAGCGATTATACTGACTTAACCAAAGTCTGCCATAAATGGAGGATCAGCACCTGGAGACAACCTCTACAGCCCTGAACGTCAGTGGAGTCTAGGACACATAGATGAGCCCCAGAGACAGATCTCCAGTGAGAACCTCGTCACCTAGACATCCATCGGGGAAAGACCCCTGGAACCAGTGGACCACTTACACTCTGACTTTGCTGCAGTTGGAACAAACTACTGCTTCGTCTGGCCGGAGGGGAACTGGCCCCCCGACTGAGCCTGGTTTCTCCCAAGGTTTTTTCTCCATTCTGTCACCGATGGAGTTTTCGTTCCTTGCCGCTGTCGCCTCTGGCTTGCTTAGTTAGGGACACTTCATTTCCAGCAAAATCATCGACTTGATTGCACAGATATTATTTAAACTGAACTGAGCTGGACAATGCCATTACTAAATTCAATAATGAAATGCATTCAGCTGATAATTGAGTGTTAAATCCTGTCATTTTACATTATTGACACAATTTGCCTATTTTGATATTGTGCAGTGCTTTGTTACAATTTGTATTGTTAAAAGCGCTATATAAATAAAGGTGACTTGACTTGACTGTTGCTCAGTGGTCCAAAGTCCTCTTTTCAGATGAAAGTTACATTTGCATTTCATTTGGAAATCAAGGTCCCAGAGTCTGGAGGAAGAGTGGAGACACAGAATCCATGTTGCTTGAAGTCCAGTGTAAAGTTTCCACAGTCTGTAATGATTTGGGCTGCCATGTCATCTGCTGGTGTTGGTCCACTGTGTTTTCTGAAGTCCACAGTCAACGCAGACATCTACCCGGACATTTTAGAGCACTTCATGATTCCTTCTACTTGCAAGCTTTATGGAGATGCGGATTTCATTTTCCAGCAGGACTTGGCACCTGCCCACACTGCCAAAGGTACCAAAAGCTGGTTCAATGACCATGGTGTTACTGTGCTTGATTGGCTAAATTTATATTTAGAGTATTTAGAGTATTGTTTCTTTTTAAAATAATTTCATATTTTAGTATTTATCTGTATTGTTGTGTTGAATTAAAATGTATTTCTAAAACTACTTTTTGTAATGTCTATTCAGTGATTTTCTATTCAGTGAAATTATAATTTAACACAAATTTGAATTTATCGTGCTGATTGACATAACACATAAACATAACATTATTAAGTAATGTAATTAATTTGAGGTTAATTTTATTAATAACTTTATGTAATTAATTTGATTAAAAAAATATTCGCTTGATAGCTCTAATAAAAGAAAATTAAAACACAATTAACACCCACCCACCCACTTAATTTCTGTTATTATTAACTCACGGTGTACAACAAACAGTCATTAAATATGAATAAATAATAAAAACCAACCTCCTTGTTCCTCCTGTTTTATTCTCCAGGTTTCTGGTTCCTCTTGTTTTGTTTCCCAGCTTTCTGGTTCCTCATGTTTTATTATCCAGGGTTCTGGTTCATCTTGTTTTATTCTACAGGCTTCTGGTTCCTCTTGTTTTATTCTCCAGGTTTCTGGTTCCTCTTGTTTTGTTTCCCAGCTTTCTGGTTCCTCATGTTTTATTATCCAGGGTTCTGGTTCATCTTGTTTTATTCTACAGGCTTCTGGTTCCTCTTGTTTTATTCTCCAGGTTTCTGGTTCCTCTTGTTTTATTCTACAGGTTTCTGGTTCCTCTTGTTTTATTCTCCAGGTTTCTGGTTCACTCGTTTTCTCCTCGCTCTCCTCTTTAACAAACACCATCTTCACAGCAGCAGATCTCAGTTCAGATGATACTCCTCCAGATATTCCTGCTTGCTTCAAAACTTTGTCATGACTGTGAGGGTGAGAATATTAAAGGTATTTACTGACCTGATTCAAAACAACATTTTTAACAGTCTGAATTAAAAGAGCATCAAGACAAAACAACAGACAGCACGGTGAAACTAATCTTCTTCCTCCGAGGTTTAAAGGTGTTTGGCAAACAAACGCATGTGTTTAGCGCCACCCGCTGGACTGGAGTGTGAAGCGGCGAGAGGAGGGAAATAATACAGGGAAAATTACTAATTAAAATTAGTGCGTCTACTCTATAAGGTGAGCTGTTTTTTTTTTTTTTACAAAAAAGCCGATCTGCACAAATAAACGAAAAGGAATTAAAATTAGCCTCACATGGTATTTCTTCAGCATCAACCGTCTTTGTGAGAGAGGATTAGAAGAGAAAAACAAGCAAATTATTAGTCAAATATTTCACACAATCACACAACAAAAATTGGACAGTCTTAGCATGAAAATCTGTCTAAATATCTGGAACTTAAGACATAACCGACTTTGAAGGATATTTTAATATAGAATATGTTTGTGTGTATTTATCATTTCAAATTAAAAACAAAACAGCCACATAGCAATTATTTTCTCAAGTCCACACAACTACTTTTCCCTTGGCCCAGATACTGCAATGAATGACGGCCCTGGTGTGGCCCTAATCTTAATTAAAGACAGGGCAAAACATGGGCCATAACTGGGCCAAGTCTCAGCAGTTAATAACTTATAACTGGCCTTGAAGAGGGCCAGAACAGGTTTTATTATTGGTACAGATTCTCAGCCATAAGCAAACCACATCAAAACCAGTCTTTAACCAGAAACCCCAAAACTGAGACATGCCCAGCCTAGTCTTGTCCAAATCATCTGTATAAATAAGTCCTGAGAAAATTACATTTTGAAAATGACTTCATTATTTAACAGTATTATTTAACTTTATTTAACAGTCACAATTACATAATTGTTTATATTTGAACTAAATTATTAGCATTTGAACACTTTCTAACATTGAAATTATCCGACAGCTTCATTAATGAAGAACAAACAAGACATCTGTATATTCCTGTTTGTTCTTCATTATCTTCAGTGTGTTTGATTCTGCAGGGTTCTGGGTCTCTCATCTTCTCTCTGTCCTCATTAATAAACTCAGTCATCACAGATTTCAGCTCTTCCTGATGATCTGATGAGTCCTTGATGATTTAAGCAGCTCTGCTTTTGCAGTGTTTGAGGTAGATGTGTTCCTGTGGCTCAGTGGTAGACCATTGCATCAGCAGCGCAAAACGTTGTGGGTTCAATTCCCAGGGAACACACATACTGATAAAAAATGTATAGGCTGAATCGCTTTAAGTCGCTTTGGATAAAAGCATCTTCTAAATGTAAATGATGCTTCGATACTCGTCTTCACTTGTTAACTGATGGGAATATTCCAGCATTTATTGGTGAATTACTTAATGTGTGATTGTTGTGGGAGGATATTCACTGAACATGAATGTCTGTGTGGAAGAAGCAGATTTTCCAAAAACAACTTCAGGTAAATAACACAATATCCAAATAATGTCTGAAAGTCTAATAACTACATCCAAAGCAATAAAGTAATGAACATGTTATAGTTTTATATGTGCAGAAACTTACAGTGATCTCAAAATCTTATTTAAACAGAAAGAGTACCACAAAGTAGACATTTTATGTTTCCATATTTTAAATCTCTCATAAGGAATTCAGTTTGAATGTTTTTGTGGGAGGATTAAACTTTGACATTTACTTTTCTTTCATTTCAGGTTGTAGGCACCAGTGTTGGGGTAATGCATTACAAGTAATGCGAGATACGTAATAATATTACTTTTTTCAAGTAACTAGTAAAGTAACGCATTACTTTTAAAGTTAATAGAAAATATCGGAGTTACTTTTTTCCCATTTATTGACGACAGTGAGCTGTGTGAACATGATGTTACTGTAGTTCTAGACTAAATATGAATGTGTATTAATTCATCCCACTCGCAAAAAAACAGATTCAGTATTCATCAAAATGAATTAAAACAGTGAAATGCAAACTCAGAATATGACGCAAACCTGCAATAATTAAATATGTTAAACAACACAAATATATCTAATCTCATTTTATTAAGCGATGTCTTTGCTGCTGACCTTTGATGATCCAGTTCAACCATACTAATAAGCAAAAATTACTTTAGATAAACTAAAAATTATGCTTCATTGTTTTGTTTTTGTATTGCTGAAAAGTGTTGAACCTTCTTCTGTACAGACGTTTATTTACATTTCATTCAGCCTAAGGGTTTATTCATTACACTTTTTGGTGTGAAAGGCTTTTCCATTTGCTATAAATAGAACTTCTTGTATTAAAAACAAACAATCAAGCCCTGCTCATATTTAAAAAGTAACGCGAAAGAAACACGAAAGTAATGTAACGCATTACTTTCCATAAAAAGTAACGTAATTAGTTATTTTTTTAGGGAGTAACGCAATATTGTAATGCATTACTTTTAAAAGTAACTTTCCCCAACACTGGTAGTGTAACGAAGAGTCAGAGAAGTTAGGATCCATTTGCAGTTTTATTGAGAATAGTCAGGCAATACTGGGTCAGACACCGGCAAGTGTAAGCAAGGCAGAGTAGAACACCAGGCAAGAGACCGGGGCAGGAAACAAACAATCACAGTCCAATAAACACAATCCAAGTCGGGGCAGGCAGCAAACGATCAGAATAATGAGCAAACAGTCCAAGGTCAGATAACAAGAAGGTAAACACGGGTAGAACGCTCAGAAATGACAGCAAGGCAAATCAACACTTCGCAACAAGTCTGTGTGTGTGTGTGTGTGTCTTATATGTGTGTGTGTAAATGGGGAACAGGTGTGGATGATTGATCAGTCCCAGGTATGAGGGGAAATGTGAAATGGAGTCCGAATGGCAACTGACTAGTATTCAGGTGAGGGTTCCCTCTGGTGGTGCGGAGGCGGCGGTACGGGAGCCTCCTCTGTAACAGGTAGGCCCCAGCATGATTTGTCAGATAACATTTGCAAATAACATTTTAAAATCTATTTTAACTGTAATTATGTAAAAATTAAAATTCATAAGAATAATAATATCAGTTATATTTTTTTTAAGTATTGTTAACTTAATACAATGGCACAAATTAATAATAATTACAAGTCATAATAACTTAACATATTTGAGTTTTTCCACAAGTAATGTGTAATAGATATATTTAATTTCTGAAAACATATAGGCCTAATGCTTCAGTTTATTAAAAAAGGCAATCAGTTGCCTTAATTGTTTTGAGTTTTGTCAACTTATCAGGGTTTACAGTGGGCCAGCAATTGTGAAATTTGGATAAAATGCTGTTAACACATTTTATCTGTAATTTATATGGACGAATATTATTATAATACAAATCTATCTTCAGTTCATCTTTTAGTGTGCATGCACTGCACCCATTCACTCATCACAATGTTAATAATCTTCAGTTCATCTTTTAGTGTGCATGTACTGCACCCATTCACTCATCACAACGTTAATAATCTTCTGTTCATCTTTTAGTGTGCATGTACTGCACCCATTCACTCATCACAACATTAATAATCTTCAGTTCATCTTTTAGTGTGCATGTACTGCACCCATTCACTCATCACAACATTAATAATCTTCAGTTCATCTTTTAGTGTGCATGTACTGCACCCATTCACTCATCACAACATTAATAATCTTCAGTTCATCTTTTAGTGTGCATGCACTGCACCCATTCACTCATCACAATGTTAATAATCTTCAGTTCATCTTTTAGTGTGCATGCACTGCACCCATTCACTCATCACAATGTTAATAATCTTCAGTTCATCTTTTAGTGTGCATGTACTGCACCCATTCACTCATCACAATGTTAATAATCTTCAGTTCATCTTTTAGTGTGCATGTACTGCACCCATTCACTCATCACAACGTTAATAATCTTCTGTTCATCTTTTAGTGTGCATGTACTGCACCCATTCACTCATCACAACATTAATAATCTCCAGTTCATCTTTTAGTGTGCATGTACTGCACCCATTCACTCATCACAACATTAATAATCTTTAGTTCATCTTTTAGTGTGCATGTACTGCACCCATTCACTCATCACAACATTAATAATCTTCAGTTCATCTTTTAGTGTGCATGTACTGCACCCATTCACTCATCACAACATTAATAAACACGCACACTACAGAGGTGGCTGATGCTGATGTTGGCAGCCGCACTTATAACCAATCTTTAGGGATCAGCAAACAGACTTGATGATTCTTGAGTGACAGGTTTCTAATGCGGTAGCGGTTCAGATTTTAATTATGATATCAGAATGAATAACTGTATAATCAAGTGGTCACATGTCTATAAGTAACACGGTAAAGTGTGGGACTCTGAAAACGTTAATTACACCAGTGGAGGGAGATGGCACAAAGGCTCTAATATCACTGCAATGCCGAAATCAGTAGACCACAGTTTATTAAATTGATAAAAATCGAAACTCAATATCTGTCTATACAATCATGTCTTTTATCGTTCAGGTCCAGATTGGTAATATATCCTTGGAAGCAGAGGTGGAAAGAGTACAAAAATATTGTACTCAAGTAAAAGTACCATTACATTACTGAAATTTTACTTAAGTACAAGTAAAAGTACCAGTCTAAAAATATACTCAAGTAAAAGTAAAAAGTAGCTCATTTAAAATTTACTCAGAGTAAAAATTACTTAGTTACATTTTAACAATGGGAGGGAGGATAAAATGGGACCAAAGGTGTCAAACTCAGTTCCTGGAGGGCCACAGCCCTACACAGTGTAGATATTACCCTAATTAAACACGTCTGATACAGCTAATCTAATCATTTAGGCTGATTTGAAAACTACATGGTGTGTGTGTTGGAGCAGGGTTGGAACTAAACTCTTTAGGGCTGTGGCCCTCCAGTAACACCCTCCAGAGTTTGACACACCTGGGATATGGGCCTATAAATCTCAAACTAGGTGTTTTTAATTAAAGGAATCAGTTATTTAGAATAATAACACATTTAGGCTGTTACCAGGGAAATTAAATCAGTATCAACAAAATTCATCTTTGCAATGCAGAGGAAACGCAGAAGCTTCATCTGAAGTGGCATATATGTATTACACACTGACATGAATGCATTTAGCCTGCAGTTATAAATGCAGAAATAATGTTTTGATAAATAAGACATAAAATGTGACCCTGAACCACAAAACCATAAGGGTCCATTTTCCTAAATTGCGATTTAAACATCATCTGAAAGCTGAATAAATAATATTTCCATTGATGTATGGTTTGTTATGATCGGACAATATTTGAAAATCTGGAATCTGAGGGTGCAAACAATCCAAATATTGAGTAAATCTCCTTTAAAGTTGTTCAAATTAAGCTCTTAGTTTTGATATATTTACAGTAGGAAATTTACAAAATATATTAATGCAACATGATCTTTACTTAATATGCTAATGATTTTTGGCATAAAAGAAAAATGTATAATTTTGACCCATACAATGTATTGTTGGCTATTGCTACAAATATACCCCAGTGACTTAAGACTGGTTTTGTGGTCCAGGGTCACAAATGTTAAATAGTCATTTGAAATAAAAAAAATAAAAAGATACTTTAAATGTTAAATTAGAACCACCAGTAGGTGTCAGCAAGTCACTCATAAGAGAGTCATTGCGATTGAACAGAATCATTTAAACGGTTAATTCGTTCAGGAACAAAACACCGTCATTGCTCAGAGTCAGAGACGCAAAACTGTGTATGATGGCTGTGTTTGTTTGCGTCGCCAGGCCATTTTTAGGGGGGCTTTAGCACCCCTACATTTCTGCTCAGCCCCCCTAAAAATCTTGTGATTCTTCCCCTTTAAATTTCAAATGAAAACGGCAGCAGACTTCGGCTCCTCCCAATCTTTCTGCGCGTTCTTCAATCCACAGACTGCGGTGACGCAGAGGAAAGGACAAGGTGTGTGTTTATCGATAGATTGTTATAATATCTACATCTATGCAGTTCTTTGTCATAAATACTGTTTACAAAAAGTCATGGGAGAGCAATCGGTTTCCAATCTACTGTAAAGTTTTCGCTGCATTCACCACTCATCACACCACAGCTGTTTCCTTCAGCGAAAGCCCTTAACACATATGAACGCATACTTTATAAAACGATCACGTTATTGTTATTTGTAAATATTTTTATTTATTTATTATTATACCCTCATTGGGGGCTGAGCCCCCCTAAAATGAAAATCCTAGAATCACCCCTGGTGTTTGGTATTATTTTTGTTGTCGAAATAGAGCAAAAACAGGCAATATGGTGTCTAAAACGCAAGTCTCTTAATTAACTTCTTGTTTTTTGAACTGTTGTAAAAAGCAAAACTACAGGCATATGTAATCATGGTGATTTTTTGAGAAAAACGGCATTCTTCATGTGATGTTGACTTACTATATTAAATTATATAAATATATAAATTTTCTGCTTCTATATCTTCAATTTTGTGATCATTCTAAACGTATTTTAACAGACTGAATCACGCAGTGAAAGAAAGCACTCTAAATGCACGCGGACTAGTCTAATCTAACGTTACTAGATTTCACGGCACACTGTTTAGAGTGATTTGTTTGGTTTTTGGCAAAATACTGATAATGTCAAATCGCACATCGTTAAAACAACAATTACTATATTATCTCAGATGATATTGCACACCCTGCACCACTGTCTTTTTGGCTAATTTGTGCAAAACCTTTTGCTAAACCGTCAAAGCTTAATTTTAACCACCAATGCAACGATGCAAGTATTTACCTCACCTCTACATGCTTGCGAAGGGTTGATGTCTAGATGTTATAAGCTGCTAGTTCGGTCTCCCGAGGCAAACACAGCTAACACTGCATAATAGAGCATGAATATATGGCCAGGGGTTCACTTCATTTCCTTCGAGTTCAACTTTAGCAGAGTACGACGGGGTTTGGTTTTCCGCTGGGTCTGCACCATTAACGCCTGTCTTGTCCGTCTGCATCTTTCTTGTGATTTTAGCGCCAGTTTCTTCTTCTGCCCATTATTTACTGCAGTTGTTTCCACGGAGCAATTTTTTTTTTACTCAGTAACGAATGTGTTTTAAAATGTAGCGAAGTACAATACTTCATACAAAATATACTTAAGTAAAAGTAAAATTACAGATTAAAAAAATTACTTAAAAAAGTACAAGTACACAAAAAAGCTACTCAATTACAGTAATGCGAGTAAATGTAATTCGTTACTTTCCACCTCTGCTTGGAAGCGACTTGATTAGTTTTGACTGCAAATTTCTGTATTTTGTTCTACAATGTAGCCCACTTCATGAAAGACTTTCTCTGGTTGTGTGTGAATTTAAAGTGCGACGGTAAGGGCATTGGTGTGGACGAGTGTGAAATAACTTACCTGACAATTATGTTGCTTTTCCCAATCACTTATATTAGGCATTTTTCTATTTAAATTGGCTTCTTCTGACTGTTGACAATGATGCCAATGCTGAACATTAGGGCCGAAAGATGACCTCTACAGCCCTGAATGTCAGCAGAGACCATGTCAACTATAGATGAGCCCCAGAGACAGATCTCTTCTGAAGACCTCATCATCTAGACAGCCATCGGAACAAGACCACAGAAACCAGATGAGTCCTCTGCACAATCTGACTTTGTTGCAGTCTAGAATTAAGCTGCTGGTTCCGTCTGTTCAGAGGAGAACAGCACACAATTTTGATGCACTATTTCCCTGTTTAATACTGTAAAGCTGTATTAATCTGCTTTGAAAAAAAAGCGCTATATAAATAATGGTGACTTGACAAAGGAACATGTTCACTTTGTTCTTGCTGTCTGAGGGAGAAAAGTTTAACAAGTGTCGAGGGGTCAGTGGCCTCATTTATAAAATGTTGCACAGAAACCATCCTAAATTTGATCTTACGATCATTTCTCAGATATGAGAACATGCATTTCATAGAATGAATGTACGAACAGAAATCGTGCATGCGCCTTCGTTTTAGATGTGAAATCTATGAATCACAAATAATCTTAAACTTGCGCCGCACAATTGAATGGTTTCAGCTCTCTGCCTTGTAAACGACACCAATCATCATAATTTAGAACAGCGAGCTGCAAGAACAGCTTACATTTTCAAAAATCTGCAGTACACAGACAATAAAAAGTGTGTCCGTTTGCTCAGACCCTGATGTGACGCTAAGCACTTTTTCACATCAAAGACAGTTTTTATAAATATGAGCGCTGGCGTGGATTCAAACGTACGAGCACTCTAAGATCAAATCTGAGCGTACACACGTTTCTGGAGTTCATTTCTGCATTAAATTGTGGATGAATTCATGGATAGCTGAGTGAAGGATGACTTTACTGACAGACACACAGTTCATCCACCCTTAGAATTACCTCATAACGCTAGCATTATCATTCAAAATTGTTTATAAATTCAGAACATGATTGGAATAGAATTATATTTTAAATATATTTAAATATATTTTAAATATGACCAAAATATTTCTCTACAACAGCAACAGCAGTGTTTACAACAGCAAAACCACCATAGCGTGTAAATGTAGCAACATCTCTCTGGAAATAAATAAACAAATGTCTGTCAATATAAAATAAATAATATTCTGTATAAAAGAGGATAAAAAATTTAAGACATGTTGGACTTCAAACGTCCTGCGTGATCAAAAATTGAAGGAAGGCGAAATATAAAAAGTATTGAAATTTATTGATCAGAACAGCGCTGGGTTGTTCTCAGACCCAACGTCTCACAAAGAACCAACCCAGAGCCATAAAATCACAACATTTTATAGTATGTGTCGTCTTCTCCCCTGGGGGTGGGGGGTCCACCCTTGGATCCTCCAATCAGCTATCACTTCTTTGTCTCCTTTTTCTGCAAAACAGATAACCCTACCCCTAGCACCCAAGTAATCTGATCTTGTTATGTGTGTGTGTGCACATTCCTTGAGGTAAAACTCCCCCTTCCCCTCTCCCAAGGTTGCTAACCCCCACACACACTCTACAGAAAGCTCATTACATTTTCAGCAAGCAATACGTTTAAAACCTTAATAAGAAATCCCATGGAAAAATTGATTACACACATAAACAAGTTATTAAAACTGATTATTAATATAAATGATTAAAAATGATTAAAATCCCTCAACCCCTCTCTTGACCTCTGAAAGAGGTCACACATCATTTCTCTCGTCATCATCATCACCACTATCAGAACACTGATTTGCTGACAGCAGTGGCATGCTATAAGGGGGCGGTGTCATATCTTTTTTCTCTATTGCTGCTACAATTAAACGATTACATAGGGATCTAATGCATGGAATGCAGCAACAACCACATGTTACTAATATAGCTACAAAGACTGCAATTGAGACCACAATGGACATTATCAGTGCCTTCCACTTACCTAGCGCTCTGTCCAGCCACTGTCCCTATTTCGGAATGTTCTTTCATTTCTACTGATAACACACGTAGCCCTTCTAATGCTTTAGTTACTGATCCGTCAGGAGCAGTGTTATTGGGGATAAATGTACAACATAAATCACCAAACATATGGCACACACCTCCCTTTTCAGCTAGCAACATGTCTAGAGCCAATCTATTTTGCACTGCCATCAGTGATGTAGGAGCTAATTGTTCAGACAGGCCTTTTACTGCGTCTCTGGAAAGGTTAGTCAATCTCATTACATTGTAATGTACATAGTTTATTCTATCAACGTTTTTGTTAGGGGTTATTGGAAAGAGGGCAGCAATAATAGGTATGTTTTCGAATCCTGCAGCTATCTGATCAGCTAATTTATATTCATCTGGGACTCCTCTTGGGACCCCGATGGCATCCATATATGTGGGATTGTTTAATGATAAGTCTATAGTTGCTCCACGTTTTCTTATCACATGACTTCTTCTTCGGTTTGTTAACTGCCCTGTGCCTTTATTCATGTCAACTACTTTCTCTCCTATCAGCGTACATCATATCCTCTCCATGAACTATTCTTTCCCTGACAATTAAAAACTGAACATATATCAAATGTAAACGACGTGGTTGAATCTTCTTCATAGTCAAGTTCTATGCCTGGTTACGTTTGAGTCTTGTTGCAATTTTTTCTATGCCTAAAATTATACCTACGATAGTGATGGAGATGATGAGGAGGAAACCCATACCTGGCCAATTTTCCCACAGTCTCATTTTTTGTACCTTCTTCAAACACAAAATCAGTATAAAAAATTAAAACATTAAAACCTTAAATCATACACTTGTAATTAATGAAAACGTGATTATATGAAATTAAATAAAACTCATAAAAACTTGTGAAATTAATTATAATGAATATATGGTTATAACTATGTCTATTCCTGTAAAGACTTTACTCAAAATATTCTGGACTCTTTGGGAGTCTAGTTTGTCCAGACCACACCCCAGACGGGGTACGAAACACTTTTCACTCTATGTTCTACACACCAATCTCTCATGTGTTTTAAACTGTTGGTAAAATCTCCGTATGTGGGGAGATCAGTGCACTTTCTTTTTATGATTAAATGAAAAATTGTTCTGCCGTCTTCTTCCTGTGTCACTGCACATTCACCAGGTTTTTTTGTTTTGTTGTTTCACTTTCTCCACACCATATTTATCTTTAAATGTTACTGCAATACCTGCACCATATGCACAATCTGTGCTTACACAATGTGCCAAAGGTTCGTAATTTAATTTTCCAGCACTTTTACTCCCAGCATCCCCCAGCATCCTCCCTCTCTTGGACCTGAGACCTCAGGTCCACTGCAGTTTGTGCCAAAGACCTGCTAGGGGGGTCACATGCAACACAAGAAGACAAATGATACCAGGTGTCGCCTTTTCCTGCTAGGCGGACACAATGCAATGTTCTTGAGGTGACTCTCAGGGGTTCAGACCATTTGGCCTCGTTCCACTTCCTACGGAATTTTTCAGTCTGACCCACTCGGTTGGCGGGGGAATCGGTTCTGGTTCATTGTCTGCAGTGACCTGCTGGGAAAATTGTTTAATCAGAGCAGTTAGTTTATCAAAATAAACACAGTGTGATAAAGTTGTGATTTGGTCAGGTCTCAGTGGCGTTGAAGGTCCAGGGAAAGAACGACCTGTAAGCAACTCAAAGGGTGTAAAGCCAGAAATCCTGTTAACAGAGGAACGTACAAACATTAATATCAATGGAAGGGCAGATAACCATGTCAATTTGGTCTGTGCACAGATTTTAGCCAATTTCCGTTGTCGCAGAGAGGTGAAAAGGTGAAAGCTGCCGAATTTACAAATGACATGACTGAATGTGTGGTGAGAACAGTCACCTGATGCCCCATGACTATGTGTGATGTTTTCTCAATTATCTTAGCTAGGCCTGCTACAAACCTAGCACAGGTTGGCTGACGTTGTTCAATACCATCCAATAGGACACTGACATACATCAAAACTCTTCTGGTCCCTGTCTGTTTTTGAAATAGGACCCCATGTGCACTGTTTCCTGTTCCAGAGACATCCAGAAAGAAACCTAGGGAATAATCTGCACAATTTAGATGGGCTGCATGAGCCATTTCTGTTTTTAAGGCAATAAAAGCTTGTTCTGCCTCAGGGGTCCATGTCAATTCAGCCTTTAAATTTGTCATACCCTGTTCTTCACAATCTGTCTTAACGGTGTGGTCAGCGAGATGAACATAGGGATGTAATTTTTGCTGAAACCTGTGAGGCCGAGTAAGGAAAGCATGTCCTTCACTGTTAGTGGTTTGGGATGTGATAAAATGCTGTCATGTTGACGGTGGGAGAGTGTGGAGCCCTGAGCTGTGATTAACCTTCCCATAAATGTAACTGATGGCCTGCTGACTTCATTTGCACTCTTCATTTGTTGTGGCAGCGAGCAACAGGTCATCAACATACATTATCAAGACACAGTCTGGGGAAATGTGCATTTTGTCAATTGTTCTTTTAGTACTTGATTAAAAATCCCTGGTGACAGGATGAAGCCTTGTGACAATCTGTTATAAGAGTACTGGCGGCCTCTGTAGGTGAACGCTAAACATGACTTACCACTACACTCATTAGGGATGGGGAAATGTCTAATTCTACCCAATAAATGTCAGCTGCCTCCTTTAATGGCCCTCCCAACAGGACACTCTGCCTGCAGCCTTTTGAAGCAGTCTGTGAGCAATCAACCTGTGTGCCATCTGGAAAAGTCACTATTACCCCTTGTGGTGAACATAAAATACTGGCCCCCAATTTAATAAGTAAATCCCTTCCAAGCAGAGGTACAGGAGCATTCGAGGAGTATAGAAATTAGTGTGTCAGGCTTTGATTTACCACTTGGACAGTCAATTGTTTTGTCATTGGCCAATGTTCTAACCCACCAGAGAAACCCATGACTCCCACTGTTTTATCACTTAGATCTTTGTCTGTGATTGTGCCTCTTGTTACAGTGGAGTATGTAGCTCCAGTATCAACCAGAGCCCTTAGTGGTTTGTTGTCAACCACTATTTCCATGAGGGGTTCAGCCATTCCCCTCACGGTGGTTCTCTGTGGGCCCCTTCAACAGTCCCCCGCGTCTCCCTCCGGGCCCCATGTTGGGTGCATAGGCGCCTGTAGGTTGGCTGGAGACGGGTGCTGTTGCCCCGGGTATCGTGAGGTGTATGGTCCCCTGCCACGACCACCAGGTCCACCTCTGAGAGGACCCCATCCCCCTGCAGGTGGTCCTGTAAATTGGCATCCCCCTTGCTGTGAGGGGCAATTTGCTTTCCAATGTTTACTGCTGCCACACACATAACAACCCCCTCCTTGCTGTGCTCTACCTCTGCTACCTCTTCCTCTATATCCCATATTTCCACCCCTCTGGACTCTATTTCCTCCCCAATCACCCATCTGTGACCATGGTGTTTGGTATGTTGACCCCTGGTCATACCCAAAATATGGAGGAACCGGTGAAGGGGTGGGTGGGTCATTCACAGACTGCTGAGACATTTGCTTAGTTTTCTTTGGACCATTATTTCTAGCTATGTCTAATTGCAATTTTAGCAGCTGATTTTTTGTCTTTTCTAACTCCTCCTCTTCTTTGTGCAGTTTATCAACTGTCCTATCAATGTGAAATACTAAGTGTCTTTCCCATACTTCATTGGTTGCTACTGGTATATCGGGATTACCTTCCATGGCCTGTTTTACGCCATTGGGGGCCCCTGACATCACTGCTGATCTGAAAATGTCACGTGTTATGGGATTATTCAAACTGTTTTCCTCAACCATTTGTTCCCATTCTGCGGCACATCTGAAATAATAACCTGATCCAGTCTAACCGGGTTTAATGCGAAATTTGATGTTTTGATATGTAGTTGGGGTGTGGGGAACTGTTTTCTCAGAGTTAACCCCACATTTGTACACACTGTTGTGTATGGGTCATCATTTGGTGAATTTGTAATATCTGCATTTTCCTCGAAATCCCTCATTTGTGAAGCAGTAAAAATCTGGCCTAAAAGGCACCTCAAATCCCCCACAGCCAACGTGGTTCCATGGCATAAGGCCATTAATTTAGTCAACCACCTACCTCCCCCCGAGGTGATTGGGGGCAGTTTTGCTAAGACTGCAGTCATGTCACTATGACTCCAGGGTTGATATTTATGACCCTGACTACCCATCAATAGTGGATAGTTACTCGGTGTATTATTGGGATGACCAAATGCTGATTTTAATTGTTCAAGTGGGCCACCTGAAGCCCCAATACCCTTCTCTAGCTGTGGTGGGGAGGGTATTTTGATCTCCTTTAGATCTCTGGGTGTGAATTGGGGTTTCAATTGGTCCAGTCTGCCTCTTGTTCTTTCTGCTATGGGGGATGTAACTTCCCTGTCTACATTCATGGTGCCTTTAATTACTATTCTGAGACCTTCCCTTCTCCCATCTTCACCTTCCTCCTCTCCCTCATGTTGAGACCCTGTCCTACTTCCTAGTTCTTCATGTTCTGTGTCCTCTGCATGATGTGATCTCTCACTATGTCGTGATCCTGATCTAGCGCCTGACTGCTCAGCCTCATCCAATCGTGCTGTTAGTGATAATATTTGGTCTCTCATCATATCTAACTCAGCCATTTCCACCTCCACTTCTGTTTCTTTTACAGTCACCTGAACTTGCTGTAAGTCTTGGTTTGGTATGTAGGGCGGCGGCGGCCTTACTGAGTGCAAGTCCGGATATAAGCTTGGAGGCGGGGCAAACGCTGTCTCATCAGAAACACTACCCTGTGTACTTCCTGATTTCTTTGTCATTCCTTTCTCTGACTTCTCTGTCTTCACATGCTCCCCCCCACCCTTTTTAGCAGGACTCAGGGCGGTTGCAGTAAGTGCTATTCTTGTCCACAACCTAACCTCAGTTCTATATTCTTCTTCTTGGTTGGAATATTTACTCTTACTCAACCAATTTATACTGTTTTTCCCTTCTACATGTCTTTTTAGTCTTACATGAGTTCTTTTTTCCATAGCTCTAATTTTTGGAGCTAATGCCACCGACATTTTGTCGGGATTATCCCATCCGTTTTCAATACATATCTGACTCCATTTCTTTTCCCAAATTTTCTTCTCTTTTTTATGATTTTTAGGCTCCGATTGAGCCAGTAACATATCTACTACATTGTCCCACTGCGTTGTTATTGGGGGACATCCATATTCCTCACATTCTCTCTCAAATTCAGACATTTTACACAACACACACAATACACAATACTCTAAATTCAAAAAATGCTGTAGGACTTTAACCCCTCAGTCTAACTGGGTGGACTTTAACCCCTCAGTTTTTACCAAAATGACTGGGTGGACTTTAACCCCTCAGTTTTTGACCGGGTGGACTGGTTACCCCTCGGTTCTTGACCGGGTGGACTGGTTACCCCTCGGTACTTACAATAATTTCTGATCAATATATATCAATATTTCATTTAATAAATGGAACGGAATACAATTCAAATTCAACACAAGAAATTTAGAATGTCCAATTTGCAGAAGTTTGATTTAACAGGTTTCTGCTTACCTTATTTTAATCGGTCGACCGTGTGTTGAACCCGAGTTCGTTCCGTCCCGTAACTCTTGGCCTTCAATGACCTTTTACTCTTTACTGCCTTTTCTCCAATCACGTCGGGGTCACCAATTGTTGGACTTCAAACGTCCTGCGTGATCAAAAATTGAAGGAAGGCGAAATATAAAAAGTATTGAAATTTATTGATCAGAACAGCGCTGGGTTGTTCTCAGACCCAACGTCTCACAAAGAACCAACCCAGAGCCATAAAATCACAACATTTTATAGTATGTGTCGTCTTCTCCCCTGGGGGTGGGGGGTCCACCCTTGGATCCTCCAATCAGCTATCACTTCTTTGTCTCCTTTTTCTGCAAAACAGATAACCCTACCCCTAGCACCCAAGTAATCTGATCTTGTTATGTGTGTGTGTGCACATTCCTTGAGGTAAAACTCCCCCTTCCCCTCTCCCAAGGCTGCTAACCCCCACACACACTCTACAGAAAGCTCATTACATTTTCAGCAAGCAATACGTTTAAAACCTTAATAAGAAATCCCATGGAAAAATTGATTACACACATAAACAAGTTATTAAAACTGATTATTAATATAAATGATTAAAAATGATTAAAATCCCTCAGACACTTCAGTTTCTAATCCCAGAGTTAGTAATAGATGCAAATAAAATATTCTTTAACTTTGTGCTCACTCAGAACAAAGCCCCTTAAAAGTAACTGTTCAAAAACACTGCGCTAAAAAAACTCAAAGCTGAGCGGCAGTCAAACTAGTTGCGATGAAAAGTGTGCACGCTTATTGTGATTATTAGGGTAATCTGCCGGAAGTGCAACAATGCAATCCTTGAAGTGTGAGTTTATCCGTGCGTCTTCAGCCATGTATTCAGTCAGATTAAATATTTTCTTCTTAAGAAAAGAAAAAGATATTATTAAGAACATATTTGAGCATCTCTTCAGAATTTTTCACGACTTGCGTGTTGTGAATCGGGCCTCTGGCCCAAAAGAGAGAATTAATGAATGAATGAGACAAGTGGAGAGGAAAGCTAGAGATAGAGCCAATTCAATAAATGAGGATTATCAGGAGGCCATGATTGACAAGTGCCAGAGGAGGGAATTTGCCCAGGACACTGGGGTTACACCCCTACTCTTTTCCAAGAAGTGACATGGGATTTTAAATGACCACAGAGAGTCAGGACCTCGGTTTAATGTCACATACGAAAGACAGTGCTTTTTTTAAAGTATAATGTCCCCATCACAAAACTGGGGATTTAGGTCTCACACAGACCACAGGGTGAGCACCCACTGCTGCCCTCGCTAACACCTCTTCCAACAGCAACCTATCCTTCCCAGGAGGTTTCCCATCCAGGTACTGACCAGGCTCAACCCTGCTTAAGTGGGCAACCAGTCTTGGGCTGCAGGGTGATATGGCTGTGGTCTAAAACTACAACACCAACAAAAAAACGCATTACACATGCAGCAAAACAGAACTGCTCCAACAGCAGCAGCAATGAGAAAACACTGCTGCTCACACAGACGCATTTTGACATGCTCACATACTGCTTCTGATATGACCCCTGTTCCAATCATTATGCATTCCGCTCATGCCCCCCCGTGCTCTTCATATTTTGTATGTCTCTCCCTTATCTAAGAGATCCGATTGAGATCATGAACTCGTTAAGAGAGAGATTCTTGAACTGAGCTGCATTCCAATTCACTCCATTTTTTTCATTAAGTCAAGTCACCTTTATTTATATAGCGCTTTTAACAATACAAACTGTGTCAAAGCAACAGCACAATATAAAAATAGGAAAATAGTGTGTCAATAATGTAAAATGACAAGATTAAACACTCAAATTTCAGCTAAAGGCATTTCATTATTGAATTAAGTGATGGCATTGTCCAACTCAGTTCAGTTCTAATAGTCTCTGTGCAATCAAGTTTATGATATCGCTGGAAATGAAGTGTCCCGAAATAAGCAAGCAAAGAGACGACAGCGGCAAGGAATCAAAACTCCATCGTTGACAAAATGGAGAAAAAACCTGGAGAAACCAGACTCAGTCAGGGGGCTAGTTCTCCTCTGGACAGAGGAAACCAGCAGTTAAATTCAGTCCAATTTGTGTGTCATTTCAGTAAACTAGTAAATCTCCATCGCCGATAAAGAACGCGATATTGCGTAGCTTGTTAATGAACTACAGCTATTAGTAAATACTGCTCCATCTGAAAGCATGTGATGGAGATTTACTACTAATCACAGAACCAGCTTTACTGACGAGATGCTCATGATAATCGCATTTGAGTATTTGCACAGCCCTACTGTCATGTAGCTTTGCAACAGTTTCTTCTGTGCTTCTCTTGTAAACAGGGATGAATAGATGAACCCAGTATTAAACATGCAGCACGAACACAAGCATGTAGTTTGTCATTGTTATTGATGCAGTTGCTGTTACGTGATGTAGCAGTGTCTGACTGGGGTCGAGATGTGGGGTGATGACATCATCATTGGCTGTCCAAAGGAAATTACCTTGGTGTCATTTTCAGGTTTATCCACTCTGGGACCCGGTTTCAAAAAATAGCGTTATGTGGCTCCAAAATGCCGGATCCGTCTGGACAAAACGCAGATACGTTACAAAATATTTACGTATACTGCTAAATGCATCTCTGTGTATATGGGGCCTTGCTGTGATTGTTTTTTGCATGACTATGTAGACCAGATGAACGATTGAAACACTTCCCACATTGACTGAATGTCTTGTCACAATGTGAAGACTTATGAGGTTTATCTCCAGTGTGGATCATATTGTGTGTTTTCAGATGTACTGACTGACTGAACCTCTTGTCACAGTTTGAACATTTATAAGGTTTCTCTCCAGTGTGGATCCTCCCATGTGTTTTCAGGTTTCCTGAATTATTGAATCTCTTGTTGCAGTGTGAACACTTATAAGGTTTCTCTCCAGTGTGGATCCTCTCATGTGTTTTCAGTTGTGATGGATGATTGAATCTCTTTTCACAGTGTGAACACTTATAAGGTTTCTCTCCAGTGTGGATCCTCTCATGTGTTTTCAGATGTGATGGATGATTGAATCTCTTTTCACAGTGTGAACACTTATAAGGTTTCTCTCCAGTGTGGATCCTCTCATGTTTTTTCAGGTCTCCTGAATGATTGAATCTCTTGCCACAGTGTGAACACTTATAAGGTTTCTCTCCAGTGTGGATCCTCTCATGTGTTTTCAGATGTGATAGATGATTGAAACTCTTTCCACACTGAGTGCAGGTGAAATATTTCTTAGCTCTTCTGTTCATTAAATCTTTCAGTTTGGTTTGAGGGCAACTCAACAAATTTTCTCCAGTTTTGACATGATTTTTCTCCTCAAATTCACTTGATTCTTGATTCTTTTCTTTTTCTTCAATCAACTCTGAAATGAAAGTAAAAATGGTGAAATATGAACATAAAACTGAACCTTGCTGTAACAGTACAGGGCTTCAGACTAACATTTAAGAGCAGTGCTACTAATTTCTACAGATGGTGGCGACAGAAGCAGATTTGGTAGCACTGGGTTGCTGGTGTGGGGGTATCAAAAATAAAGATAATTTTATTACAAAATTACTACAGCTTTGCATTAATAAGTGCAGTTACTAATAATATTACATGTTTATTTCTTGGTAATACACATTTGACAGTAAAGCACTGAGCTTGAGTTGGGAAGTTGGACCCAATTTACATTTAGTTACATCAGTGACATGCAAAATCTAATTTTCATATAGGAAATTAATATATTCTACCAATCATACCATTATTCTTCTATAGTATTATATAGAACTGACTGACAACTTGAGTTATTTTAATTTATGCGCAATTCAGTCGCAAAGTGAATCAAACTTTGATGCTTTGTAACTTTTCTTATTACATACAAAAAATAGTGCAAATCTTTGACTAAATTGTATTTCTTGATGATATGATGTTTTATAATAGTTATTTCGTAATTTCAAAATATAAAGTAAGTAATGAATGACTAATAAGCCAATAAGTGCTTCTCTGCTGCCATCCACTAGTTATTGTGGTAATTTGATGTATTTTTATAAGAATTGTATTAACGTGTCTATTACCTATAACCACAAAACTATATTTGATATACATTGTGTTTAGTCCAACTGGATCGTTTTTAGAGTTTTAAAGTGCTGGAAACTGCTGTGTGGAATGCTTGAAAGTTATTGAAAAGTTCTTGAAATCTCTCTCTCAAAAGGTTGTACAAACCCTGAAATTAATAATCTAATAACATTGGACTATTTCTGCCACAACACCATGATTACAGTTAGCGTTACTGCTTCTGGGTTTTTGAGTCTGAATCTGTGCTGTTTGATCTGTTCAAATATACAAATACAAATATACAAATTAAGCTCAGATGAGCTTTATTTGTCACATACACAATTATACAGAGTATAATGAGGAGTGAAATGTGTTCTCTGCATTTAACCCATCCAAGTGTACACACTTGGAGCAGTGGGCAGCCGACTGTGCAGCGCCCGGGGAGCAGTCGTGGACTTCCTGCTAGAGCCGGGATTCGAACCCACAACCTTGGGTTACCTCAGGTTTCAAGTCCAACGCTCTATCCACTAGGCCAACGACTGCCCATAACAGAATTTGAATGTTTCTCACTAGCAGCTACTCGCAGCAACCTTATTCATTCAGTGGCGAGTTCAAATGCTTCTCTCTAGATCTATCAGCAGTTTCAGCGCTCAGAAAAACAGAGTTGCTAACTGTCTTCGACTGCATTTATACTGCAGGTCTTGATGACCAATTCCGATTTAGTGACTATGTCTGATTATTTGGGCGACTTGCTTACATTTCTTTTAAAAGTGACCTGTTTCCGATGTGTGCATTTTACACTGCACTTGGTTGAAAAGCCAAAAATAGCATATATGACATCACACATCAATTTGAATCGTACATAGAGTTTAATTTATTTACATTTAATTCATACAGAAACTTTTTTAGGTGATAATATTCCCGGCGGAAGTATTGCGGTCATGGATAAAAAATAATAAGCTTGAAACCAAAATTCCTGATTTGCAACATTTTGCTGTTACTCGTAAGTGTAATTCATGAATTGTGAAACTGCAGCTTCATGCTAACACAAAATAAATATGATCTGCATTCTTATGACTTCCATTTTTCTGCGCTTACACTTTCGGCACGTTTTTTTTTTTCACAAAATACTGTCAAAAGCACTGCAAGTCTGTGAACAGTGATTTGCCAACCAAAAAAACAGTATAAAGAACTACAAAACGGATTGACCGCGTAAAACCAATCTGTATGTGTAAAAGAAACACTGTCAAATGTCTAAATGACTTGTGAAAAGTTCTCGAAATAATTCGATATGTACAGGTCTGTCTTTCTTTTATCAGAAAAATGGAAGTCAATGAAGGCTTGAAATGCGATTTACATCTTTACAAATCTTACCGTATGCATGTAAATCTTTATGGCATTATTTTACCTTCATACTTTTGAACAAATGTTCTGTACATGTATCATGCTGCTCACATATTACTGTTGCACATTTTGTGCTGAACACAATGCAATCAGCCTTAATCCATTTACAAGTTTATATATATATATATATATATATATATATATATATACATACTGAAAAAACAACAACATAAATGGCAGAGGTGGAAAGTAACGAATTACATTTACTCACGTTACTGTAATTGAGTAGCTTTTTTGTGTACTTGTACTTTTTTAAGTAATTTTTTTAATCTGTAATTTTACTTTTACTTAAGTATATTTTGTGTGAAGTATTGTACTTCGCTACATTTTAAAACACATTCGTTACTGAGTAAAAAAAAATTGCTCCGTGGAAACAACTGCAGCAAATAATGGGCAGAAGAAGAAACTGGTGCTAAAATCACAAGAAAGATGCAGACGGACAAGACAGGCGTTAATGGTGCAGACCCAGCTGAAAACCAAACCCCGTCGTATTCTGCTGAAGTTGAACGAAGTGAACCCCTGGCCATATATTCATGCTCTATTATGCAGTGTTAGCTGTGTTTGCCTCGGGAGACCGAACTAGCAGCTTATAACATCTCGACATCGCCCTTCGCAAGCATGTAGAGGTAACGTAAGGTAAATACTTACATCGTTGCATTGGTGGTTAAAATGAAGCTTTAACAGTTTAGCAAAAGGTTTTGCACAAATGAGCCAAAAAGACAGTGGTGCAGGGTGTGTAATATCATCTGAGATAATATAGTAATTGTTGTTTTAACGATGTGCGATTTGACGTTATCAGTATTTTGCCAAAAACCAAACAAAACACTCCAAACAGTGTGCCGTGAAATCTAGTAACGTTAGATTAGACTAATCCGCGTGCATCTGGACTGCTTTCTTTCACTGCGTGATTCAGTCTGTTAAAATGCGTTTAGAATGATCACAAAATTGAAGATATAGAAGCAGAAAATGGATATATTTATATAATTTAATATAGTAAGTCAACATCACATGAAGAATGCCGTTTTTCTCAAAAAAATCACCATGATTATATAGACCTGTAGTTTTGCTTTTTACAACAGTTAAAAAAACAAGAAGTTAATTAAGAGACTTGCATTTTAGACACCATATTGCCTGTTTTTGCTCTATTTCGACAACAAAAATAATACTAAACACAGCCACCATAGCACAGTTTTGCGTCTCTGACTCTGAGCAATGACGTGTTTCATTCCTTGAATTAACCGTTTAAATGATTCTGTTCAATCGCAATGACTCACTTATGAGTGACTTGCTGACACCTACTGGTGGTTCTAATTTAACATTTAAAGTATCTTTTTATTTTTGTATTTCAAATGACTATTTAAAATTTGTGACCCTGGAGCACAAAACCAGTCTTAAGTCGCTGGAGTATATTTGTAGCAATAGCCAACAATACATTGTATGGGTCAAAATTATAAATTTTTATTTTATGCCAAAAATCATTAGCATATTAAGTAAAGATCATGTTCCATTAATATATTTTGTAAAATTCCTACTGTAAATATATCAAAACTAAGAGCTTAATTTGAACAACTTTAAAGGAGATTTTCTCAATATTTGGATTGTTTGCTCCCTCAGATTCCAGATTTTAAAATATTGTCCGATCATAACAAACCATACATCAATGGAAATATTATTTATTCAGCTTTCAGATGATGTATAAATCGCAATTTAGGAAAATGGACCCTTATGGTTTTGTGGTTCAGGGTCACATTTTATGTCTTATTTATCAAAACATTATTTCTGCATTTGTAACTGCAGGCTAAATGCATTCATGTCAGTGTGTAAATACATCTATGCCACTTCAGATGACGCTTCTGCGTTTCCTCTGCATTGCAAAGATTAATTTTGTTGATACTGATTGTATTTCCTGGTAACAAGCCTAAATTTGTTATTATTCTAAATATCTGATTCCTTTAAATTAAAAACAGCCTAGTTTGATATTTAGAGGCCCATATCCCAGGTGTGTCAAACTCAGTTCCTGGAGGTGCCACAGCCTTAAAGAGTTTAGTTCCAACCCTGCTCCAACACACACACCATGTAGTTTTCAAATAAGCCTAAATGATTAGTTTAGCTGTATCAGACATGTTTAATTAGGGTTATATCTACACTGTGTAGGGCTGTGGCCCTCCAGGAACTGAGTTTGACACCTTTGGTCTATCCCATTTTATCCTCCCTCCCATTGTTGAAATGTAACTAAGTAATTTTTACTTAGTAAATTTTAAATGAGCTACTTTTTACTTGAGTATATTTTTAGACTGGTACTTTTACTTGTACTTAAGTAAAATTTCAGTAATGTAATGGTACTTTTACTTGAGTAGAATATTTTTGTACTCTTTCCACCTCTGATAAATGGCAAGGCACGTTAAAACTTCTCCAGGGCCCAAAACCCCCTCAGACCAGAGGGTTAAAGCTTTGTAAGCCTAATGTATCACAAACAGTCATTAAATATTAATAAAGAATAAAAACCGACCTCCTTGTTCCTCCTGTTTTATTATCCATGGATCTGGTTCCTCTTGTTTTATTCTGCAGGTTTCTGGTTCCTCGTGTTTTATTCTCCAGGTTTCTGGTTCTTCGTGTTTTATTCTCCAGGTTTCTGGTTCCTCTTGTTTTGTTCTCCATGTTTCTGGTTCCTCGTGTTTTATTATCCATGTTTCTGGTTCCTCTTGTTTTATTATCCATGTTTCTGGTTCCTCTTGTTTTATTATCCATGTTTCTGGTTCCTCTTGTTTTATTCTCCAGGTTTCTGGTTCACTTGTGTTCTCCTCGCTCTCTTCTTTAACAAACACCATCTTCACAGCAGCAGATCTCAGTTCAGATGATACTCCTCCAGATATTCCTGCTTGATTTAAAACTTGGTCACGACTGTGAGGATGAGAATATTAAAGATATTTACGGACCTGATTCAAAAACTGTACTTTTATATTTACAGAAACAACATTTTTAACATTCTGTATTAAAACAGCATCAAGTCAAAACAACAGAGAGCGCGGTGAAACTGATCTTCTTCCTCTGAGGTTTAAAGGTGTTTGGCAAACAAACGCGTGTGTTTAGCGCCACCCGCTGGACTGGAGTGAAGCGGCAAGAGGAGGGAAATAATGAAGGGGCCAGAACAGGTTTTATTATTGGTACAGATTCTCAGCCATAAGCAAACAAACACATCAAAACCAGCCTTTAAACAGAAACCCCAAAACGATATAATTTATTAATATAATATCAATTTCACTATATTTTAGTGGTTGGTGTGACATGGGATGTTTTTACTCATTAAACTGTGCTGCATAAAAAATAAAAGTTGGGAAATACTGGTGTAGCCTGCAGATACAGGCATGCCCAAAATATCGGCACCCTTGTTAAATATGATCAAAGAAGTCTTTAATCTGAAGTTGTTAGAATTTTAATTAATTTGCATAGTTAATCCTTTTGATCTTTTATTGATAAAATGCACAAAAATCTGACCTTTCATTGGATAATAATAATTTAAAGTGAGGGGAAATATCATTATGAAATAAACGTTTTTTTCTTAAATACATATTGGACACAAATATTGGCACCCCTAGAACTTCTTATGAGTAAAATATCTCTGAAGTATATTCCCGTTCATATTCACAATTTTGAGCACTCCAGGGTGATTATGAACATGAAATTATCCAGCCATGACTTCCTCTTTCACAGAAATATAAAAAGGAGGGAAGACAAAGCACAAATTCCCTTAATCATCCATCACAATGAGAAAAAACTAATAATATATTTCTGATGTGCAGCAAAAGATAATTGAGCTTCACAAATTATTGAAGTGGCTTTAAGAAAAGAGCTAGAGCAGTGAAAATTCCCATTTGCACCATCAGGGCAATACTTTAGAATTTTCAATCAACATAAAATGTTACGAAACTGCCTGGAAGTGTCAGGGTTCTGTCACTTCGGTCTAGTGTTATTCATGGTTTTGTGACAGAGCCCTGATACTCCCGTCATGTCCGGGTTTTCATGTGAGCGCGCTGCTTCGAGTGTGCTTGAGCCGTGCGCTCTCTCGTCTGCGTGCCTTGTTTCATTTTGGAGCGTGGTGTTCGGATCCCGGCACTCATGTCTTGAGTTTCGGATTCGTGACGGGATTCGGACACTTGTGCTCCACGTTCTGTCTCTTTGTGTGCGTGCATTCGTGTTTTATCTTGTGCTGTGTGGCACGCAGCTTGTATATTCATTGGCTGCGTGCTTTCATGTTGTCATGTCTTGTGTGAACACGTGGCTTATGAGTTTTCTCATTAGCTGCATGTTCATGTCCTGTTTTGCACATGGCTGGTGATTTGTTTGCTGGTCATGTGCTTGTGTTTTTGTTTTGTGTGAGCACGTGGCTTCTGTCCTAGTTTTCTGTGTGCCATGTGCTCTCATGTCAATTTGTCTTGACCCCACCCATCTTGTTACCTGTTTATTGATAAATTTTCCCCAGCTGCTTTCCCTCGTTACCCTCCCCATTTGCTCCCTTTAAAATCTCCCTGTGTTTGCAGTTCCGTGTGGGTTCGTTACCAAATGTTAGATGTCGTCTGTGTCCAGCCCTGTCCAGTCTGCCAGTCTGTTTTTCCCCTACGGGGTAGTTTTTGTTTGTTTGTTTGTTTGTTTTGTTTATCATTGTTATTAAAGAAACTTGTTTTCCTCCTGCATTTGGGTCCTCGCTCTCATCCATTCACCGGTACCTGACAGAACAAACCCAACATCACATCCACAGGACTCAATTTAATAAACTGTAACACACCCATTATTCTCCATCATCCACACTGCTGCTATGTGTACATACCCGGTACAACCTATTTGCACATTCTCTTGCACATCCGTGTTTTTTTATTAATATTTATTATCCACAGTATACTGTATTGCACATTTTATCTCATTGCACATCCTACACTTTTTATTTTATTATTTGTTCCCTTTTCATTCTCACCTATATTTATATATATATTCTCTTGTGTTATGTTTCATTGTTTTATTGCTTATGTTATTTTTATTTTCCTATTTTATCATTATTATTATTATTTTTTTTTGCACTGTCCATTGAGCGGACCTGTCCCGACCTACATTTCACTACTGATTATACCCTGTATGATTGTGTATGTGACAAATAATAAAGAACCCCCCCCCCCCCCTTGAACCCTTGAAGAGGGCCCAGCGGAGGAAGGGCTTGCACCATCCACCAGCAGCCTCCACATTATCCAGCCCCCTCTACGAGCGCATCCTCCAGTTCAGGACCCTGAGCTGCCTCCGTCAGCAGGGTATTGAAGTAAGGACGTTTGCCCAGAGGTTCAGCGTTGCAGCAGAGGGGTTGGGGTTCAACCATGCGGCACTGAAGGACATGTTCAACAGTGTCCTCGATGAGCCCCTCAACTGGTGGAGGATGAGGGGGCTGGATCACCTCTCGTTTGGGGAATTTGTGGGGTTCCTGGCTCGTTCCCCAGCGAAGGAGGCTGGAGCGCTTCCAGTGGCGGCCGATGATGCCGCAGCGCCTCCAGTGGCGGTCGACGGAGCGGCTGCACCCCCAGTGGAGGCCGTCCAGGAGCTAGCTGTCGGCCAGGAGGCCGTTACAGAGCCAGTCCCGGTCCAGGAGCCCACAGAGCCCGCTCCAGTGGAGGCCGAAGAGGATGCAGCTTCCCCAGTGGTGGCTGACAAAGCTGCAATGCCTCCAGTGGCAGCTGTCAAAGCTGCAGCACCCCCAGTTGTGGTCGTCGGAGCTGCAGCGCCCCCAGTGGCGGCCGACGAAGCTGCGGCATCCCGCTCTAGGAAACGGAGAAGGAGTAAGAAGGCTTCTTCCACCCTTCAAGGCCTGGAGGCATTCCAGAGCCCGTCCCTGAGTGCCCAAGCTCCTCGCCCTGCCGGAGCCGCCCAAGCACCTCGCCCTCCCGGCGCCGGAACTGCACCCAGGCTTCTTGTCCTGCTGGGGCCGCCCTAGCTGCCGGCCAAGCAGCTGGCTCCGCCCTGGCCTCCTGAAGGGTTAGAGCCGGCCTGGTCTGTCCCTCCGGCCCCGCCCCCTGGCCATCCTCCAGGGTCCTTGTTAGGCTGGAGCCTTCCAGGTTCGTCCCACCGGTCCCGCCCTGGCCATCCTCCAGGGTTTCTGTTCGGCCGGATCCTCGCTGGTCCGTCCCTCCGGCTCGGCCCTGGCTCCTTATAAAGCCCTGAATGGTTTAGCACCTCAGTACTTGAGTGAAAGTGAAGGTAAAGTGACGTGTGGCCAAGTATCCATACTCGGAATTTGTGCTCTGCATTTAAACTATCCAAATGCACACACACACACACACACACACAGCTGTGGACACACACATTGTGAACTCACACCCAGAGCAGTGGACAGCTAATGCTGCAGCACCCGCGGAGCAGTTGGGGGTTCGGTGCCTTGCTCAAGGGTTTAACCTCAGTCGTGGTATTGAAGGTGGAGAGAAAGCACTGGTTATTCACACAATTACTGCCAGACCTGAGACTCGACTTGCAACCTTCAGGTTACAAGTCCGATTCTTTATCCATTAGGCCATGACTGCCTTGAGGAGCTCTTATCTCATTATAGTCCTTCATGTGCGCTGCGTTCTGGCCATTTGGTAGTGCCTAGAATATCAAAATCAACTGTGGGTGGCAGATCCTCTTCCTATTTAGCGCCCAAACTATGGAACAATCTACCTAACACTGCTCGGGAGGCAGACACACTCTGTCAGTTTAAATCTAGATTAAAAACCTGTGTCTCTAACCTGGCTTACACATAACACACTAACACAACGTTTCTAATATTCAAATCTGTTAAAGGATTGTTAGGCTGTGTTAATTTGGTCAGCCAGAACCAGGAACACTTCCCAAAACACCAGATGTACTTGTTACATCATTAGAAGAATGGCATCTAAGCTATAATAACATTTTAAACTGTCCCGGCAATTCGACGTGGTTTATTGTTATAAAGATGGATTTTTGATAACTTCAAGAAGACACGTAATGTTACAGGTAGAGTTTCCACCCGTCTCCTAAAGTGACATTAATCGATCGTCCCATGTTTATGAATGAAATTATGTCGTGTTTTAAATCGATACTGTACACTGTTTGTCCCATTATTTCAACATGTTTGACGTTCAGATTATTCAAGCGGACCCGCCAGCATTTTAAAGTTAGTTTTCATTGTGATATTTGTTTGAAATTCGCCTGTGGCAGGAAAGGGATCATGTAAAAGTCCAGACATTTACCATAGTAACGTAGTTTTAATGTGGTATTTGTAGTTAAAACACGGTAACCACAGCACTTAGACTACCTTGTTTTGCCATAGTAAATGTGTTTTTACTGTGTACTATTTGTAGTTAAAGAACACAACACTTACCATATTTTTACCACAGTGACATACTTTTAATGTGGTATTTGTAGTTAATCACATCACTTGCCATGATTTTAATGCCTTTTATGTCAAAAATTGTCTTGCAGTTTCTTCAGATTCCGTACATCTCCATCTCCTACAACAACCTTTGGTGTCCATCCTGCTAAAAAAAGAATAGAAGCCCAATAGAAACCATCACAGACATTCCAATGGTTTCCATTAAAATAACATTATAAACCATTATCTTTTTCCAGTAAAACCATAACAAAATTCCTTTTTTGCAGTGTGTTTTTGGGCATTTCTCCATCAGGATTTAACATCCCACCAATAGAATCCATCACACACCAGTAGACACCATTATAGTTTCCATTAAAACCAATTCAATTCCCATTATAACCATTAAATCCATTATATTTTTTATTGTGTTTTGGGCAGGGTTCTATTGTTTTTTTTCAGCAGGGCAACAGCTGTTTATCTACATCTCTCTCTCTCTGTCAGCTTTTCCTTTCCTATTTTTCTGAACTGTTATTCATAATTAGACACATACTGACAATACATGTATAACCTGAATGCACTGTAAGTCGCTTTGGATAAAAGCGTCTGCTAAATGCATAAATGTAAAGTGTAATTAATTGACACATGTTTGCTCTCTTTCTTTCTTCCTCTCTCGTTCATCATGGCATATTTTCAAAACTCAGAATCAAATTTTGATCAGTTATGTAAAAAATCTGCTAATATCAACAGGTAACTTGTACTCAAAGCTCTCAATGCCGAACTTGAAGAAGCTGCCAGGCAGGCTAAAGTCCTTCAAAGGTTCAACATTTAACAGTTTCTGTTATCTTTGTTTCAGCTAAAAAGGAAGACAAAAGGAAGGCCTGTCAAACTCCTGTCTTGCCTTGTTTGTGGAGAGGGATGAATTTGGCCATCTTGTGTGTTTATGGAGAAGACCAAAAGCTGCAAAGGCAAACATTTCCAATGGTACGTCTGTGTTGGTCCTAACCCTTTGACTGAACTTTACGGCAGTTACATTTTGCACAGCATATGATGTTTCTTAAACTTTGGTTTACATATCCCACGGCCCCGTCAGGAAGAACCTCCAGCAAAGTGTTACGCAGAAGTAGTAATAATGAATAGAATTTCAGCAAATTCATATGATATTGTACAAGCGAACTCGTACAAAGTTCTAGGACTTGTACTCTTGCTGTCATTGGCCATTGCCTCAACTCTCATGCAGATTGTGCCCATTATAAGAGTGTTTAAATCATAAAGTTTATATTAAGTCCATTAGATTCTTTATTAACCTTTACAAATTGGTGCCATCTATTCCTCACATTCTGCCTTTCTGTCCATGTTGATTTGTATTGAACACGTCTGTCTAAGAAACAAGAGTCTGGAAATGCTAGTTTAACTTGTCATGTGACAAATCAGATCTTCAGTTACTTTGGCCAAATCAGATCACTTAAAGATGTTCACACCAAGAACAATAGCTATAATGAGAAATACTGTATTTTGGCATCCACACCAACAAATGATAAAGTTCAATGTATTATTATACACGCTGCAGTTAAGTTGTTGTCTGCCACACGTCTGCTCAAGCTCTTTGAAGTCAGGTGGATCATGATTGGCTGTTTTTATTGTTATTTAGCTGGAAAGTTTATTCCAATGATATTGTTCATCTGTCTTTTTAGATGTTAAAAGAAAATTTAAATTGATTCTAATGATATTGTTACTCTGTCATTAAATGTTAAATAGTTGCAGTGTGGACTCTAAATGAGGCCTTTAAACTGCTTACAACAAAACCGGCAGCATGTAATCATGTTTACAGCTTGGTTACAGCTTTTTCTAAAAAAAAAAACGTTTTCCTCTCATTTTGTTAAACTTAAACACACAATTCTGCCTATTTCTCTTGATCTTATTCTTTTACTCCCTCCCTCACTTGCTCAAACATTCTTTTTGCTCTGTTGTAAGGTAGAAACGGAGAGTTTGCATGATGGCCTTTTCCAGTTTTATCAACTGAACGGCTACTAGTGAGGGTCAGCAAGTTCTTGTCACGATGAGGTAAGGTTTGTATAAAATTATAATCAATGTTTATTAATCAAATCTTATGACATGTATATTTTCGTGAATTAACTTAATTATATCTGTCTTAACTTATATGTTTAACCAACATCAGTAATTAAACATGGGGTCAATAGATATTTTCTTGTTTTACAGCCAAAATGGAAGACCAAAAACACAAAGAAAATCAATCACAGCAAGCCAGTCCTGTTGGGAACGGGGAAGGAATAGGGTCTTCTTGTGCCCAAACAGAAAAGACAGAGAACTAAACATTTGCACATTTCCATTGGTATGTCTGTATTCAAGAAATGCAGTTAATGTTGTACAATATTTGACGTTTATCTCTCAAAGGACGCTTCAAGTCAGCAGTTATAATTTTTCACATATACGTCTTTCATAGCTGCTGGAATGATTAAATCAGATGTGCATCATTTCTGGAATTTGGGAAGAAAATGACTGAACATGCGGAGTACTGACACTCGCACCTGTATTCACCAACACTATTTCTCTAGAGTTATTGTTGACATATAGTTTTGTCTGTTTGTTTGAAGGAGGATGAAGCCAGTTGAAGAATATATCAATTCAATGGCCACCAAGTGCTGCACTACTGCTGTGAAGACTGCATTCATGAACAGCTCTACTGCGACAGCTCAGATGTTACGGCCCGTAAAAGAAACTTCACAACTGAACAACTGGAAGGTAGTGGTGAAGGGATTCTTTTGGCCCATACCTCCAACAACATTCAACAGGAATCAATGGTAAGTCCACTGCAACAGCTATAAATAATATTATATATCGTTTATTGATTTACAACACCCTGAATTATTTTGTCCCTCATTTACACCAGGTGGTGTGTGAGGAAAGCACAGAGGACCATCAGAGACTCCAGCCACCCGAATCATGGACTGCTTACACTGTTACCATAAGCAGAACACGCACCAGCAGCTAAGACAAGTTCTTTCCACAGGCAACCAGACTGAACTGAAATCGTACCAGTAACACCACACACGCACCCCACCAACCTCATATGTACTGCACTCTGTCACTTACACTGACTGGACTCACTATTATTCTGCAGCCTGACATTCTGTTTGCACTAATTTATACTCTACTGCACTGCAAAGGTATATGTGTACTAGGGCTGCACCATATATTGCATGCGATTGTCATACGCATCTCGTCAGTAAAGCCAGTGTTCTGTCGATTTTTCCTACCCTGTCAGATTTTCCTACCTCCCATTAAAACAGTGGGTAGTACAATCCGACAACGAAAAATACTACCTGTTAAATTATATTTAATTAATGTATACACCTACCACAACCCTAAACTTACCCTTACAGTAATTCAGATACATTAAATATTGTTGTTCAGCGTGAGAAAAAGGATGCAATATTGATGCGCGCATGCGCAATAAGCCGAGGTAGGAAAATCTGATAAAATGTCAGGACAACGCTTCTGTGATGATTCATAAATCTCCATCTCCTCTTTTCAAATGGAGCGGCATTTAATACACAGAGCCGTAGTTCACAGACAAGCTATGCAATATCACGTTCAATATTGCAGGCGATTCATCGCTGAGGTGATGGAGATGTATTAATCATCACAGAACCGGCTTTACTGACGATGCGCATGACAATTTCTATATATAATATATATGTGTTGCATATATATTCAATATTTGTCATCCATACTGTCATGCTGCTGAGTTTGCACAAAAGACTTTCACCACCTGTACTCTTGCGTTCATGGTATTGTGACAATAAAGTGATTTGGTTTTAATTTGGTCTCAACTTTTGTGCATGAGTTGTAGTGTAGGATGCTGGATAACAACTGCAAATTGTTCATGACATTTAAGAAGAAGATTGTGATGGGGACATGGACAAGCAAGCAGGAGGAAGAAAACCAGGAGAGCTCTGATGATAAGGAAATTGAATGTGATTCTATGATGCTCAAGACATTTTACCATATACAGTGATCAGCGTAAATGAGTACACCCCCTTTGAAAAGTAGCATTTTAAACAATATCTCAATGAACACAAAAACATTTTCCAAAATGTTGACAAGACTAAGTTCTATATAACATCTGTTTAACTTATAACATGAAAGTAAGGTTAATAATATAACTTAAAGAACAACATTTTCAGTTTTATTCAAATTAGGGTGATGCAAAAATGATTACACCCCACTGAAAGTCTAAAATGTTCTTGGATGACTAATAAATGTTTTTGGAACTGATGGCTTCAAAAATGTATGGCGTCGCAAAGGTGAGGAATACAGTGAAACATGGTGGTGGCAGTGTCCTTATGTGGGGCTGCATGAGTGCTGCTGGTGTCGGGGAATTCTGAAGAGACAAGTTAAGTATCACTCTGAAAGGAGTTTCGCGAGTCAATTGGTTCAGTTCGGGGCTTCAGAGCGCGTTTCGCGAGTCGATTGGTTCAGTTCGGGGCTTCAGAGCGCGTTTCGCGAGTCAATTGGTGTGTCATTTGGTTCAGTTCGGGGCTTCAGAGCGCGTTTCGCGAGTCAATTGGGGGCTTCAGAGCGCGTTTCGCGAGTCAATTGGTTCAGTTCGGGGCTTCAAAGCGCGTTTCGCGAGTCAATTGGTTCAGTTCGGGGCTTCAGAGCGCGTTTCGCGAGTCAATTAGTGTGTCATTTGGTTCAGTTCGGGGCTTCAGAGCGCGTTTCGCGAGTCAATTAGTGTGTCATTTGGTTCAGTTCGGGGCTTCAGAGCGCGTTTCGCGAGTCAATTGGTTCAGTTCGGGGCTTCAGAGCGCGTTTCGCGAGTCAATCGGTTCAGTTCGGGGCTTCAGAGCGCGTTTCGCGAGTCAATCGGTTCAGCTCGGGGCTTCAGAGCGCATTTCGCGAGTCAATTGGTTCAGTTCGGGGCTGCAGAGCGCGTTTCGCGAGTCAATTGGTTCAGTTCGGGGCTTCAGAGCGCGTTTGAGATCAGCCGAAGAGTGACAGAGGTGAGTGAGCTTATGAAGGGTAGAGGTAAGTGATTGCAGGTGTGCTCAATCAATAAGTGAAACCAGGTGAGGGCGTGCGCTGTGATTGGAAGGGAGCAGGACAGGCAGATCCGTGACAATTGCATTGAGTATGTGACACCCAACGCACTACTGCTCGGGCGGACATCCCAAAGTAGTGATATCAAAACATTCGACTTCTGCAGTTACCCATATAAACGACTCCAAGCAATGCAGGCAGTGGTAGATAAGTTTTGGAGATATTAGAGCCAGCTTGCAGGTCCTAACTTATTCTTGAGAAGCAAGTTGCATATCACACAGAAATGTTGCAGCTGGGGACATTGTCTGGATCGCGGATCAAAATGCACTCAGGGGGGCAATTCAAGCTCGGCAGGGTAATCAGTGTCAATCCAGACAGTAAGGGTGTTGTAAGAGATGTCAATGTCCGGACATTTCCAAGTTACCCTGTTCCTATCACAAAGTCTTTTAAAGCGAGGGCAAACTATCCAGGATCTAAAGGTCAGAAAGAGAAGACCACGAGTACCGTTCTTCACAGAGATGTCAGACGGTTGGTCGTCCTCCTTCCAGTTGAAGAACAAGCAAGCAAGTAATTTAGTACAATTAAGAAAAGTCCTTATTGGTCCGCAATCAGTAGCCAAACAGTTTGCCTTCAAAGGATTGCGATTTCCTCTTTTATCCAAGAAAATCGAGTGGGAGGTGTCGTCAATCTGATATAAATGGGAAAAAATCAATACAAAATGTATAATAATAATTCGTCAGCCAGTTGGAGTGAGGGGTGGAAATAAAGGAAGAGGAAAAAAAAGTTGTGAGTGTATTGGTTTGCTTATTTTGATCGCTGATCGAGTGATGATAGAATATTTTTTATTTCTGAAGTTCATGTGTGAATTAGCCAATCGTTAAAATAATATAATTTACCTGAGTTCTCAGGCATGAAATTAAACTAAATATTCAAGTTAATTGTCAGTACTATGCTGCAAATTGCACTTTGACAAGTGTATTAAGTAATAAATTATAATAAAGTTGAACAATGCTGTATGTTAAAATGGATACAAAGAATCGAATGACAGCAGTGGCTGTTTAACGAGTCTTTTTGTAATTAATTTACATGTTTTACTTTTGTTTCTGTTCAAAGCTTTTTCACCTTTCTGCTACAATTTGTCAGTTAAAAAAAAATTTAATAAATAAAATGAAGAGTGGAATCCAGTTAAGTCCTCCGTTGATGATGTCTCTCCCTTTCAAGCGGGGAAATTGTGCATGAAAAGAAGCTTGACATTTATATAGTGCTTTTAACAATACAAACTGCGTCAATGCACCTGCACTATATCCAAATAAGAAAATAGTGTTTCAATAATGTAAAATGACAAGATTAAACATTTTTAAAGGCATTTTATTATTGAATTTAGTGTTGGCATCGTCCAGCTCAGTTCTAATAGTCTGTGCAATAAAGTCGATGATATCGCTGGAAATGAAGTGACCCCAAATAAGCAAGTGTCACAGGCCGAGGGGTGGCCTCCTCCCGTGTCTCACACCACCCCTATTAAGCGTACCACCTCGAGGAGTTACCCAAAGACACCACGAGACCAGACAGGATAATCAGTATTAAACGTTGTATTTTATTGAATTAAAATAGGCTAAATCCTAAACTAAAAAGCACAGGCTGATCCGACTCTCTTCTTCGTCAGGCTGCATAGGGAGTTCACACATCGGTTCCTCTTCGGCAGACAGAGGTAAGTAATGAGGCAGACACTGGTCAGGGATTCGCACAGCGATTCCTCTTCGGACAGCCGGAGGCAGATAACGGAGCAAACACTGGTAAGGAATGCACACAGCGGTTCCCCTTCGGACAGCCTGAGGTAAGTAATGGAGCAGACACTGGTAAGGGGTTTGCACAGCGATTCCTCTTCGGACAGCCTGAGGCAAATAATGGAGCAGACACTAGTAGGAAGTTCGCACAGCGATTCCTCTTCGGACAGCCTGAGGTAAGTAATGGAGCAGACACTGGTAAGGGGTTCACACAGCGATTCCTCTTCGGACAGCCAGAGGCAAGTGACAGAGCAAACACTGGTAAGGGATGCACACAGCGGCTCCTCTTCGGCAGCCGGAGGTAGGTAATGGAACAGACACTGGTAAAGGGTTCGCACAGCGATTCCTCTTCGGACAGCCAGAGGCAGGTAACGGAGCAGCTCAATAGCCTGGTAGCAAATCTTGCCAGGAGATCAAACAACAGTGCATGAGTGTGTAACAAATCCTCTTCAAGTCAGACAACAATCAGGTACTCACGCCAGGGATCTCCTTCAGTGTGAACAGCTCAAGAGAGAGATAATGCTTCCTCTTCGAGTCAGGGAGTTAAACAGCAATGCATGAATACTCAACAAATCCTCTTCAAATCAGACAGTAATCAGGTACTCACGCCAGGGATCCCCTTCAGTGTGAACAGCTCAAGAGAGAGATAATGCTTCCTCTTCGAGTCAGGGAGTTAAACAGCAATACATGAATACTCAACAAATCAGACAGTAATCAGGTACTCACGCCAGGGATCCCCTTCAGTGTGAACAGCTCAAGAGAGAGATGATACTTCCTCTTCGAGTCAGGGAGTCGAACAGCAATGCATGAATATTCAACAAATCCTCTTTAAATCAGACAGGATGGAGCTGTACTCCTGTACAGCATACACAACACACAGCAGTTAGTTAGTTTCAATTCGGCACTCGAGACCAACGAGTATGCCAACTGGGGACGCGGGCAGACACAAAATTATAATGTCCACACCTGTGCATGCATCAATCACTTCAAATGGCCACACGTGTTCACTTCACACTAAGCACTGCAACTCACGACAACTCACAGTGAGTAAGGTCTCCACTCGCGGTCCCAGCCGACTCCCTCCTCTCAATTGACGACACTATACATCCAAAACTGTGTGGGAAGTGTACTATGAACACACAACTGGCATTAGAGGCTTCAAACCAGATGTCAATAAACTCCGGGACAGTTTCACCAAACTGTTGTATACAGCGGGTACTGGAGGCATTAGATTTTCCTAATAAGAATTACAGATGACACTTAACTGCTCGACGAAGTAACATAGGTCCCCTGCCTCTCTTCCTCTGTTTGTGTTATCTCCCTTTATGGATCCAGATCCATCAAACCGCTGGTTTAAAGCTCCTTCTTCCTAATGTGCAGTCTCTCCCCGCTCTGTGTGACCACCTCTCTCCACACAAACATGTCCTTTTATAATCCCCCTCGCGAATACATGTCTCTCTCGCGGCTCAATCTCCGCTCGTTACACAGCTGATGCTCATTTCCCCATTTACTAAGCCCGGCCGGACTGTTTACACAGAAGGACCTAGAACCGGCCTGGTGTTACACCGAAATCGCCCCCACAGGGAAACAACATTGGGCAAAAATAGTTCCGCTTCACGTCACCCCGTGACACAAGCAAGAGACGACAGCGGCAAGGAACCAAAACTCCATCGGTGACAGAATGGAGAAAAAAACCTTGACAGAAACCAGGCTCAGTCGGGGGGCCAGTTCTCCTCTGGACAGACGAAACCAGCAGTTAAATTCAATCCAATTTGTGTATCAGTTCAGTAAAGTAGTAAATCTCCATCGCCGATAAAGAACGCGATATTGCGTAGCTTGTTAGTGAACTACAGCTAGTAGTAAATGCTGCTCCATCTGAAAGCATGTGATGGAGATTTACTACTTATCATAGAACAAGCTTTACTGACGAGATGCTCATGATAATCGCATTTGATTATTTGCACAGCCCTACTGTCATGTAGCTTTGCAACTGTTTCTTCTGTGCTTCTCTTGTAAATAAGGATGCATAGCTTAAACTGGTATTAAACCAGCGCTGGGGCTAAATTACGAAAGACTGTAGTATCGAAAAGTCAATGTTAACGTTTTTTTTTGTTAAATGAACCAACAAAAAGTTTCCTGAACAAGAATAGTGTGTAAAAAGCACCTACAAGTAAATAAACTGCAAGTAATACAAGGTTCAAGGTTCAAGGTTTCTTTATTTGTCACATGATAAATTATACAGGGTATAATCAAAAGTGAAATGTAGGTCGAATCAGGTCCGCTCAGTGGACAGTGCAAGGAATAAAAAAAATTATATAAAAGTAACACCACACAAGAGCATATATATAGTTAAAAAGGAAATAAAAAGTAAAATGTGCAATAGAATAAAGAAATGTGCAAAACAGTAAAACAGTAAGATGTGCAAAACAAATAGGATGTGCAAAAACAGTATATGGGACTTAATAAATATTAGTATTAACAGGAGGGATGAAAGGGATGTGCAATGGGTTGTACTGGGTATGCACACATAGCGGCAATACAGATGATGAGAATATGAATGTTTTTGTTATATATATATATATATATTTTTTTTTTTAGATAATAATGAGTCTTGTGAAAGTTTATGGAACAGAGTTTGTGTTAAGGAGCCTGATGGCCTGAGGGAAGAAGCTCCTCCTTAGTCTCTCTGTCTTTGCCATCAAGCTCCTGAAGCGCCTGCCAGATGGCAGTAAACGGAAATGATGGTTACCGGGGTGAGTTGAGTCTTTGATGATTTTAGCAGCTCTGCTTCTGCAGCGTTTGAGGTAGATGTCCTGCAGAGAGGGGAGAGCAGACCCTGAGATGCGCTCAGCTAAGCGCACGACTCTCTGCAGAGCTTTGCAGCTCTTTGCATACATATACATAATACATATGCATTATAAGACAATTGGATACAATATAAAAATCATAAGAAAACACAATGATATTATTTATATCATGAAGCAAAATGTTATTCAAGAATAACAATTTGTGATATTGTTCTTTAGGCAGGAATTCCATCTTTGTGTTGATCTGAATCTCACAGTTGAATCTGCTGGTTTAGAAGAGGAAGATGAACTTCATTCGCTGTGAAAACTTTAGATAATATTTATTTGTCATGCCACTTGTAATGACTGGTTAGTACAGATGTATCCAGATTACATTTTACTGATTGATGCATTATTCTGTAGCATTTGATGAGGCAGCAACAGATATGAAAATGCTGGATCTGAACATGATCTACTGAGGTCTTTTTCAGGCGTGAAATGTAGAATGTAGTTGTTGAAAACTCAAATCTGCAGTTTATTTATAAAGATAGTGCCTATTTGGTAAATTTGCTATGACGATTTGGGAGCTCCAGGTGATCACCGGGCACTCGGTGCTCGTATATCCGCCTCGAGCAGCCTTACGCTCGGGTAGTCCTTCCGACATTTGCCGCTGGCTCTGATGTCTCTGTAGTGATTAAACATGATATACAATTCATTTGGGGTATATATAGCAGGAATTTGTGATCTCATGAATCTATTATTTGTTCCTGGTCATCGTTTTGGCTGAGCAAATAAGTTAATGTTTAACTTTATATTTATTTTGAACTTTACCATAGTACAGTGCTGACTTTGTAGCATACGTTTGACTGAATCGTTTTCTTTGTCTTTATTTCCTCTTATATAAGCCTCTTATACTTTGTACATATACTTTTATAATGGCTATTACTGTTCAGTAAAAATGACATTTAACAAAAACACACAGAGTTGTGCTTATTGTCATGCTTTATTATCGATTGCTACTTTCCGGCATACATCACGCCTATCAAGTAAGGGTACTGTTGGCAGTGGAAACGCAAGCTGGATCAGGGTGTGCAGTCGCTCAGTGGAAATGAGCCATTATAAGTAGAGATTGACCGATATTTTAGCATTTTACCATAATCGGTTATCGGTTTTGTAAAAAAAAAAAAGTTTTTTTTTTTTTTTTTTTTATAATTATACAGAGTATAACCATTAGTGAAATTTTGTTCTCTGCATTTGACCCATCCAAGTACACAAACACCTGGAGCAGTGGAAACTGTTCACTCAGGAGAAGCTCCAGCACGACCACCGCATGTAACTTTATACAAGATTCACTTGTTTGAAACACGCTGAATTATATTAACATTTACTATAGAACCATTATTTCGCCAATAAACATCTAAATAAATACATCTCTATCGAAATTAATTGTTTATTTTCTCCACAAGCTATCACAGTTTGAGTATAGTTCTGTGTAAATGCATAGATAAACCGCGCTGTCAGCAGTTATTTCATAATCTAGAATGACAAAAACATTTGAATAATTCTGATAAAACATGCCAGTTGAGAAATGCAATAAAATACAATGTTTTGTTTGTTATAGCTTATTTTAATATTCCAGAGAATATTATTCAGTGAATTAACATTATCCAGTGAATTATTATTATTCACTCTTTAGCCTATTAAACAGCTTATAAACCTAAAACTGTAGTTTAAAATGAAGTTGATATTTTGTTTGAGTTTTCCTCGCTTTCCTTAGGTTTTAAATAAGACTGTAAGCGCCGTGCGCATTTTACTTTGACTTTAATATCAGCAGCAATTCGGCGTCAAGCAGTGTTTAAAATAAAAAACAGCAAATACTGTGGAACCAAATAAATGAGAAACGAATGTTTTTTTTAACATTATCACTTAGATCAGGGGTAATAGATCGTATTCACCTCTCTACATATTCTGTGTTTCGGAGGAGAAATACGGTTCTCGTGGCGCTGTGAATACAGACTGAACGGCGGCTCAAAGCCGCTGTATGAGAACATGATACACAAACTACAGCTCTCGCTGGATAAAAGAAGCCAGTGTCACACTAGTACACACAAGTTTGGATGGGCAAGTTTTGTAATCAAGGTAAAGCTGATTACAGTGACATGATCGTGCATTAGGCGCGCGTTATGTCCGTTATAAATGATGCGCAAACGAACCGTGTATGTGCGCTCTCGATCACTATAACATCATATTTCTGCTTGAATACAGCGCAGTATATAGTTGAATACAGCGACGTGAATAGTGAATAATAATAAAACACTATTTTATTTATTATTATTAAATTAATGCAACATAAAGATACATCACAACAAGCCTTTTTAATTATTTATTTAATGTGTATTTTATCATTTATTTACTTTTCACTTGGTAGATCTCAGTGAGTTTTCTCCTTGACTTAGATTAATGTCAGACTCAGAAGTCAACAGGCTAAAAACGGTTGCTTTTACATTTGGTTTCGAAACTCTTCCACATCGTCTTGTCTGTCACCTCACTCTTCTTGTCTGTCACCTCACTCTTCTTGTCAGTCATCTCTCTTGACGTGATAAATGAAATCTGATCTGTGATGTAGAGGTCTGCGCGGGACTATTTTAGGTTTTATTCCACATACACCCGCTCCCGCAATATATTCTGTTTGTTCACATTTCTGCTGAAAGAAAGAGAGCTAGGCTAACAAATAAAAGTTTAGTCTGCACAAAAGTGTATTTATTTTATTTTTGTCTTGTCAAGAGTCTTGAATTTATTGACTGATAAATGTCAATAACATGTTGCTGCCAACACAGAATAAAGTTTCACAGAGAGGAAAAAAGTTATACAAAATTTTTAATCCATATTATAATTCGTTTTGTCAGGATATAATTCGTTTAGGCTAACATTCAGCCTACAACACAATAGGAAAAAAATGTAGGTTTAGCCTTATAGCTATTTTATTAGTCTTGTCAAAACACTAAATTCATTTAACATCTTGCTGTTAACACAGTGAAAAGTGCAGCAGAGAAAAAATAAAGAAATTCGACACAGTCTGTCATTTAAAACGATAGGATAAGCATAATACAAAAAAAAGGAAAGAGAATTGCACGTCCTTCAAGGACAGCGGAGTAATAAATCTGGTCGGGACAGCCGGCAATGCAGACCTAGACTGCTGTGATGCAAGACTCTCGTTCGTTCGGTGCGTTGCATTTAGCAGCCGTGTTCAGTTTAAATTTTAGTGTCCTCTATCTGAACGAATTTATTTTTATTACTATAAAAACAATCTGAAGGACGGTGGGGGACGGTGCCATGGTGAGCAAGTTATGTAACAGTGTTGCGGCTTAACACCAGTATAACCGTCATCACATCTATCGCGGCAAGCCTACTTCACTCTGTTATTTATTTACTTTATAACAGTAAATAAATATCGGTTCTGAATATCGGTTATTGGTACATAAACTTATAAATAATCGGTATCGGTATCGGTTATAAAAAATAAATATCGGTCGATCACTAATTATAAGGTTTCTCTCCAGTGTGGATCCTCTCATGTGTTTTCAGTTGTGATGGATGATTAAATATCTTGTCACAGTGTGAACACTTATAAGGTTTCTCTTCAGTGTGGACACTTTCATGCAGTTTTATACAGGTCGCTGAAGTAAAAGTCTTTTCACACTCAAAGCACCTGTACTCTCCCACAGCAGGATGTATTTTCTGACGTACCTTCAAATTTTGTAGATGCAAAAAATTGTTACCACACAAATTACATGAATGTGGGTTCTCCTTTGAATTAACTTTCAAGTGTTTCTTCTCAACTGAAGCCCATAAAAAGCCCGGTTTACCACACTGATCACATGCATGCAGCTTTTCTCCTGTGTGAATGTTTGTGTGATCATAAAAGTGTGCTGATTGTGAGAAACTCTTCCCACGTTGACCACTAGTTAATGGTTTCTCTCCAGTATGAACTCTTATGTGATGCTCCAGACCTGTTTTGCATGTGAAACTCTTTACACACTGAGTGCAGGTGAAAGATTTCTTAGCTCTTCTGTTCATTAAATCTTTCAGTTTGGTTTGAGGGCAACTCAACAAATTTTCTCCAGTTTTGACATGATTTTTCTCCTCAAATTCACTTGATTCTTCATTCTTCTCTTTTTTTTTATCAAATCTGAAATGAAAGTAAAAATGAAGAAATATGAACATAAAACTGAACCTTGCTGTAACAGTGCAGGGCTTCAGACTAACATTTGAGAGCAGCGCCACTAATTTCTACAGATGGTGGCGACAGAAGCAGATTTGGTAGCACTGGGTTGCTGGTGTGGGGGGTATCAAAAATAAAGATAATTTTATTACAAAATTACTACAGCTTTGCATTAATAAGTGCAGTTACTAATAATATTACATGTTTATTTCTTGGTAATACACATTTGACAGTAAAGCACTGAGCTCGAGTTGGGAAGTTGGACAATTCAGTTTTAATTACATCAGAGACATGCAAAATCAAATTTTCATATAGAAAATTAATACAATCTACCAATCATACCATTATCCTTTAATAGTATTATATAGAACTAATCGACAACTTGAGTGAGTTTAATTTATGGGCAATTCAGTCGCAATGTGAAGAAATGTTTGGTGCTTTGTAACTTTTCTTACTACGTACAAACAAATAGTGCAAACAAACCTTTGACAATATTTGATTTCTTGATGATCTGATGTTTTATAATAGTTATTTGATCGTTTCAAAATATAAAGTAAGTAGTAATTAATGACTAATATGACTATACCACAGCCATATCACCCTGCAACCCAAGACCGGTTGCCCACTGAAGCTAAGCAGGGCTAAGCCTGGTCAGTACCTGGATGGGAGACCTCCTGGGGAAACTAGTGGCGCTTTTCCACTGCATGGTACGGCACGGTACGGTTCACTTGTGGGGGGTTTTCCACTGGGTACAGTTCCTGGTTCTTTTTAGTACCACCTCGGCCGAGGTTCCAAGCGATCCGTACCGTTACCAAAACGTGACGTGTAAACTCTACTGATCACTGATTGGCCTGAGAAAACCGTGTTTACTGCGTCACTGAACTTGTGACAAGAGACCCAACATATACCCGCTAGATTTAAATCAGCAGCCAGCAAAGGATCGGATGCAACTTTTGTTTTAACAAACGCACCTTTTTGTATCAACCAACAAATATCTGTTTCGTTTTCTGTTGAAGAAGTACAGACGTTCCTCTCGTTGATAGCCGAGGAGCGGATCCAGTGAGAGCATGATGGGGCGACGCGGAATGAAAAAGTCATCTATATATACTTTTTGCACTTTGTATATTTTTAGAGTATGTTTTCTGTTTATATTTTTACCTTTGTATCTGTGTTTTGCTTCAATTAAAAACAATCTGATCGAATAAGTGTACCTCCAGACTATATTAAAAATGTATTATTGTATGAGCGCGTAACCTCTTGAAAAAGACAAATGATTAATGCCATGATGATACAAACCAACACATAAATTAAAAAAACAAGGGATACATTGAACAGTGAAATATTATTCAAAAGTTTATTGATAATTCACAGAACATTCTACATGAATTGTTAACTGTTCAAGTAACGAAGCACACCACAGTGTTTGTTTGTGGTGCATTTACGACGATGTCACGGTAGTAGTGGCGGCGCAACTATAACAACACGTGAATAATCCCGCCCACTCTAAAGCGGTACTAAATTGTGGTGGAAATGCAAACCGACCCGAACCGTACCACGCAGTGGAAAAGCGCTATAGGTTGCTGCTGGAAGAGGTGTTAGTGAGACCGCGGGGGGGGGGCTCACCCTGTGGTATGTGTGGGGCTTCATGCCCCAGTATTGACAGGAACACTATACTGTCAACAAGCACCGTCTTTCGGATGAGACGTTAAACTGAGGTCCTGACTCTCTGTGGTCATTAAAAATCCCATGGCACATCTCATAAAGAGTAGGGGTGTAACCCCGGTGACCTGGTCAAATTCCCTCCACTGGCCCTTGTCAATCCAAGCGCTATATAAATGCATCATTCATTCATTCATTCATAATAAGCCAATAAGTGCACCTCTGCTGCCATCTACTTGTTATTGTGGTAATTTGATGTATTTTTTATAAAATTTTACACAAGTGTTTATTAACCACAAAACTATATTTTGATATACATTGTGTTTAGTCCAACTGCGTTTCGTGTCAGTTGCTCCGCAACTTCCGGTGCGGCACCAGAAGCAGTTTTTCCCTACCGTTTCAATGAGCGCTCTCAGCATGGCATTTTACACTCGCTGCTTGCAAGAACTTCCACGGATTACAGTGAACAATGTCAATCGAATTGTAAGATTAGCATCGGTCACTCCTTCAAGTAAAAAGGAGAAGGGCTTCAAATTGTATGTTTCGAGCTATATCGACAACTTTGAAGGTACGTATCCTCAAGCTAACGTTAGCTAGCTTCGTTTGTGACAGTGCATACTCTTATAGGATGTGTTTTGTTTACTTAACCTTTTTAAGATCTTCTGTTTTTATAGTCTCGCTAATGATATTATGTTAATACGATCTGTATGACCCTTTAAAGCTATGTCATTTTTTTCAGTTTCTGAAAAGGATCAGGTGACAGGAGAGATCAGCATGAGGGCGACTTGTTTCAGATCTATGAGGAAGACAGAGAAGCCACATAGTTTGAGAGTAGGCAGACAATACTAGAGAAATAAAGGATGAATTTATTGTTCATATTTTAAAATGTTTAAATTTTCTAAACTTTTTTTTAAAATTTAATTTCTATTAATTTATACAGTAAGTTTAGAAATGCAGACATAACAAGGCTATTCAGTAAATAAGTTTAGCACTTTAAAAGAAAGATACTGATTTTGAAAGATAGTTTTATATATATAGATAGATATTTCATTTGGGGCCATCCATTTACTATGTCATTGTTTAATTATCTTTACAGATTACATTAAAGGACTCCAAACCTGTCATACTGTCCCAGTGTAGCTGTTCCTGTGTTGCTGGCACAGCACTGTGCAACCATATTGTTGCACTATTGTACCAGACCGCACATTACTCTCAGCTTGGCATCAGTGCAGTTCCTCCAGTTCGCAGCTGTACTGAAACTGAGCAGAGCTGGCACAAACCACGAACAATGGTAAGTTTAAGTGAATTTTTCAAAACTTTTAAGAATAAATTATATTAAATTATTGCTTTCCTAACATCATTCCTGGAGGCACACAAACCTTGTTTTAAATTCAACTCATTGCTCTTTAAAAGACCTAAAACTTGTGTGTCAGGTTAGTGAGATGTCCAAGACATGCACTGTTGGTGGGCCTCCAGGAACAAGTCTGGCAAACACTGGTTCATACTAAAGTGATTATTGGTATTCCTAGAGAGTCTGGCCAGGTCCTGTCAGTGGGATGGTAGTTATATCTGCACGACCTAAAGAAAGGAAACTCGCTGATGGCTTAAGGTGCACAGTGCAATCAGTTACTTACTTAATGTAGAAGTATAATATGGGATTGTTTAGGATTGTTTACTGTGTGGACAAAGTGATAGTTCACAAAAAAGTCATGGCATTTACTCACTCATATGTCATTCCAAACCCATATTACTTTAACACAAAAACATATATTAGGCAGCATGACTGTTTCAGTCACTATTCACTTTCATTGAATTTTTTTCTTTAGAAAGCCACGAGTAACATCGTCCCGATTTAGAGAGGTTTGTCATGTACGGGGGCAGAGCTCTGCTGAACACTTGGCTGAAAGAATCCACAAGGGAACTCACCAGACAGCAGACATGAAGAGAGGCCTTGAACTGGAATCTGCAGTGGTGGAGGAATACTGTCTGTTGCGTGGAGTGAACTTCTACCCTTGTGGATTCTTAATTCACCCAGATGCACCTTGACTTGGCTCCTCTCCTGATGGTATCGTTTACGACCCCACAGAGCACCAGGTTTTTGGCCTTTTGGAGATAAAGTGCCCAAATCTAAAAAGTTATGTTGACTGCCCTTACCTGAAGCTGCAGAATGGCACACCAGAGCTAAAACAACAACATGCTTATTACTGGCAAGTGCAAGGTCAGATGCTGATCTCGGGATTGGACTGGTGTGATTTTGTTGTGTACGCACCAGGATGACATGATGATCCAGCGCATCTACAAAGACTGTAGAATGTTTAAAGCCATTAGAGAGAGGGCTGACCATTTCTTTTTTTATTTCTACCTGCCAAGATCCTTAAAAATGTAAAAGTAAAAAAAATAAAATTAAAGTTGATTTACATTGTAAAAAAGTTATTTATTGACACATTTTCAGAAACACTTTATTTATTTATTTATAATAATAAATAAGTAATACTGTATCAAAGTTATTTATATTTACATGTTTACAGAAACACTATCAGCTATTTATATTTACATGTTTACAAAAACACTGTATCAAAGTTATTTATATTTACATGTTTACAGGAACGCTGTATCAAAGTTATTTATATTTACATGTTTACAGAAATGCTGTATCAAAGTTATTTATATTTACATGTTTACAGAAATGCTGTATTAAAATTATTTATTTACAGACACATTATTAAAATTGTTTACAATTAATCAACATATTTATATTCTCTACAAATAAATTCAAATTGTTCCGTCCCCTACAGCAAGTGTCTTGTCTAGTCTTTAATCCGTTGCCCATGCTTTTACCAAGGGGTCATTCTGGTAGTTTACAAGGAGGCAAGCAACAGTGTATAGCTGGTTGATGCTCCCTGTGATGGAAAGAGGGATGACTGTGTCAAACAGCTTGTGTTGTTTCACCCTGCGGATGAGACGCTCAACATGGACCCTCAGTCGAGCAATGGATTGAGTTTCCTTTACCTCATCAGCCGACATCTGTTCCCTTTTTGACAGGTAAGCAGGTCTGTAGACTTTGCATGGCACACAGTCGTCCACAAGAAAAGCTTTGTCGACCATAATAGCCATGTCAGGTTTCAGCAGAGACACAATCCCAGACTGCTTGAGAAGCTCCTTGTCGGTGATGGATCCTGCATACAGGGATGACACAAAGGTGACTGCGCCATGTGGTGCTATGCCAATTAACCCCTTGAAGGTGCAGTGGGATTTATAAGAGGAGAACACTTCACTTTGAAGCAGGAGAGAGGATGGAGTTTGGCACCGCAGCTCTGTGTAGTCGATCACCACTTGTGTGTCTGGATAGTCCTGGAACTCCTTTGGCATGTGAGCCATGACCGCTTCCTCAGACATCCAGATGCACACTGATCCAAGAACAGTATAAAGAAAATTTGCCCAGGTTGTTTATAATTCGACTCACGGTGGACTGATGAATATCAAATCTGTGAGCCAGATCCCTTTGTGTCAGACCAACTGAGAGATGAACCATGAAGAGAAAAAAACTCATCTATGGGCTGCAGGCATTGACCCTGTAAAAAATTTTTTTTTAACTTGTTATATGTGTGTTTATACATAAAGTATCATTTGTGGTATTTCAATTTTGTTTTAAGGACTCCCTGTGGGAGTCGATGGCTCGATCAAATCATCACTCTTGAAGTGACGACTGCAGACTCTTGTGTTAGTTGTGATATTAAAATCCTCACGTCGGATATAATGAATCCATTTTTTACTTGTTTCCTTGTCCAAAGGGAAAGTATGGAAACTAACCACCGAATTAAACCTTGAGGATGTGTCACATAATGGGACACAGCAATACATAGACGTTGCACCTTCACTCCGAAGGCACTTGAAGCTTCTTGAACTCATTAATAAAATGTTATATTTTAATATAGTATACTAAAATGTTGTTACTACAGTTAATAAAATATATAATATAAAATTATTATTAGTAATCGCTAGAGAATCGAAAATTTGACAGAAAGGCCGCGCTATAACCACAACTTGCTAACAGAGAACGTTAAACCGGAAGCTCGCGTACAAATGAGATTTTAACGGAAACACGTAGGCGGTGGGCCGTGCATAGAGTCCATTGCATGAAAGACTTGCATGACTTAAGACAGTGATTTGAGTTTCAATAAATGACCATCCCTACAGTATAAATTCTGGGTATCTCTTGTTCTTTGAAACCACAATAATGGGGAAGACTGCTGACTTGGCAATGGTCCAGAAGACGAACATTGACGCCCTCCATAAAGAGGGTAAGTCACAGAGGGTCATTACTGAAAGGTGTGGCTGTTTACAGAGTACTGTATCAAAGCATATTAAATGCAAAGTTGACTGGAAGGAAGAATTTGGGTAGGAAAAGGTGCACAAGCAACAGGGATGACCGCAAGCTTGATAATACTGTCAAGCAAAGCTGATTCAAACACTTGGGAAAGCTTCACAAGGAGTGAACTGAAGCTGGAGTCAGTGCATCAAGAGTCACCACGCTCAGACGTCTTCAGGAAAAGGGCTACCAAGCCACTTCTGAACCAGAGACAACGTCAGAAGCATCTTACCTGGGCTAAGGAGAAAAAGAACTGGACTGTTGCTCAGTGGTCCAAAGTGGTCTATCCTCTTTTCAGATGAAAGTTAAATTTGCATTTAATTTGGAAATCAAGGTCCCAGAGTCTGGAGGAAGAGTGGAGAGGCACAGAATCCATGTTGCTTGAAGTCCAGAGTGAAGTTTCCACAGTCAGTGATGATTTGGGCTGCCATGTCATCTGCTGGTGTTGATCCACTGTGTTTTCTGAAGTCCACAGTCAACCCAGCCATCTACCAGGAAATTTTAGAGCACTTCATGCTTCCTTCTGCTGACAAGCTTTATGGAGATGTGGATCTCATTTTCCAGCAGGACTTGGCACCTGCACACACTGCCAAAGGTACCAAAAGCTGGTTCAATGACCATGGTGTTACTGTGCTTGATTGTTATTGTTTCTTTTTAAAATAATTTCATATTTCAGTATTTGTCTGTATTGTTGTTGAATTAAAATTTATTTCTAAAATTACTTTTTGTAATGTCTATTCAGTGATTTTCTAATTTAACACAACTTTAAGTTACCTGTAACACATCATGCTGATTAATTAAACATAACATTATTAAGTAATAGTGTTGTCAAAAATATCGATATTTCGATAAATATCGATACTGAAATATCTGAACGGTACCAATACTAATTTCCCGATGTATGGATACACCGATCCTAGCCGCACTGTCACTTTCACTTCTCTCCAAAGGCGCGTTGACAAACACCACACGTGACCGCAGTGCCTGTCTCGTGTCTCGTCTCATTCGCTCTGGTTAAATAGCAAAAGTGAAGTGAATATAAAGATGGCGAGTGCGGCGCCTCCGCAACCGGCTTTGGTTGATGAAGAACACAGCAGGAGTGCTATCTGGAAATATTTTGGATATGAAGCAAATGAACATGGAAAGCAAGCCAATATGCAAGAGTTGCAACAGAGCAGTGCTAAAAAAGGCGCTAACACCTCTAATATAGACGGTTTCAATGGCAACAACATAAACAAACTGTACTGCGCATGCGCGTGTTTGTGGCCCAAACTTAACTTCCGGTAGACGTCCAAATAGAATCAATAACAACAGCTAAGTCCCTCTGGAGTAGATTATTTTTTATAACAAGCAAAATATGTTTGCTTTGTAAATCAGACGTAAATGAGATGCAGCAATAACTACTTGGACGGACTTATTAAAAATGCAAATTAACTCTCTGCCAGCAGGAGACGCTTAAAAGCGGGAGAAATAACATTAACGTTAGAGGTTTGCGCCCGGTAACGGCTGTAAACTGAGTTTACAAACGCTGCTTTATCAGACATATAACATGCAAGATGAAATGAAAATGACATCAAACATTTTCTAAAGACAGTGTTCCTTCAGAAATACAGTGATATAAAAACACCTGCACCTCATTTTGATTTCTAAACGTGCATTACGTGCTCATGTTTTTCAACAAAGCCTTTTGGAAAAGTTTTGATATTCTGGTGGGTCGCCACAAATAAATAAATGTATGTATGTGAAACACATCCCACAGCACAACAACCTGAGCCCAACTTCAGTCTACTCGTCACTTTAAGTGTGTTTGTAGCCGGCGCCACTAACCAGCCCGTTATACAAACACAGACCAGAAGTTACCTTCGGTCCGGGCGCGTGCGCACGATCAAACCGTCTATATAGCAAAGCACCTGAAAGACAGACACCCGGATCTATATAAAGAATTTCGAGAGGTTGGTAACTTCTTATTTTTAACATTACTCAAACATTAACCAAGATGGCTTAGTATTGTTGCTGATATGAGTGTTGTCTCGTTTTTTCACCGTCATTCTTAAAGTTAATATAATCTGACTGAGGAATCTTTAACTGTGAAACTTTAAATACTTTAACTGTGGATTAACCAGCATTTATGAACGATGAGCAATGCATTTGCTACAGTATATTTTAATCTTTGATAACAGTAGGTAATAAAAATACAACGGATCATATTAGCTCTGGTCCAATGAAAAAAAATATTAACAGATAGAACTTTGGATTTTAATTAGTACATGTATTAGTAAATGTTAGTTTAAATTAACTTTTAACTAAGATTAATAAATGTTTTGGAAGTATTTTTCATTGTTTATTCATGTTAACTAATGTTAACAAATATCTATTGCCATTAACTTAAGTTCTAAGATTAGTTAGTTCAGTTCATTTTAAAAGTGTGGTCTAAAAAAAGTGTGGTCTTTTTTCTCCGTGGTATCGAAAATGGTATTGAATATCGATATTTTTCAAGGTATCGTATCGAAGTTAGAAATTTCAGTATCGTGACAACACTATTAAGTAATGTAATTAATTTGAGGTTAATTTGATTAATAACTTTATGTAATTAATTTTATTAAAAAAACATTCGCTTGATAGCTCTATTAAAAAAAAAACACAACACCACCCCCCCCCCCCCCCACTTAATTTCTGTTATTATTTACTCACTGTGTACAACAAACAGTCATTAAATATGAATAAATTATAAAAACCAACCTCCTTGTTCCTCCTGTTTTATTCTCCAGGTTTCTGGTTCCTCGTGTTTTATTCTACAGGGTTCTGGTTCCTCTTGTTTTATTCTACAGGTTTCTGGTTCCTCGTGTTTTATTATCCAGGTTTCTGGTTCCTCGTGTTTTATTCTCCAGGTTTCTGGTTCCTCGTGTTTTATTCTCCAGGTTTCTGGTTCCTCGTGTTTTATTCTCCAGGTTTCTGGGTCCTCTTGTTTTATTCTCCAGGTTTCTGGTTCCTCTTGTTTTATTCTCCAGGTTTCTGGTTCCTCGTGTTTTATTCTCCAGGTTTCTGGTTCACTCGTTTTCTCCTCGCTCTCCTCTTTAACATTTCCCCTACATTTCACTTTTGATTATACCCTGTATAATTTATCATGTGACAAATAAAGAAACCTTGAACCTTGAACCTTAACAAACACCATATTCACAGCAGCAGATCTCAGTTCAGATTATACTCCTCCAGATATTCCTGCTTGCTTCAAAACTTTGTCACGACTGTGAGGGTGAGAATATTAAAGATATTTACGGACCTGATTCAAAAACTGTATTTTTATATTTACAGAAACAACATTTTTAACAGTCTGTATTAAACAGTGGTGGTCAGTAACGAAGTACAACTACTTCGTTACTGTACTTAAGTACATTTTTCAAGTATCTGTACTTTACTGGAGTAGTTTTATTTTGAGTAACTTTTACTTTTACTTCACTACATTCCAAAGCATAAGATCGTACTTTTTACTTCACTACATTTTATAAAACATATCGTTACTCACGTGATACATCACGTGCTCCGAGACGCAGACGCGGTGTCTGATTCATGAACAAACTGATTCTTTTCAATGAACCTGTTAAATCGGTTTGCAAATCGCAACAAACGATTCATTCACGAACTGCAATGATCCGATTGCAGCTGTTCTCGAGTCGAAAACTCACTGATTCAAATGATCCGTTTAGAGCGAGTCTTCTTCAGTGAACTGAACTCACAAGTAAAGAACCGGGAGATCTCGTGAGCGCGCGCTACTGATGCTGTGAAAAGTAAGTTACTAATGTCGCATTTTAGGATTCATTATTGTAACTGAAAATAATATTTAGGTCAAAACTGTCAGTGAACTAAATCTGCTGTAAAGGGTGATCTATTTAAGCCCACTGAAATGCTTGAATGCAGACAGATCAACATCAGTGTCTCTAACGTTATGTTTTAGGTCAAAAAACAAAACATTAAAATAACACAGATTAAATAAAATAACTCCTGCACGTTCATATTCCCCGCTGCTGTAACGTTAGCAGTTTTATTAAAATGCTATGCATTTAGACCTATGTGACGTCTGTTTTTATATTGTTTATCAACAGTATACATTTTTATATTGTTTAGATCAACTAGCCGAGTAGACAGATATGAATGTTTATTCATAACCATACTGAAAATAAGTAAATATTGTTAGCTGATGCTAACTGTCTAGCTAACAAGCTTGCTGGTGCTAAGTTGAGGAAATGTTTAGATATAAAGTCCAAATATCTTTATTCAGCCACCTAGATAGATTCCATCTGAGGGAAAAAGAAAGGATGTGATGTTCAGAACATAGTAACTACAGTAATTATCAGAGTGGAAAGTGATGCCCTCTGGGGGCATTTGGCCAGGGGTGTTTTTACACCACAGACAAGGTTTGAGAAGAAAAAAAATCATTATGAAAATATAATTAGATTTTCCTTAAAATGTTCTTCCTAATTTCAGGCCTAATTCTCATGTCATATATAACTGACGTTCTGCAAAACAACAAGTTCTAAAACACTTTTTTCTTCCTGGTGAAGATTAGATGGTGAAATCTGTTTTCTCTCAGATACATGGCAGTGTAAGCTTCACTGTGAACATTACTACATCACTCTCATCAACGTAGTCCATATCAACAAAATATATATCTTGACTCTATATAGTGGTTATTTTGGGGAAAACGCAGGTATTTTGGGCAGTAGGATTATAAAAATATGTGCTAATATAAAATTAAATAAAGTAGTCTATATAAAATTGCAAAATAAATCTGTCTATCAGTACTTTTTTACTTAAGTACATAAAAAATTTAGTACTTTTGTACTTTTACTCGAGTAAAATTGAAAAAGCAGTACTTTTACTTTTACTGGAGTAATATTTTACTATACGTATCTGTACTTTTACTCAAGTACTTGATCTGTGTACTTTGCCCACCACTGGTATTAAAACAGCATCAAGACAGCAACAAAGAGCGCGGTGAAACTGATCTTCTTCCTCTGAGGTTTAAAGGTGTTTGGCAAACAAACGCATGTGTTTAGTGCCACCTGCTGGACTGGAGTGTGAAGCGGCGAGAGGAGGGAAATAATACAGGGAAAATTACTAATGAAAATGAGTGCGTCTACTCTATAAGGTGAGCTGTTTTTTTTTCTTTACAAAAAAGCAGATCTGCTCAAATAAACGAAATGGAATTAAAAGTAGCCTCACATGGTATTTTATCAGCATCAACCGTCTTTGTGAGAGGATTAGAAGAGAAAAACAAGCAAATTATTAGTCAAACGTTTAATTGAAAATCACACAAAAAAAATTGGACAGGCTTAGCAGGAAAATCTGTCTAAATATCTGGAACTTAAGACATAACCGACTTTGAAGGATATTTTAATATAGAATATGTTTGTGTATTTATCCTTTCAAATAGAAAAAAAACAGCCACATAGCAATTATTTTCTCCGGTCCACACAATTACTTTTCCCTTGGCCCAGATACTGCAATGAATGACGGTGTTGTGGCAATTTCTTTCATATAAACATCATCACTGAGTAAGAGACAAATCTGAGTCCAAATTGTAATAATAAAGTATTTATTCCCTTGCAAGAGAAGATCCCTCAGTTCTAACACACATAGCTGTGAGTCAGTCAGGAGCGAGAGAGAGAGAGAGAGAGAAGAAGCTAAGAACTAAGGAGAAGCAGTGCCGGTCTGTTTTATAGTCCTTTCCTTCCAAGGCCTCCTCCTTCCCTCCTCTAGAGGGAGAGATACCAGTTTGTTTACCGATTAATGGTTATACGAAAAAGGGCAGGCAAATGCCCCCTTGACCCCCCTGACCATCTGCGTTTCCTTACCTCTATCACTTCCCAATCATAGTAAATCATCACACATAGAATGCTTTTCTAACTACGAGTGAGAAAACATATAATGCACACATTTGAATATAGGTTTCACGGTTTTGATTAATACCCATAAGGAAAATTCCATCACAACGGCCCTGGTGTGGCCCTAATCTTAAAGACGGGCAAACCCTGGGCCATAACTGAGTAAGTCCTGAGAAAATGACATTATTTAACAGTCACAATTACATAATTGTTTATATTTGAACTAAATTATTAGCATTTGAACACTTTCTTACATTGAAATTATACGACAGCTTCATTAACGAAGAATAAACAAGACATCTGTATATTCCTGTTTGTTCTTCATTATCTTCAGTGTGTTTGATTCTGCAGGGTTCTGGTTCTCTCATCTTCTCTCTGTCCTCATTAACTGTGGTGATGTGACAATAAAAGTGATTTGATTTGATAACAACGCTAATAAACACGCACACTACAGAGGTGGCTGATGCTGATGTTGGCAGCCGCACTTATAGCCAATCTTTAGGGATCAGCAGACAGACGTTATGATTCTTGAGTGACAGGTTAACGCGGTAGCGGTTCATATTTTAATTATGATATCAGAATGAATAACTGTATAATCAAGTGGTCACATGTCTATAAGTAACACGGTAAAGTGTGGGACTCTGAAAATGTTAATTACACCAGTGGAGGGAGATGGCACAAAGGCTCTAATATCACTGCAATGCCGAAATCAGTAGACCACAGTTTATTAAATTGATAAAAATCGAAACTCAATATCTGTCTATACAATCATGTATTATATCTTTTAGGTCCAGATTGGTAATATATCCTTGAAAGCGACTTGATTAGTTTTGACTTTGCAAATTTCTGTATTTTGTTCTACAATGTAGCCCACTTCATGAAAGACTTTCTCTGGTTGTGTGTGAAGTTAAAGTGCGACGGTAAGGGCATTGGTGTGAATGAGTGATATATAACTTACCAGATAATTATGTTGCGTTTCCCAATCACTTATATTGGGCATTTTTCTATTTAAATTGGCTTCTTCTGACTGTTGACAATGATGCCAATGTTGAACATTAAGGCCGAAAGTTGACCTCTACAGCCCTGAATGTCAGCAGAGACCATGTCAACTATAGATGAGCCCCAGAGACAGATCTCCTCTGAAGACCTCATCATCTAGACGGCCATCGGAACAAGACCACAGAAACCAGATGAGTCCTCTGCACAATCTGACTTTGTTGCAGTCTAGAATTAAGCTGCTGGTTTCGTCTGTTCAGAGGAGAACAGCACACAATTTTGATGCACTATTTCTCTGTTTAATACTGTAAAGTTGCCTTGACACAATCTGCTTTGAAAAATAGCGCCATATAAATAATGGTGACTTGACAAAGGAACATGTTCACTTTGTTCTTGCTGTTTGAGGGAGAAAAGTTTAACAAGTGTCGAGGGTTCAGTGGCCTCATTTATAAAATGTTGCACAGAAACCATCCTAAATTTGATCTTACGATCATTTCTCAGATATGAGAACATGCATTTCATAAGAATGAATGTACGAACAGAAATCGCGCATACGCCTCCCTTTCAGATGTGAAATCAATGAATCGCAAATTATCTTAAACTTGCACCGCGCAATTGAATGGTTTCAGTTCTCTGCCTTGTAAACGACTCCTTATTAATGTAATTCACATATAAAATATCACCAATTATCATAATTTAGAACAGCGAGCTGCAAGAACAGCTTACATTTTCAAAAATCTGCAGTACACAGACAATAAAAAGTGCGTCCGTCTGCTCAGACTCTGACGTGACACTAAGTACTTTTCCACATCAAAGACAGTTTTTATAAATATGAGCGCTGGCGTGGATTTAAACGTACGCACACTCGAAGATCAAATCTGAGCATACACACACTTTAGAAATGAGGCCTCTGGTCTTTTTATGTTATTTGACTAAACAGTATTCATACTTTGAACTATTATTACAGTATTTATTTAAAAATGCAGAGTGCCCTGAAATGATTATAACAACAGTGGAAAAGCTCTCATCTTCCAAATTATACATGTCAATTCTGTTTTTACTACTATTATAATAAAAAAATAGAATAAATTCAGAACATGATTGGAATATAATTCTATTTTAAATATGAAAAAAACATTTATCTATAACAGCAACAGCTGTGTTTACAACAGCAAAACCACCATAGCCTGTAAATGTAGCAATATCTCTCTGGAAATAAATAAAAAAATGTCAATATAAAATCAATAATATTCTGTATAAAAGAGGATTAAAAAAATCTTATGGTTTGGACAACTTAAGGCACTTCAGTTTCTAATCCCAGAGTTATTAATAGATGCAAAGAAAATATTCTTTAACTTTATGGTACTTTAAACTTAAAATGGTCTTTTCTGTTATGTGTTAATTTTTCAAAATTGCGTCACATTCACTACTGTATCAGTGCAGAACCATCATAATCGATACGTGTTAGTGATCGACCGATATTGATTTTTTATAACCGATACCGATACCAATTATTTGCATGTTTATGTACCCGATAACCGAAATGCAGAACCGATATTTATTTACTGTTATAAAGTAAATAAATAACAGAGTGAAGTAAGTCTTCACTTTGGTTTTTCCTCCTTTCAGTTCTTAAAAACAACAAAAAACTGTTGAAAAATATAATTCTTTCATGTAATATGTAATCTTCAAGTTACAACAATAAAAAAAATATATTTATAAAAATCATAACCTGTAACACTGATATTAACAATAAGCAAAATAATGTCTAATATTTCCAAATGGAGAAAAAATAAAGGACAGAAGTCATATCAACTTCATTTTAAACTACAGTTTTAGTAGGTTTACAAGCTGTTTAATAGACTAAAGAGTGAAGAATAATTCACTGGATAATGTTAATTCACTGAATACTATTCTCTGGAATATTGAAATAAGCTATAACAAACAAAACGTCGTATTTTATTGCATTTCTTAACTGGCATGTTTTATCAGAATTAATAAAATATGTTTGTCATTGCAAATTATGAAAACTACTGACAGCGCGTTTTATCTATTTATACAGAACTATACTCAAACTGCTATTGTTTGCGGCGAAAATAAATAATTAATTTCTAAAGAGATGTATTTATTTAGATGTTTATTGGTATTTCCTGGGCATCAACCCCTGAGTGAACAGTGCCCACTGCTCCAACTGTGTGTGTGCACTTGGATGGGTCAAATGCAGAGAACACATTTCACTGCTGGCTATACTCTGTATAATTGTGTATGTGACAAATAAAAAAAAACACATTTTGTTTTACAAAACCAATATCCGATTATGGTAAAATGCTTAAATATCAGGAAAATTCTCGGTCGATCTCTAATACGTGTATCAGCAAGGAATACTTAACGATATATTGCTTTATTGATATTTTGAGCACAGCTCTATTTAAAATCTTGTTCCATGGGCTTATTCTATGCTTTGAGTACATGCCCCTCCAAAAGTCTTTGCATGGCCCTGCTCAAAAACATTATCATCTTCACCCAGGTTAAGTTAGAGTTTTTGGCATTAAAATGGGCCATTTTTAAATGGCGTCCGAATGATCTGTTCCATGCACCATCATTCACAGTCTATACAGACAATATAATCCCCTTACATATCATCACTATGGCAAGACTCAATGTCCCAGGGCAAAGATGGGTGGCAGAATTAGCAGATTTCAACTTTACTATAAATTACAGGCCTGGGAGGGCAAATGTTGATGCTGGTTGGCTGTGCAGAATACCCATGTATATGAGCTGCTATGTGATGCATTGTGCAGAAGCTGTCAGTCCAGATTTGGTAAATCTCCTTAATTTTTAATTTAAAAATATTTTGTATTCATAAAAAATATTCTAAAGCAGTTATGTTCTTAGCTTTTTTTTCTTAGGATTGCTCTTAAGACAAACCTTAATAAAAATGCAAATTCTTGAAAATAATCTTCTTAAAAATAATTGTAAATAACTTCTTAAAGTTGGGATACCCCAGACTTGTCTTTAATCCAAATTAGAAAGAATAATTAAATTAATTTATTGGGACTTTTCAAATTAATCATTTTATGTAAGCATTACAACAACACTAGCTACATATAAGACATGGTAGGACTATTAACAGGGATGTGACCAAGTTTTATGAAGTGACAGCTATGACTGACAATGTAAACAATGACAGCTCATGATTATGTGTAATGCGTTTTTTCTTTTTGCCAAATTCAAAATTCAGTAACAGCTCTACAAAAATTAGTCAAATATGGAGCTCTTCTTTAATTTTAGCCTATAAATATGATATAATCTTTGGCAGCATTCAATGCATATGAATATGGTCATTCACAGGGCACATTTACTGTAGCAGCGTGAATACACATGAATTGCGTGTTGTGAATCGGGCCTCTGGCCCAAAAGAGAGAATGTGAATTAATGAATGACTGAGACAAGTGGAGAGGAAAGACAGAGATAGAGCCAATTCAATTAATGAGGATTATCAGAAGGCCATATTTGACAAGTACCAGAGGAGGGAATTTGGCCAGGACACTGGGGTTACACCCCTACACTTTTACAAGAAGTGCCATGGGATTTTAAATGACCACAGAGAGTCAGGACCTCTGCGAAAGACAGTGCAGTATAATGTCCCCATCACTATACTGGGGATTTAGGTCTCACACAGACCACAGGGTGAGCACCCACTGCTGCCCTCGCTAACACCTCTTCCAACAGCAACCTATCCTTCCCAGGAGGTTTCTCATCCAGGTACTGACCAGGCTCAACCCTGCTTAAGTGGGCAACCAGTCTTGGGCTGCAGGGTGATATGGCTGTGGTCTAAAACTACAACACCAACAAAAACACGCATTACACATGCAGCAAAACAGAACTGCTCCAACAGCAGCAACGAGAAAACACTACTGCTCACATAGATGCGTTTTGACATGCTTATATATTGCTTCTGATATGACCCCTGTTCCAATCATTATGCATTCCGCTCATGCCCCCCCCCCCCATATTTTCTATGTCTCTCTCTTATCTAAGAGATCCGATTGAGATCGTAAATTCATTAGGAGAGAGATTCTTGAACTGAGCTGCATTCCAATTCACACATTTTTTTATTAAGTCAAGTCACCTTTATTTATATAGCACTTTTAACAATACAAACTGTGTCAAAAAAACAGCACAATATCAAAATAGGAAAATAGTGTGTCAATAATGTAAAATGACAAGAACAAACACTCAACTTTCAGTTAAAGGCATTTCATTATTGAATTCAGTGATGGCATTGTCCAGCTCAGTTCAGTTCTAATAGTCTCTGTACAATGAAGTCGATGATATTGCAGGAAATTAATTGTCCCCAACTAAGCAAGCCAGAGGCGACAGCAGCAAGGAATCAAAACTCCATCGGTGACAGAATGGAGAAAAATGGGGGGGCTGTTCTCCTCTGACCAGACAGATCAATAGTTTGAAAAAATATAGAAAAAAATAGTTTGTAAAAAAGCATCTACAAGTAAACAAACAGCAAATAATACATATGAATTATAAGACAATTAAACAATATACAAATCATAAGAAAACACAAGGCAGGAACTCCATCTTTGTGTTGATCTGAATCTCACAGTTGAATCTGCTGGTTTAGAAGAGGAAGATTAACTTTATTATAAAAACTTTAGATAATATTTATTTGTCATGTCACTTGTAATGACTGGTTAGGGGTGGGGTGATGACATCCACACGGAAATGTAAAGGTGTCATTTTCAGATTTATCCACTCTGGGACCCGGTTTCAAAAAATAGCGTTATGTGGCTCCCAAAATGCCGGATCCGTCTGGACAAAACGCAGATACATTACAAAATATTTACATATACAGCTAAATGCGTCTCTGTGTGTATGGGGCCTTGCTGTGATTGTTTTTTGTATGACTATGTAGATCAGATGAACGATTGAAACACTTCCCACATGTAGCGCAGTGATACGGTTTCTCTCCAGTGTGAATTCTCTCATGTGTTTTCAAATGTGATGGATGACTGAATCTCTTGTCACAGTGTGAAACACTTATACGTTTTCTCTCCAGTGTGGGTCCGCTCATGTGCTTTCAGATGTGATGGATGATTGAATCTCTTGTCACAGTGTGAACAATTATAAGGTTTTTCTCCAGTGTGGATCACATTGTGTATTTTCAGATGTACTGACTGAGTAAATCTCTTGTCACAGTGTGAACACTTATAAGGTTTCTCTCCAGTGTGGATCCTCTCATGTGTTTTCAGGTTGCCTGACTTATTGAATCTCTTGTTGCAGTGTGAACACTTATAAGGTTTCTCTCCAGTGTGGATCCTCTCATGTGTTTTCAGAAGTGATGGATGATTGAATCTCTTGTCACAGTGTGAACACTTATAAGGTTTCTTTCCAGTGTGGATCCTCTCATGTGTTTTCAGAAGTGATGGATGATTGAATCTCTTGTCACAGTGTGAACACTTATAAGGCTTCCCTCCAGTGTGAATCCTCTCATGTATTTTCAGATCTCCTGACTTATTGAATCTCTTGTTGCAGTGTGAACACTTATAAGGTTTCTCTCCAGTGTGGATCCTCTCATGTGTTTTCAGATGTGATGAATGATTGAATCTCTTGTCACAGTGTGAACACTTATAAGGTTTCTCTCCAGTGTGGGTCCGCTCATGTGCTTTCAGATGTGATGGATGATTGAATCTCTTGTCACAGTGTGAACACTTATAAGGTTTCTCTCCAGTGTGGGTCCTCTCGTGTGTTTTCAGATATGATGGATGATTGAATCTCTTGTCACAGTGTGAACACTTATACGGTTTCCCTCCAGTGTGGATGCTTTCATGCAGTGTTGTACAGGTTGCTGAAGTAAAAGTCTTTTCACACTCAAAGCACATGTACTCTCCCACAGCAGGATATATTTTCTGACAAACCTTCAAATTTTTTAGACGCAAAAAACTGTTACCACACAAATTACATGAATGTGGCTTCTCCTTTGAATGAACTGTCAAGTGTTTCTTCAGAACTGAAGCCCACAAAAACATTTTACCACACTGATCACAAGCATGCAGCTTTTCTCCAGTGTGAATGTTCATGTGATCATAAAGCTGTGCTGATTGTGAGAGACTCTTGCCACATTGATCACAAGTGAATGGTTTCTCTCCAGTATGAACTCTCATGTGATGCTCCAGACTTGTTTTGCATGTGAAACTCTTTCCACACTGAGTGCAGGTGAAATATTTTTTAGCTCTTCTGTTCATTAAACCTTTCAATTTGGTTTGAGGGCAACTCAAAGTTTTTTCTCCAGTTGTGACATGATTTTTCTCCTCAAATTCACTTGATTCTTCATCCTTCTCTTTTTCTTCAATCAAATCTGAAATAAAAGGAAAAATGGTGAAAGGCGAACATAAAACTGAACCCTGATGTAACAGCTGTAACAGCCTCTAATAATCCCCATCCACTTGATTGGCTCTATGACTCTCTCTCCTCTCCACCTATAGCTGGTATGTGTTGAGTACATACACTTGATTGTCTCTATGACTCTCTCTCCTCTCCTCATGTAGCTGGTGTGTGGTGAGCCCATACACTTGATTGGCTCTATGACTCTCTCTCCTCTCCACCTGTAGCTGATGTGTGGCGAGCGCACTGGCACTGTTATCCTGTGGCAGCTGTCGCATCATCCAAGTGGATACTGTACACTGGTGGTTGAGGAGAGACACACCCCCCCACACATGATTGTAAAGCACATTGGGTGTACAGCAATACACAAAGCGCTATATAAATGCATCATTCATTCATTCAGTGCAGGGCTTCAGACTAACATTTGAGAGCAGCGCTACTCATTTCTACAGGTGGAGCCGACAAAAGCAGATTTGGTAGCACTGGGGTGCTGGTGTGTAGGGTATCAAAAATAAAGATCAAGGTTCAAGGTTTCTTTATTTGTCACATAATAGTTATACAGGGTATAATTAGAAGTGAAATGTAATCGAATCAGGTCCGCTCAGTGGACAGTGCAAAATAATAAGAATACAAATTATATAAAGTAACATAACACAAGGGCATACATATGGTAAGAAAAGGAGAAATAAGAGTAAAATGTGCAATGAAATAAAAAAAGTGCAAAACAATAAGATGTGCCAAAAAACAATAAGATGTGCAAAAGACAATATAAATCACAAACTTACTACAGCTTTGCATTAATAAGTGCAGTTACTAGTAATATTACATGTTTATTTCTTGGTAATACACATTTGACAGTAAAGCACTGAGCTCGAATTGGGAAGTTGGACACAATTTACATTTAGTTACATCAGTGACATGCAAAATCTAATTTGCATATAGGAAATTAATATATTCTACCAATCATACCATTATTCTTCTATAGTATTATGTAGAACTAACCGACAACTTGAGTGTATGCGCGATTCAGTCGCAAAGTGAAGAAAAGTTTGGTACTTTGTAACTTTTCTTACTACATACAAAAAATAGTGCAAACCTTTGACAAAATTAGATTTCTTGATGATCTGATGTTTTATAATAGTTATTTTATAATTTCAAAATATAAAGCAAGTAGAAATGAATTACTAATAAGCCAATAAGTGCTCCTCTGCTACTTGTTATTGTGGTAATTTCATGAATTTGTATACAAGAGTTTATTAACCACTAAACTAAATTTGATATACATTGTGCTTTGTCCAACTGGATCGTTTATAGAGTTTTAAAGTGCTGGAAACAGCTGTGTGGAATGCTTGAAAGTTATTGAAATTTCTCTCTCAAAAGGTTGTACAAACCCTGAAATTAATGATCTAATAAAATTGGACTATTTCTGTCACAACACCATGGTTACAGTTAGCGTTACTGCTTCTGGGTTTCTGCGTCTGAATCTGTGCTGTTTGATCTGTTCATAACAGAATTGTGTAGAATTTGAATGTTTCTCACTAGCAGCTACTCGCAGCAAACTTTACAGTTAGCGTTACTGCTTCTGGGTTTCTGCGTCTGAATCTGTGCTGTTTGATCTGTTCATAACAGAATTGTGTAGAATTTGAATGTTTCTCACTAGCAGCTACTCACAGCAAACTTATTCATTCTGTGGCGAGTTCAAATGCTTCTATCTAGATCTATCAGCACTGTACAGTAACCATGTCACAAGATCAACATTGGTTCCCAAGTAAACCTGTTCTGAGCTTGTTTGCTGACCAGTTTGCTTGCGCTGCTCTCAATTATTGGTCTTATCATTAAGCCCCGCCCCACCTCCCTTGCTCACTCGGACAAACAAACAGAGTTGATAACTGTCTTAGGCTGCATTTGCACAGCAGATCTTGATGACCAATTCCGATTTTGTGACTATATCTGATTTTTTGGGCGACCTGCTTACATTTCTTTTAAAAGTGACCAGTATCCGATGAATGAGTGCATTTTACACTGCACTTGGTGAAACAAGCCTGTGGCGAAGGGGGCGTGGTTCAGCAAATTCTGCAGCGGGAGAGAGACTCCAAGAGACTCAGCAGACAGCGGTGAGTAAGTGTCTCAAGTGCAAAATGAGGAACACCTGTGTCTGATTGCAGTAATTAGCGTGGAGAGACCGGATAAAAACCACCGGAGAACGTGGAGAAGAAGACAGAGAGAGAGACGGAGTGGAGACTCGGGTGCGTGGACTGGGCTAAGGTGATAGCCGGAACGAACACAGAGAGTGATATCTGAGGCAACCGTGAGAGTTGAAGAGCAGAAGAGGCACAGAGTGCGCAAACTGCTTAATTTTGTATTTTGATACAATTAATCACCCGAGTCTCCACGAGCCAAACTTGTCCTCTTCCTTCCACACTACGAACATTGTTACAAAGCCAAAATAGCATATATGACATCACACATCAATTTGAATAGAGTTTAATTTATTGACATTGAATTCATACAGAAACAGTTTTAATGCAATAGTTGCATCTATACATCAAAATAATTATATAGCCTAGAACAAATTTTTCAGGACAGCAATGATTTAAGCTCCGCTAGCAGCTTAATGGAATAACACTCAGGTGGTAGATCTTGTCAAGCATGTCACATCTTCTGTGTTTTATGTGCATTTTGTGTGGTATCAATGGAGCAAACGGGACTGGAGCGCTCGTCTGTGCACGAGCTGTCATCACTGACAACGGTAAATTTCCGGAAACTTTACATGGGAACTTCGTCTGGGGAATTTTGGAGATATTCTAAGTTTGAAACTTACCAGGAATTTATGGGAATTAATTGGAAATTAAGGGAAATGTATAAATCTGTACCACATACAAACATAAATATAAACATTTAATTTGATTATAGGCTGACATGTATGCAAATAAATACACATTTAAAAAAATTATGTGATGCTTTTTTTTGTTTATTTACACAAACTGTTTAATTTTGTATTTTGACAATAAATCACCCGAGTCTCCCCGAGCCAACCATGTCCTCTTCCTTCCACACTACGAATATGGTTACACTGATGCCGAATCCCGGGAAGGAAGCAGGAATGCCGCCGCCATCATGTCATCTCCGACGAGTTCGCCATTTGAGGAGGTCATCCAATCGCTCACGGGACTTCATTAAGAACACCATCAAGCGTTGCTGGACCTAAGGGAGGTTCAGGAGCATCGGTTCCGTGCCCTCATCCAGACACAGCAAGAGGACCGCAAGCTATTCCGGAGCTGGATGGACCGGGAGGTTCGGGCCAGGGGGATACAGCCCCAGCCCTGTCCACCCACACACCGGTGAACAAGATGGGACCGCAGGATGACCCAGAGGCCTTCATCGACCTGTTCGAGAAGACCGCAGAGGCATGTGGGTGGCCCCAGATGAACTGGCCAGTGTGCCTCATTCCGCTGCTGTCAGGGGAGGCGCAGATGGCTGCACAGCAGCTGCCAGTTCAGAACCTCCTGGTCTACGATGACCTCAAGCGAGCCATCCTCCAGCAGGTCAGCCGGAACTCCGAACAACACCGTCAGCGGTTTAGATCGCTGGAGCTGGGGGAAAACAGACAACCCTTCGTGATGGCTCAACAGCTCCGGGACACGTGCCACAGATGGCTATTGGCCGGTGAAAGCGGCATCAACCAGATCATTGACCTTGTGGTGCTGGAGCAATTAATTGCATGGTTGCCGAAGAAGACCGCGGCAGTGGGTCCTGTGCCACCGCCCAGCGTCGCTGGACCTGGCCATCCAATTCGCGGAGGACCAGATGGTGGCGTGCCACGGGGTTGGCGAAACCCTGCCTTCTGTGTCTCTCTCTCTCTCCCCACTTCCTCACCCTCTCCCCCTTCCTAGGTCTCGTTCGAGCTTCCTACCTAGGGCACAGTCCCGATGGAGGGGTGGTCCAGGACCGGAATCGGCTGATTTGAGACCCCACGCCAGGGGGGCGGGGTCAGCCAGCCCGAGCGTCGCCTCTGTTCCCGTCCCTCCGGTCTCTCCCACCAGGGTGGCGGGGAAGTCTGGGCCAGCCTGTTGGCGGTCTGGGCCAGCCTGTTGGCGTTGCGGGCACCCAGGGCACTTTATTGATCGTGTCCAGTGATGGAGGTGGGGACACTGGTCCGGGTTCCGGACACCACACAGGCTGCCCCTGATCAATTCATTTTAGTCAATTATATGATCAATTATAATTTAGTATGTGATGAATAAACAAACCAATAATCAATTATAATGATCAATTAGAATTTAGTATGTGACGAATAAACAAACCTTGAACCTTGATCAGGCTGGCATGTACTAAATACCTGTGAGTATTAAGGGGGGTAATTATTGGGCTTTGGTGGATTCAGGATGTAACCAAACCTCGATCCATCAAAGCCTAATTCAGCCCGAGGCATTGGATAAGAGCTGCATGGTTCGGGTGAGGTGTGTACACGGGGACGTGGTGAGTTATCCAGTAATGCTCTTGGCTATCCTTTTTCGGGGGCAAAAGCATAAGATGGAGGTGGCCGTTAACCCACACCTCCGGCATCCGTTGATTTTCGGGACTAATTGGCCAGCGTTTAAGATTTCATTGGGATTTTTGTGTGTGGATGCCTCCTGCGGAAAAGAAAAGCCAGGAGGGGAGGCAGCCGTGCGAAGGGGGGAGGCGGAGCCAGGACCCGCTGATTTTGCACCGGGGGAATGGAACGCGGTCGAGAGGCTAATCCTCACAGAGCGTGATGATTTTCCCCTGGAGCAGTCTCAGGACGAATTGCTGAAAAATGCTTTTGAACAGGTCTGTTCCATCGACGGTCAGCCTCTCCAGTCCACAAGGCCCCCTTCTTATCCCTATTTTTCTGTTTTAAAAGATAGGTTGTATCGAGTGACCCAGGACGCTCAGACAAAGCAAGATACAACCCAGTTGTTAGTACCAAAAAGCCGTCGGGAAATGCTTTTCCAGGCGGCTCATTGTAATCCTATGGCAGGGCATCTGGGTCAGACAGCAACGTTGAACCGGCGATAGAGGCGATGTTAGAGATGGGAGTAATAGAAGAATCCCACAGTGACTGGGCGAGCCCGATCATTTTGGTACCTAAAACAGACAGCTCGGTTCTGTGTGGATTAACGCAAGGTGAATGCGGTGTCGAAATTCGATGCCTTTCCAATGCCGCGTGTTGACGAATCGCTTGATCGGCTGGGTATCGCTCGTATTTATTCGACACTGGAGTTAACCAAAGGATATTGGCAGATCCCCTTTATCCAAAGAAAAGACAGCCTTCACAACGCCGTTTGGATTACACCAATTTGTTACACTTCCGTTTGGGTTGTTCGGGGTGCCCGCCACTTTTCAGCGTCTCATGGACAAAATCCTCCGACTGCACACCGCATATGCCGCTGCCTATCTGGATGACATTATCATCTACAGTCAGGACTGGCAGCGGCATATGGTGCACCTGCGGGAGGTACTGAGAGAGGCATGGCTAATGGCCAACCCAAATAAGTGTGCGATTGGGCGGGTGGAGGTCCGGTATCTGGGCTTCCACTTGGGTCATGGACAGGTGCATCCCCAAATTAATAAGACGGCAGCCATTGCGACCTGCCTGAGACCCAAGACCAAAAAGGAGGTGAGGCAGTTCCTGGGGCTGGCGGGATATTACAGAAGGTTTATTCCTAATTATTCGACCCTCACCTGACTGACCTCACTAAAAAGGAGGTCCCAGATCCGGTCCAGTGGACGGAGCGGTGTCAGCAGGCTTTCACCCAGGTAAAGGCTGCTCTGAGTGGCGGGCCGCTATTACACTCTCCAGACTTTTCTCTCCCCTTCTTGCTGCAGATGGACGCATCAGACCGGGGGCTGGGAGTCGTCCTGGCCCAGGAGATAGGGGGTGAGGAGCGGCCGGTGCTGTATATCAGTTGAAAGCTCTCTAAGAGAGAGACGATGTACAGCACCATTGAAAAAGAGTGTTTAGCAATCCGGTGGGTGGTCCTAACCCACCGCTATTAACTCCTGGGACGGGAATTCACTCTCTGTTCGGACCACACCCGTGCAGTGGCTCCACTGCATGAAAGATACAAACACGCGGATCACCCGTTGGTGTCTGGCATTACAGCCCTTTAAATTCAAGGTGATCCACAGGCCGGGGACGCAGATGACTGTAGCCGACTTTCTCTCCAGGAATGGGGAGGCTGCAGACCGGAGGACTTCCCGTCCTGAGTCAGGCGGTGGGGGTATGTGGCGAGGGGGCATGGTTCAGTGAAGTCTGCAGCGGGAGAGAGACTCAGCAGACAGCGGTGAGTAAGTGGGTAAAGTGCAAAATGAGGAAAACCTGTGTCTGATTGCAGTAATTGGCGTGGAGAGACCGGATAAAAACCACCGGAGAACGTGGAGAAGACAGAGAGAGACGGAGTGGAGTCTCGGGCACGTGGACTGGTCTAAGGGGATAGCCGGAACGAACACAGAGAGTGATATCTGAGGCAACCGTGAGAGTAGAAGAGGCGCAGGAGTGCCCAAACTGTTTAATTTTGTATTTTGACACAATAAATCACCCAAGTCTCCACGAGCCAAACTTGTCCTCTTCCTTCCACACTACGAACATTGTTACACAGCCAAAATAGCATATATGACATTACACATCAATTTGAATAGTACATAGAGTTTAATTTATTGACATTGAATTTATACAGAAACATTTTTAATGCAATAGTTGCATCTATACGTCAAAATAATTATATAGCCTAGAACAAATTATTCAGGACAGCGATGATTTCAGCTCTGCTGAAAGCTTAAGTGGAATAAAACTCAGGTGGTAGATATTGTCAAGCATGTCACATCTTCTGTGTTTTATGTGCATTTTATTGTGTGGTTTCAATGGAGCAAATTGAAGCGGGACTGAAGCGCTCGTCTGTGCATGAGCCGTCGTCACTGACAACGGTAATTTTCCAGTAACGGTAAATTTCCGGAAACTTTACATTGGAACTTCGTCTGGGGAAAATATTCCAAGTTTTAAACTTACCAGGAATGTATGGGAATTAATTGGAAATTTTGGTAGTGTATTGTTAAAAAAGTATTTCTATTTTAATTAAAATGTTCTTTTTTTAAACTCTCTATTCATCAAATATTCCTAACAAAATAATCACATGTAATAATAATACAAAAAATATTAAGCAGTACAACTGATTCCAGATTTGATAATAAATAAGCATATTAGAATGATTTCTGAAGAATCATGAGACACTGAAGACTAGAATAATGATGTTCAAAATTCAGCTTTGCATCACAGAAATACATTATATTTTAAAGTACATTACAACAGAAAACCATTATTTTAAATTAGTAATATCGGCAATATTGCTGTTTTATTTTTCTGTGTTTTTGATCAAGTAAACGAAGGCTTGATGTGCAAAAGATATGCAATGTTTAAAAAACATTAAAACTTGTAATGTGTCCAAACTTTTGACCAGTACTCTTCTGTATGATAACAGAAAACTTGCTAGCAGAAGGAGCATCACAGCTTGAGCTATATAGCACATACCTCATAAACGGTCTATCTACTGTATAAACCCTTTTTGGTATTTACTAGGTAAACTTGAATCCCATAGATCAAATATATTTAGAATATCAAAACTTAGATGGAATCTTTGGGCTCAAATGCAGCAAGTGTGCTTCAGAGAAAATGGAGGGGAATCCTGCTCTTAAGTGACTAGAGGGGATTGTGTGTGTGTGTGGTGGGGGGTCATTTTTAGACTTTTGTAAATACTCACCTAAATGTATTTTTTAGTTGCACAGTATATTAGACACAGCACAAAGACGTTTTACATTTTTTTTTGTAATATTCATGTAATTTATATAAATATTTACCAAGATGGACATTTTGATATTTTGTGTGCAGGATTTTAGAAAATATCTGCATGTTATGGAGGAAAGCGCAGTGCATGCAGGGGGTGTGGTCTCAATAGCCCTGCAGTGTGCTGTGTGCTGTGTGCATGAGATTGAGCAATGTGTATGGTAGAAATTAAACAAAAATTTCATTAAATCTGGTTGTTTTAACCAAGATTATGGTGCAAGATTTTGTCCTCAACTACATTTAAGTTCTCAGTTCCTGCAATGTTGCAAATTTACAGTTTATTCCTATTAATTCACATATATTCCCATTAATTCCCATGAAAAGTTTCCAGTCTTTGAAAATTCCCGGAATTTTGCATCCCTACAGGGGAATATCCGATCTGACCGTTTACACGGCAAGCGCAATTGCACATATCCAATTCATATCAGATTTATCCTGCTGGTAGAGAATGAATTTTATATGTTCAATAATCCCGTGTCCAGCAGGATGTTTTTGTTGTGGCTCTAGACTATCTCGATTTTTTGTTTTGTATAGCCTATATTTAAACTTTGTAAGTTATTTGTAATTTTATATTAGACATATAGCATGGTGTATTTTTATTCATTTAGTTAGGGTTAGGTTGTTATTGTTGTTGCTTGAATTCAATTTCTTCAAAGTGAAAATAAAATGTGCACGGTGCTTTTATAAGCTATTTAACCAAAGGAAAGTTAGGGAAAGAGGGAAAACTAAAAAGAACTAAAAACAAACAACCATTTGACTCCGAATTGCTGCTGATATGAAAGGCAAGTAAAATGCACACGGCGCTGACAGGGTATTTAAAACCAAAGGAAAGCGAGGGAAAACTCAAACGACACTCCCCACCACGGTGATAACCGGTGTTGTCACATGTCAATTAACCGGTGGGAAAACTTCCTCACCGTCACAACCCTAGTAAAAAGATGAGATTAGGAGCAGTCCCTTTAAGAGAGTGCTCTTAATCTCAGCTCCTTAACTGTATAAAAGACATCTGGGAGCCAGAAATCTTGCTGACTGAAAGTGGATCAAATACTTATTTCACTCATGAAAATGAAAATCAATTTATAACCTTTTTGAAATGCGTTTTTCTGGATTTTTATTTTTATTCTGTCTCTTACTGTTCAAATGGTGATTTATCGTGCAGACCTAATGGAGATTTACTTGTAAATATTAAAATGCATTCCTATAGCTCTGACTAATTAAAAAATGTAAACAATTTTCAACCCCTTAAATGGGTCGTATTGACATACATGAGAGACTGAAGTAGGATAATAATTTTTTTGTTTTGTTTTTATAATCAAATCTCAAAAATTGAAGTGTGCTTAATGGGTACGTGAGCTTAATAGTTACATTTATCCTATCGTGATCAACACATAGCGGTATTTATTTTCTGAATGAATCCACGTTTTTAAATTCAGGTTGAGTCAATGATTCAGTGAGCCATTTATAAGGGCAGTCACTTGCTTTGTTTCTAAATGAATCAGCCGTTTGAACAAATCAATTGCCTGAAAGACTTGCATGACTTAAGACATGATTTGCCATCACCTAGTGGCACTTTTTGTTTTATATTTAGAGCATTGTTTCTTTTTAATATATATATTATAACTTCATATTTCAGTATTTATCTGTATTGTTGTATTGAATTAAATTTGATTTTATACTTTTATTTAAAAAAAAAATGTAATGTCTATTCAGTGATTTTCTAATTTAACACAACAGCTTTAAGTTACCTGTAACACATTGTGCTGATTAAACATAACGTTTTTACAAGTGCATCTCAATAAATTAGAATGTCGTGAAAAAGTTTATTTTTTCTTTTAACTTATTTAAAAAAGTTAAACTTTCATATATTTAAGATTCATTACAAGTAAAACATTTAAAAAATATATATATATTTTGAGGATTAGAGCTTACAGCTCATGAAAGTCAAAATTCAGTATCTCAAAATATTAGAATATTTACATTTGAGTTTCAATAAATGCCCATCCATACAGAATAAATTCCGGGCATCTCTTGTTCTTTGAAACCACAATAATGGGGAAGACTGCTGATTTGGCAATGGTCCAGAAGACTAACATTGATGCCCTCCATAAAGAGGGTAAGTCACAGAGTGTCATTACTGAAAGGTGTGGCTGTTTACAGAGTACTGTATCAAAGCATATTAAATGCAAAGTTGACTGGAAGGAAGAATTTGGGTAGGAAAAGGTGCACAAGCAACAGGGATGACCGCAAGCTTGATAATACTGTCAAGCAAAGCTGATTCAAAGACTTGGGAAAGCTTCACAAGGAGTGAACTGAAGCTGGAGTCAGTGCATCAAGAGTCACCACGCTCAGACGTCTTCAGGAAAAGGGCTACCAAGACACTTCTGAAACAGAAACAACGTCAGAAGCATCTTACCTGGGCTAAGGCGAAAAATAACTGGACTATTGTTCAATGGTCTAAAGTCCTCTTTTCAGATGAAAGTTAAATTTGCATTTAATTTGGAAATCAAGGTCCCAGAGTCTGGAGGAAGAGAGGAGAGGCACAGAATCCACGTTGCTTGAAGTCCAGTGTAAAGTTTCCACAGTTAGTGATGATTTGGGCTGCCGTGTCATCGGCTGGTGTTGATCCATTGTGTTTTCTTAAGTCCACAGTCAACACAGATATCGACCAGGACATTTTTGAGCACTTCATGCTTCCTTCTGCTGACAAGCTTTATGGAGATGCTGATTTCATTTTCCAGCAGGACTTGGCACCTGCACACACTGCCAAAGGTACCAATAGCTGGTTCAATGACCATGGTGTTACTGTGCTTGATTGGCTAAATTTATATTTAGAGTATTGTTTCTTTTTAAAATAATTTCATATTTCAGTATTTATCTGTATTGTTGTGTTGAATTAAAATGTATTTCTAAAACTACTTTTTGTAATGTCTATTCAGTGATTTTCTAATTTAACACAACAACTTTAAGTTACCTGTAACACATCGTGCTGATTAATTAAACATAACATTATTAAGTAATGTAATTAAGTTGAGGTTAATTTAATTAATAACTTTATGTAATTAATTTGATTAAAAAATATTTGCTTGATAGCTCTATTAAAAAAATTTAAAACACAATTAACACCCCACCACCCACCCACTTAATTTCTGTTATTATTAACTCACTGTGTACCACAAACAGTCATTAAATATGAATAAATAATAAAAACCAACCTCCTTGTCCCTCCTGTTTTATTCTCCAGGTTTCTGGTTCCTCGTGTTTTATTCTCCAGCTTTCTGGTTCCTCTTGTTTTATTCTCCAGGTTTCTGGTTCCTCTTGTTTTATTATCCAGGGTTCTGGTTCCTCTTGTTTTATTCTCCAGGTTTCTGGTTCCTCTTGTTTTATTCTCAGGGTTTCTTGTTCCTCGTGTTTTATTCTCCAGGTTTCTGATTCCTCTTGTTTTATTCTCCAGGTTTCTGGTTCCTCGTGTTTTATTCTCCAGGTTTCTGATTCCTCGTGTTTTATTCTCCAGGTTTCTGATTCCTCTTGTTTTATTCTCCAGGTTTCTGGTTCCTCTTGTTTTATTCTCCAGGTTTCTGGTTCACTTGTGTTCTCCTTGCTCTCTTCTTTAACACACAGCATCTTCACAACAGCAGATCTCAGTTCAGATGATACTTCTCCAGATATTCCTGCTTGCTTCAAAACTTTGTCACGACTGTGAGGATGAGAATATTTCACTTATTTATTGACCTGATTCAAAAACTGTATTTTTATATTTATAGAAACAACATTTTTAACAGTCTGAATTAAAAGAGCATCAAGACAAAACAACAGACAGCGCGGTGAAACTGATCTTCTTCCTCTGAGGTTTAATGGTGTTTGGCAAACAAACGCATGTGTTTAGCGCCACCCGCTGGATTGGAGTGTGAAGCGGCGAGAGGAGGGAAATAATACAGGGAAAATTACAAATTAAAATTAGTGCGTCTACTCTATAAGGTGAGCTGTTTTTTTTTTTCATTACAAAAAAGCAGATCTGCACAAATAAACGAAAAGGAATTAAAATTAGCCTCACATGGTATTTCATCAGCATCAACCGTATTTGTGAGAGAGGATTAGAAGAGAAAAACAAGCAAATTATTAGTCAAACATTTAATTGAAAATCACACAATCACACAACAAAAATTGGACAGGCTTAGCATGGAAAATCTGTCTAAATATCTGGAACTTAAGACATAACCGACTTTGAAGGATATTTTCATTCAGAATATGTTTGTGTGTATTTATCATTTCAAATTAAAAACAAAACAGCCACATAGCAATTATTTTCTCAAGTCCACACAACCACTTTTCCCTTGGCCCAGATACTGCAATGAATGACGGCCCTGGTGTGGCCCTAATCTTAATTAAAGACAGGGGCAAAACATGGGCCATAACTGAGCCAAGTCTCAGCAGTTAATAACTTATAACTGGCCCCGAAGATGGCCAGAACAGGTTTTATTTTTTATACAGATTCTCAGCCATAAGCAAACCACATCAAAACCAGTCTTTAACCAGAAACCCCAAAACTGAGACATGCCTAGCCTAGTCTTGTCCAAATCATCTGTATAAATAAGTCCTGAGAAAATGTCATTTTGAAAATGACTTTATTTAACAGTCACAATTACATAATTGTTTATATTTGAACTAAATTATTAGCATTTGAACACTTTCTAACATTGAAAATATCCTGCAGCTTCATTAATGAAGAATAAACAAGACATCTGTATATTCCTGTTTGTTCTTCATTATCTTCAGTGTGTTTGATTCTGCAGGGTTCTGGGTCTCTCACCTTCTCTCTGTCCTCATTAATAAACTCAGTCATCACAGATTTCAGCTCTTCCTGATGATCTGATGAGTCCTTGATGATTTAAGCAGCTCTGCTTTTGCAGTGTTTGAGGTAGATGTGTTCCTGTGGCTCAGTGGTAGAGCATTGCGTTAGCAGCGTAAAAGGTTGTGGGTTCAATTCCCAGGGAACACACATACTGATAAAAAATGTATAGCCTGAATGCACTGTAAGTCGCTTTGGATAAAAGTGGGTGGAAGTGGGCTTCCATTGGTGCAGCATGTGAGCCGAAGTGCGGGGGTTGCCGCTGCGGAAATTGCCAACCAGGTGGAAAAGAAATGTATCTTGCTGAAGAGGGGGAGCTTGAAATAGTAAAAGAAGGGCTCACTTACGTCTTGGGGGACAATCACAGAAATAACCGAATTGGCACGCTAAATATCCTTGGATAGAGGAGCCAGCTTCTCTGCCAAATAATAGGGGCGCAGTTGAGGCTACATTCCTTAGAACGGAGAAACAACTGGCTAAAGAGCCAGAATGGAAGGCTGCCTTTAACGCTCAAGTTAAGGACATGCTTGACAGAGGAGCTGCAATAAAGTTGTCGAAAAGCACTATCGCTAACTGGGATGGACCTGTGTGGTACGTGAGTCATCTCATCGCCCCTAACCCTCACTCAGTCACAACCCCAGTGAGGCTTGTTTGGAACAGCAGCCAAAGATTCAGAGGTGTCAGCATGAATGACTTGTTAATGAAAGGCCCAGATGTTCTCAATCAGATACGTGCTGTCCTTCTGAGATTCAGAAGCGGAGTGTACGTGGCATTAGGAGACATCAAGAAAATTTACAATTCGGTTTGGTTGGAGGACTGTAAAGTACATCTGCACAGATTCATTTGGCGAGACTCTGAGGATGAGGAACTGGGGGAATATGCGATAACAAGGGTCAATATTGGAGACAAACCAGCAGGGTGCATCGCACAGCTGGCAATGCGTGAAACTGCCAATTTGCCATCTTTTTCTCACCTTAAGGAAGAGCACAGAGCACTCCAGCATGACAGTTATGTTGATGACATTCTCACGTCCCACAATGACCTCCGCCAGCTGCAGTCCATTGTGGAAAATATAGAGTTGATCTTAAGAGCTGGAGGATTTCACCTTAAGCCGTGGATCTTCTCAGGTCAAAGTGGGAGGGGAGAGTCTGAGAACAAGCCCTTTGGAGAAAAGGAAAAGATTTTGGTTCTGCCGAACCAAATGCGTGATGATGACAACAAGGCACTTGGGCTAGGCTATTCCATGGAAGAAGACATGCTCCATGTAATGACGTCGATCAATTTCTCAAAGAGAAAAAAGAAAATGCGACTTGGTCAAAACCTCTCACATGAAGAAGTTAGAGCCCAAACACCAAAACCACTGACGAGAAGAGAGTTGTTGAGTCAGGTCTCAGGAGTGAACGATCCAGTAGGTCTAGTGACTCCAGCCAAGCAAAAGGGAGCAATTCTGGTTCGCCGAGCTTTTCAAGAGGCAAAGAATATAAGGGTTCCAGTAAATGAAACTTGGGATGCAGCCCTCTCAGATGAACTCCGAGAAGATGTGATCAGACTCTGTGAGGAATATGTCCAACTTGGCCAAATTAGATTCACTAGAGCTATAACACCCCCGAATTCCAATGATGAGCCTGTTGCGATAACTTTTTCAGATGGAAGCAAAAATGCTTATGGTGCTGTATTGTACCTCAGATGGGACTCAAACCAGGGCTCTATCATTAAGCTTGTAGAGTCCAAAGCTAAGCTGACTCCTTTAGACCAAAAAGGAGTTGTTATCAAAGCAGAGGTGTGTGGAGCAGTTTCGCCTCACGCCTGCGAAGGTACATCGAGCAGCATTTGAGTGGAGAAATGGTACCACTTGGTTGATAGCCAAACAATCCTTGGTGCTATACAGCGAGAAAGCTATGGCTACAAAATTTTCTTTGCTAACAGAATCGGGGAGATCCAAGGAATCACACAATCACAAGAGTGGTGGTGGATACCGGGTTCACAAAACATTGCCGATATGTTAACCAGAGGAGCTAGCCCTCAAAACCTTGATGAAAATTCAGAGTGGCAGAATGAGCCAAGGTTCCTGAGCTTGCCAGTAGATGAGTGACCAATTAAGTCAGTTAAAGATGTAGCAGCCTCTGCCAGAGAGAACATCAATGATCTTCAAAAGAAGGCATTTGCAGCCTTGCTGACGAGGTCTAATGTAAAACAGGAGGGACTGACAAAATAGTCAAGGCAAATTGACGATCTCAGCCGAGTTCAAGCAGAACCAAGGAGACCACAGGCAGATTTGGCTGTTGAGAATTATGCAATATGGAGCGGTTCAGTGATCTGTCTCGACTGGTTAAAACAATAGCGTGGGTTTGGAGAGCTGCAAGAATGTTCCTTGGCGGAAACCGGACCTTAAATAACCCAAAGTGGGAGGCAGTTTCTTCCACAGGAACCATCACAATGAGAGAACGAGAAGATGCCCTACGAGACACTTTTCTTGCTGCGCAAGAAGGGATAACCTTTCCAAACACTACCAGAGACAGGTTGGTCATCTATAAGGATCCAGATTCTGGATTACTGGTCTGTGGTGGCAGAGTGCAGGTCTTTAAAGAAGATCAAGTTAGTGTTCCTATCCTTCCTTACAATGCCTGGGTTTCCACACTACTGGCTCAAGAATCTCACAAAGAAAGCCATGGAGGTTTGGCGGAAACTCTGCTCAGAATGCGAAGGAGAGCCTGGGTCGTAAGAAGCAGAAGAATAGTCCAAAAAGTTGTCGACAGCTGCGTTCGGTGTAGGAAGAACAAAGCAAAAAAGTGTCAGCAAGTGATGGGTGAGTTACCACCAGAAAGAACGCAACCGGCTCCACCTTTTGAGTTCACTATGGTAGATCTCTTTGGACCCTACCATGTGAAAGATTACGTTAAGAAAGGGGCTTTGTTGAAGGTCTGGGGTGTTGTTTTTAGCTGCATGTCGAGCAGAGTGATCCACACAGAGCTGGTTAACACCCAGTCAACCGAAAGTTTCTTTCCTGGAGGGAATTGACAAGTCTGCTCTGGAAGAAGCAGCGACAAAAAATGGAATTGAGTGGATATGGAAAATCCATCCAGCCGATTCTCCACATAGAAATGGAGCTGCTGAGGCCGCTGTGCGTATTATCAAAAGGGCACTCCAAAGTGTTGGAGGTGAGTCCACTCTCACTTACAGTGAATTTCAGACAGCCCTTCAAATGGCAGCGAATCTCTCTAACGAACGACCAATAGACGTTCCAGGGGCCAGGGCACACGCTCAGGAAGACTGCATTGAGTATGTGACACCCAACGCACTACTGCTCAGGCGGACATCCCAAAGAAGTGATATCAAAACATTCAACTTCTGCAGTTACCCATATAAACGACTCCAAGCAATGCAGGCAGTGGTAGATACGTTTTGGAGATGTTGGAGCCAGCTTGCAGGTCCTAACTTATTCTTGAGAAGCAAGTGGCATACCACACACAGAAACGTTGCAACTGGGGACATTGTCTGGATCGCGGATCAAAATGCACTCAGGGGGCAATTCAAGCTCAGCAGGGTAATCAGTGTCGATCCAGACAGTAAGGGTGTTGTAAGAGATGTCAATGTCCGGACATTTCCAAGTTACCCTGTTCCTATCACAAAGCCTTTTAATGCAAGGGCAAACTATCCAGGATCTAAAGGTCAGAAGGAGAAGATACCGAGTACCGTTCTTCACAGAGATGTCAGACGGTTGGTCGTCCTCCTTCCAGTTGAAGAACAAGCAAGCAAGTAATTTAGTAAAATTAAGAAAAGTCCTTATTGGTCTGCAATCAGTAGCCAAACAGTTTGCCTTCAAAGGATTGCGATTTCCTCTTTTATCCAAGAAAATCGAGTGAGAGGTGTCGTCAAACTGATATAAATGGGAAAAAATCAATAAAAAATTAATAATAATAATTCTTCAGCCAGTCAGAGTGAGGGTTGGAATTAAAGGAAGAGAGTAAAAAAGTCTGCTGTCGCGTGAGATGAGACGGACGCAAATTCTCTGCCGAAACCAAAAGCTGGAGGCAAGGAAAGTGCACAAACATCCAAACCATCATCATATCCCGGAGTGGCAGCCGGTGAGAACTTTAATTTCGATTCGGTAAATGAAAGGATGTGGCTGATGTAGCGGCAGGTCCCGAAACAGTTTGTGACGCAGCAAATGTGTTTGTGTTCGGCACGGAGAGAGCCGCAGGGTTTTCTGTGTTTATCTGTTCATCATTTGACTATTAAGTTCAGATGATGACTAATATAGTTCAGTGCAGCAAATATCAATGTTAATTTGTATTGATTTGCTTAATTTGATCGCTGATCGAGTGATGATAGAATATTGTTTATTTCTGAAGTTCATGTGTGCATTAGCCAATCGTCAAAATAATATAATTTACCTGAGTTCTCAAGCATGAAATTAAACTCTAAATATTCAGGATAATTGTCAGTACTATGCTGCAAATTGCACTTTGTGCATTAAGTGTATTAAGTAATAAATAATAATAAAGTTGAACAATGCTATATGTTAAAAGAGATAGAAAGAATCGGAATGACAGCAGTGGCTGTTTAACGAGTATTTTTGTAATTCATTTACGTATGTTGTACTTTTGTTTCTGTTTAAAGGTTTTTCACCTTTCCGCTACAATTTATGTCAGTTTCATAAAAATGTTATAAATAAAATGAGTGGAATCCAGTTAAGTCCTCCGTTGATGATGTCTCTCCCTTTCAAGCGGGGAAATTGTGCATGAAAAGAAGCTTGACATTTATATAGCGCTTTTAACAATACAAACTTTGTCAAAGCACCTGCACAATATCCAAATAAAAAAAAGTGTGTCAATAATGTAACATGACAAGATTAAACACTTTTAAAGGCATTTTATTATTGAATTTAGTGATGGCATCGTCCAGCTCAGTTCAGTTCTAATAGTCTCTGTGCAATAAAGTCGATGATATCACTGGAAATGAAGTGTCCCCAACTAAGCAAGCCAGAGGCGACAGCGGCAAGGAACCAAAACTCCATTGGTGACAGAATGGAGAAAAAAACCTTGACAGAAACCAGGCTGTCCGGGGGGCCAGTACTCATCTGGACAGACGAAACCAGCAGTTCAATTCAATCCAATTTGTGTATCAGTTCAGTAAAGTAGTAAATCTCCATCGCCGATAATGATATTGCGTAGCTTGTTAGTGAACTACAGCTAGTAGTAAATGCTGCTCCATCTGAATGCATGTGATGGAGATTTACTACTAATCACAGAACCAGCTTTACTGACGAGATGCGCATGATAATCGCATTTGATTATTTGCACAGCCCTACTGTCATGTAGCTTTGCAACTGTTCCTTCTGTGCTTCTCTTGTAAATAAGGATGAATAGCTGAAACCGGTATTAAACCAACGCTGGGGCTAAATTACGAAAGACTGTAGTATCGAAAAGTCAATGTTAACGTTTTTTATTGTTAAATGAACCAACAAAAAGTTTCCTGAACAAGAATAGTGTGTAAAAAGCACCTACAAGTAAATAAACTGCAAGTAATACATATGCATTATAAGACAATTGAACACAACATAAAAATCATAAGAAAAAAACAATGATATTATTTATATCATGAAGCAAAATGTTATTCAAGAATAACAATTTGTGACATTGTTCTTTAGGCAGGAATTCCATCTTTGTGTTGATCTGAATCTCACAGTTGAATCAGCTGGTTTAGAAGAGGAAGATGAACTTAATTCGCTGTGAAAACTTTAGATAATATTTATTTGTCATGTCACTTGTAATGACTGGTTAGTACAGATGTATCCAAATGACATCTTACTGATCGATGCATTATTGTGTTGCATTTGATGAGGCAGCACCAGATATGAAAATGCTGGATCTGAACATGATCTACTGAGGTCTTTTTCAGGCGTGAAATGTAGAATGTAGTTGTTGAAAACTCAAATCTGCAGTTTATTTATAAAGATAGCGCCTATTTGGTAAATTTGCTATGCCGATTTGGGAGCTCCAGGTGATCACCGGGCACTCGGTGCTCGTATATCCGCCTCGAGCAGCCTTACGCTCGGGTAGTCCTTCCGACATTTGCCGCTGGCTCTGATGTCTCTGTAGTGATTAAACATGAGATCCAATTCGTTTGGGGTATATTTAACAGGAATTCGTGGTCTCATGAATCTATTATTTGTTCCTGGTCATCGTTTTGGCTGAGCAAAAAAGTTAATGCTTAACTTTAGATTTATTTTGAACTTTACCATAGTACAGTGCTGACTTTGTAGCATACGTTTGACTGAATTGTTTTCTTTGTCTTTATTTCCTCTTATATAAGCCTCTTATACTTATTGTGTTATTTTGCTTTATAGTATGTTATTTACTCAATATGGTGTTATTTTACTTAAAATATGATGTATGTTCAAAGAATGTAACCTACAAACTGATCAATATGTTGAAAGTATTCCAGTCTATTGGGCAGTACTGGAGTGTATCAGTGAACTTGAATAACCCTATGAACTTTGGCTGGCGTCCCAGAATATGACAAAAACATGTGAGCAGTTTTGATGTATGTTTTCTGGGAACACTGCCAAGGTCCTTGGTTGAAGGGAGAGGACTAACTTTCTGTTTAGAAGGGGGCTGATCGTCTTTTTAAAAAAGGACTGATAAAACCAAATGCCCAGGTGCAGGCAATAAATTAACTGTGGCAAACCAGACAAGCATAGCCAATTAAAAACAGGAACTCCCATGTTTGGGCGGTGCAACAGGTATAAAATGGATGAGCGGACAGACAGAGATTCAGACATTGCGGGCCCGCTGTCTCGGCTTTGTTATTCTGATAATAAAGTCTAATTTTTACATCTGGAACTCCTGTTTTCTTGAGCCTCATTGACTACATTGAAGAAATCCATCCTTTGCTCTTTTTGCTACGACATAATTTGGCGACCACGAAGGGACTGGATTGAGGTCCGGAGTCCTGAGAGCCATCACGGGCGGAGGGCCTTTCTGACACGCAAACAACTCACAAACCAAGGCGCCTAAAAAGGTAAGCAATATTTTGCTTAAATTGGAAATAAAGAGCTTGTTTGCGTGGTTGACTAAGGTCATGCCTGGGATGGTGATCTGAGACAGGGCTTCACCAGTACCAGAATCTAAGAAATTGGATTGGAATTAAAATTAAGGAAAAGTAAATGAAGAGGCAAGTATGATTTAAGGGGTTCCAGATTTCAAAAGACACTCATATGGAAGAGTGGTAAAGAGATTTATATACACAAGAGGTGTATTGCGCATTGCCTTAGGGACGGGCAAAAGTGGTGCCTAAGAGAGAGGCACAAAATCCTGTGCCGCGGCTTCTAGAAGTGGGGGCGCCCAGGAAGTCAGAGAGCGACTCGTAGGTTGGCTGAGTGTGGCTCTGATGGGCTCCCATTTTGGAGGTTTGCCAGCGCAGGTGTCTGCAGACCGGAAAAAGTTAAATCGTTAGTCTTTTGTCTGTCTGTCCACTATGTGTGTGTGTTAAGGCATTGAAGCTTTGCATGTTTGGCTTGCTCATTAACCATGCTGGCTGTTTTGCTGTTTTGTGTTAAATGTGCGTGATATATGTTCTATGTTAAAGGTTTTTTGGTTTAACTTGAATGAAAAAACAATATCCATAAAGGTAAATACATTGAATGGAGAATAAAGAGTTATACCAAGAAATTGGCTTTGTCGGCTGTTTGGACATCACCCAAGTTGCCGACATTGTGATCCAAATTGTGAAACTGAATTATTGATAAAGAAAAAGATAAAAACTGATTGATTTTTCATTCCCGAAAAGAGAATGAGACCTGTTGGTGTTTTTCTCTTTTGATCTGTGTGTGTGTGTGAGAGACAGAGAGAGAGAAAGGGGGGCCCACTGTGTGTGCGCGTGTGTGTGTGTGTGAGCAAGTGTGTGTGCGACCCACTGTGCGTGTATGAAAGGAAGAGAGAGAGAGAAAGTGAGCTCACTGCGATTGTGTGTGAGTGTGTGTGTGTGCGAGCGAGCGAGTGTGTGAGTGACTGTGTGTGTGTGAGCGAATGTGTGTGGGAGTAAGCACTGCTGGCAGTGAAGTTCAAAGGGGAGAGGGAGAGAAAAGGATGAAAATCTCATCCAAAGCAGAGTAAAATGTACAAAGTTTATGAATATTATGGTAATCCAAATGAATGGAGCAATGAGAAAGATTAATTATTAACTAGAAAACACATTGGTATTATTTTAAAATATTTGAGAAAGTCTAAATTCTATAAAAAGTGATAAGTCCTCCGCCCAGCAAAAATCCAGGTGGAAATCAGGGGTCGGATACTTTTAGTGATCCTCGTCTGATGAGCCTGGTGAAGATTAACAATTAATTAAAGGGCTGGGATTAGAGAGGTAAATCACTGAAGGAAACAACAATAATAATAATAATAGTAGTAATAATTCATTATATTAAACAGGTTAATAAATCTGGCTTTCAAAGATATCAAACTCCAGTAGAGTTCTTGGCAGCTAGAAATCCAGCCTGTAATGAAACAATAAGGGAGCTCTTAAGGAAGTGGGCAGAGAGAACAAAGAAATTGGCTACTAAGTGGCCAGGCAGGGGGAACATTTGATGTGGCAATGTGTAAAGAAATAGAGGTCTTGATAAAAAAATAAAATAAAAAAAATAACAAATTACAAGACCAATTACACCTCCAAAAAGAGAAATGAAAAATGAGAATTAGGGGTATTAACCCTGTTCAAACAATATGGAATTAAATTAATAAAATTGGAAAAACAAGAAAGAGAGAATAAAAACAATAAAACAAAAGAAGACAGGCCACCTCCATATGCTCCTTCCTGCGATCAAGCAGTTAACCAAATGCCAATAGTACAGGGAAAAATAGATTTAAAGGGGCCAATAGAATTTGAGGGATATCTACATGATGAAAATACAGAGGCTGAAAAAGAGCAGAGCTGCATGAGAGAAGTAAGGGGGACAGTAGGCAGTAGGGAAAACACACACACTCACACAGCCATGAGGGAGGGGCTGGAGCAACCGAGAGCGAGGCTGAGAGCATCCACACCGCTGTCACAGCCAAGACAGAAAGAGAGAGAGAGAGAGAGAACAGCCCACAAGGAGGAGCCAAGGATGGAAAGAGAGAGAGCTGAAGACTGCAGAGAAGAGGGGAAAACAGGTGAGCCACCCACATATCATTATCTTTCAGAAATGCTCGAAGACTTGGCAGGCCGCCACAGACATATGACATCAGGTTGTGAAAGTGTGGAAAACTATCAAGCTGAAGAGCCGGAGGAAACACCTGAAAGAAGTATGTCACCTGCTGACTCCGTCCAGGAAGTACTAGATGAAATGGAGGAAAGATGCAATAGAACAAGAAAGGATCTCAAACAAGCTGATCACATGACACAAGAAGAGTTTGAAAAGACTGTGAACTCACTGCATCAAGAGTTGGATGAACTAATTGACAAACGTAAACCAATGCAGTCGCACTCAAGCCCACATGATTATGTCCTGCGAAAACAATACAAACAAGTAGCTGGGACATTGGTCATGCAAGATATAGAACCTCCAGAAGACCAGTTACAGGTTCATTTAACACGAAGACAAAGAGGGAGGGAGGAACACAGATCAACCAGGGCAACAAGAGAAGCTGAAGCCCCAAGATTTGAATGTCCAATCCTCATCAAGCAAGGATACGCCCAATATATACCTTGGGCCGGCCAAGATCTGGACACTTTGGTTTCCCGCCTTCCAGACATACATGAAGGTGCCGGGAAATGGATCAGAACATTCGAAGAAGAAACAGTTGGAAAACTTCTGGCCCTGGGTGATATCAAAGCCCTGCTAGCAAAGTGCCTGGGAGCCTCCAAGATGAATGACATCCTCAAGCAATCTAGCCTCCTTCAAGCAGTGGATAGGCCTCAGGAAGATGGAATCTCCTTTGACAAGCATCGACATAACATCTGGATGACACTGAGGGCTGAATACCCAATGCAAACAGACCCAGGGTTCCTGAAGGGGGAACCAATGGAGGAAACTGAGAACCCCATCACCTACATCCAGAAACAACTAAGACGTTGGAAAGAGGAACTGGAAAGGGATCCAGAAAAAGACAAAATACTGACAGCACTCTTCAGAACCGCCATTGTAGAAGCCATGCCTTCAACAGTGAAAGTAAAACTGGAAGATGTGGTAGGACTGAATTCCAAGTCACACAAAGAGTTCAGAGACCATGTGGTCCATGCTGTGGAACAATACAGAAGACAACAGTTAAAAGTAAAAGATCAAGAAAAAGAACTACAAAGAAAACTGTACCAGATGCAGCTCGATCAGCTGCTAAATAAGAAGAAAAAAGTCCAAGCAGTGCAGAAGGAAGACCAGTCCGCAGTAATGGCACCTGTCAATACTTCAGTGCTTGTCAATCCATCAGCACCAATGAATGTGCATCCACCAGCATTTCAGACTGCAACAGCACCAATGACACCTGCTGAAACAGTCAATGCAACACAAGGACCAGCACCAGTTGTCATCTATCTCAAGCCAGAGCAGTCAAATAACAGGAACTGGAATAGACAACAACAACAAGGAGGACGTGGCAATGGAAGATTTAACAACAATCAACAGAGAGTTGGTGGCTCACCAAAAGTGTGCTGGGGATGCAATCAGCTGGGACACAAAAGAAGAGATTGCTCCATCAACCCTTGGCAGAACAACCAACAAATGGCTCCAGAAGTTAACTATGGACAACAGCAAGTGCGAGCACAAGCTCTAGGCCCTGTTAACCCATGGCGTGGGCCTGACCAAGGATACTAGGGCTGCCCAGAGAATCCTACGGGGAGGAATCAGCTTCCAATGATATCGTGTGATGCTGATCAAGAACCAATGCTGCAAGTTAATATCGAAGGAAACCCCATTACTCTGATGCTCGACACAGGGGCCAGCTTTTCGTGTTTAAATCCAAGATATGCCTCGCACCTCCCCATGTCTGGGAAATATATAAAGACCGTAGGATTCTCGGGGGTAACTCAGCTACTTCCTATGACAGCCCCTGTGAGCATAAGTCTGAAAGACACTGAAATAAGAATACCAATTTTAGTTTCAGAACATACACCTGTTAATTTGTTGGGCAGAGATGCCATATGTAAACTAAAAATGCAAATATGGTGTACCCCTGATGGAATTTATGTGGACGATAAGGCAATTAGACAAATGAATGTCTCAACATTGCAGCAAATACAAGAACCATGTGCTAACATATATTGGATAGGAAGACCTAAAAGAAGATGTGGAAAGAACAATTAGCAAATGGGGAAGATACATAAGGGAACAGCTTTGTGAGCCAAGCCTACCAAAAACTGAATTTCATTGTACAATGAAGTATGATGAAAACAAAGACTCTGAACTTGAAAAAAGATGGTTAGAAAACACAAAAGGACAGAAAATCACTATGATGTCACAATACATATTAGTAGGACCAGAAGGAGCAGCTCTGCAGGTAGATAGGGAAAAATTAATTGATGAGTGGTTTGAAGTACCAAACTCAGTTCCTCATGTTTCCTTATATGTAAGCAAAAACTGTGTTTCTAAAGACTTGGGCCCCATGATGCAAAAAGCAGAAAATTGCAAGTGGGAAGCCACAGAAAATCCTCTAATCTTTCAATCAGCAGATAAAGTGTATCTCAAAATTTTGTGTGCTACCCCAATGTTGGGGGTTCCCAGAATGGTGATAAATACAAAAATTGATCCAAAAGTCAATGAACATCAAACAAAGCAAACTGAATTGTTAAAAGAAATGGAAAAACAAGTTCCAATGGATTTATGGTCTCAACATGACACAGATGTAGGGTTAGTGAAATCAGCCAATCCAGTCAGAATAGCACTCAGATCAGGAGCTAAAGTACCAAAAAAGATGCAATACCCTTTGAAACCAGAAGCAGAAAAGGGAATCAAAAGAACAATTGAGGGATTGGTGAAAGCAGGAGTACTTATTGAAAGTGCAAGTTATTGTAACACCCCAATATTACCAGTAGCTAAGGCAGACAAATCAAAATGGTTTGGTGCATGATTTGAGAGCAGTGAATGAGGTTGTGGAAGATTGGCCTGCTGAAGTACCAAACCCGCATACGTTGCTAACTAATGTTCCATCTGCTGCTAATTATTTTACTGTGATTGATCTCTGCTCAGCTTTTTTCAGTGTTCCCCTAGCTGTGGAGAGCCAACCACTGTTTGCATTCACCTACCAAGGTAAAAAACTCACATACACGAGAATGCCTCAGGGCTTCAAACATTCACCACATGTGTTTAATCAAGTTCTAAAAGAAGACTTAAGTGATCTTAGGCTGGACAGCACATTGATGCAATATGTAGATGATTTATTGATTTGTTCAATGACTTTGGAACAATGTCATCAAGATTCAATCAAAGTACTCAATAAATTAGCTGAGGGGGGACATAGGGCCTCAAAAGAGAAACTGCAATATTGCTTACCACAAGTTGAATATTTGGGACGCACAATCTCACATGGGATGAAAGCTGTATCGCCCAGTCAATTGGAGGGCATCAGCAAAGCACCCCAACCACAAACAGTGGGACAAATGATGACTTTTTTGGGGATGACAGGATTTGGTGCAGATTGGATTGAAGATTATGCCATCAAAACAGCTCCACTAAGGGCATTAATGAAACAAGTGGGCCATCAAAATCTTAGGGCACCACTGACATGGACTGCTGAGGCATTAATATCATTTGAATCATTGAAAAAGGAGTTACAGAGTGCTCCTGCCTTGACCACTCCCACTTATGACAAACCATTTCATCTGTATGTTGCAAACAGAAAAGATGGCTATGCATCTGCAGTGCTGATGCAGTAAACTTGTAGTGGAAGGAAAAAACAACCAATTGCTTATTATAGCACAAAACTGGATAATGTAGCTGAAGGATACCCACCATGTTACCAACAGGGGTTAGCTGCAGTGTATTTTGCATATGAAAAAGCCTCCACAATAACTATGGGCTACCCAGTTACAATCTATACTCATCACAAAGTAACAGAGCTATTGGAACAAGGGAAGTTTGTTCTGACTCCCTCTAGATGTATAGCACACTCAACATTGTTAACCTTTTCAGACATTACAATCAAAAGATGCACAACAGTTAATCCAGCCACTTTCATACCATTGCAGGATGAAGGCACACCACATGAATGCGTAGCTGATTCCTTAGCATTTACTAGATTGAGACCAGATCTAGAATCAACACCAATTACTGATGCACATGTTGAATATTTTGTGGATGGTTCATGTTTTAGGGACCATTTGGGTAATCATGCTGGATTTGCAATTATAAGACGTGCTAATGATGATTTTGTCCCAGTGGTGGTGCAGCAGTGTGAACAACCATGCTCGGCACAACTAGCAGAATTAAAGGCTCTCACTGAAGCCTGTAAACTGGCTAAAGACCAAACTGTAAATATTTACACTGACTCTGCATATGCACATGGTGTATGCCACCTCTTTGGAGCAGTCTGGAAACAAAGAGGTTTTAAGAAAAATGATGGCACGCCTATCCAGCATGGTGACCAGATAATTGAGTTAATATCAGCCATGATGCATCCCAAACAGTTAGCCATAATCAAATGTCAAGCACACAAAAAAGGCAAGGATTTTGTGATTAAGGGCAATAATGCAGCTGATCAATATGCTAAACAAGCCTCTGGCTGTACAACAGCAATAATGGCTCCCTCAGTTCTGATTCAACCTCAACCTCAATTGACAGACGTTGCGCGAATACAACAACAAGCCACACCATATGAAATTAGTGTGTGGCAGCACAGAGGAGCAACACGAGATGCAAATGGACTTTGGCGTTCTCACGAAGGCCACATGATTGCTCCAACACCATTGCTTACAATCCAGATCTCTGATGCGCATGGTTTTGACCATTGCGCGAGGGGGGAAGTGATTAGAAAAATAAAGCGTCAAGGTTATTGGTCGCCTTATTTACAGGCAATGGTGGATGAGTATTTAACTGAATGTGAAGTCTGTGCCCAAAGTCAGAAAGGGAATATCTGCTCCAATTGGTCATATACCAGTCCCAGAAGGACCATTTAAACATCTAGTCATGGACTATGTAGACATGATAAGAACTGTTAGAGGGAAAAGATACTTGTTGGTAATAATTGACAGGTTCAGTAGATGGGTAGAAGCAGTTCCATCAGCATATCAAGGAGCCCAGACAGTGATTAAATTTCTAACAAGAGAAGTAATTCCCAGATTTGGTATCCCATCCCAAATCAGCTCAGACAATGGATCAGCTTTCATTCAGAGAACAGTAAAAACAGTAATACAACAATTGAAGATAAAACAAAGGCTAGGCTGTGTCTACCACCCTCAGTCGCAAGGCCTCGTCGAACAGGTTAACGGGACCCTCAAAGCAAAATTGAACAAAATTTGCGCTGATACAAAGTTGAATTGGGTAGATGCTTTGCCTCTGGCATTAATGAGCTACCGTATGCAAACCAATAGAATAACAAATTTGACACCACATGAAATGTTCACAGGCAGACCAATGCCAGTCCCCTATTTGAGGGGCCCATATGAAGGACCGCCTCTTGAACAGTTGCAGATGGAATTGAGAGCATACATGAAACAGATAACAGCTATTCATGAAGCCATTAATGCTCAAGAGCAAAGCAGAGGTCCTAGGGAGGAAGAGGAAACACCTGGCGCTATTCAACCTGGAGATCAAGTATACTTGAGGGTATTTAGGCGAAGGTGGAATGAGCCAAGAAGAGAAGGCCCATATACCGTTGTAAGAGCAACCCCTACAGCAGTACAGGTAGAGGGAAGTACAACTTGGTACCACTTAAATCATTGCACCAGAGTACCCAGGTTACGACCCAGAGGGCGAGAAGAGCAACCAGAAATCGATGAAGGTGGAAATGAACAGATAGAGCCCCCAGTAAGGGAACAAAGCCCTGAAATCCATGAGTCTGAGGAAAGTAACATTGATGCACCTCATTTTAGGGAAACAGAACACGCTGAAGATGAAATACTGCCTGCAGAAACAGAACAGGACGATCAGGGAGACACTGATCCTGGTCCTAGTGCTGATATACCTGATGCAACGATTGCCCAAGACTCGGGGCAACCCACAGGGTCCCCTGAACCAAGACCCTCAACTAGTGCCCAGTCCAGATATCAACCTGATGAATTCCTCACACTTGATCCAGACACCATTACTGATCTATTCCATTAATGTGACTGATCAAACACCAGGTATTTATGCAAACATACATGTCAGAAAGAGGTCATCAGGATGGACATATGATGATGAGAATGATACCCTAATCTATGACATGGAATCCTACTTACAAAAAGAAGGGCTGTTAGATGCAGCACATCACAATGTGCTGGTTTAAATGGGCAGAATATACTGCAAAAGAAGCTGGAATGTTTAGTTGTGTGCTTTGTTCTCCATCCCCTCTTAAAAAACTTGTAGTTGTGCCAAACCCATATGATTACATGCACTGTGGTAGATTTTACTCACAGTATTGTAACAATATGACTGGAAAGGTATACCCCTATTGTCCAGCAGAATGTTTAACTATGCTTGGGAACAAGAATTTCCACCGATTCTACAGACAGCAAGGGTGGGGGGATGAATGTAAGCGAATGGACATAAGAATTGAAGCCACGAAAAGAGAAACCCCTGTAGCCTACGTAATTGATCACACATTGGAATTTGAGTGTTTTAACAAATCAGAAGGAAAACATGACATGGGGAAATTGTGAAAAAGGGAATTGTGTTGTAATTTGGCACTTAGACCAAAATATGTATTATGACTCGAGAGTGCTCAAATCATTTAGTCTGATATATGCAACAGCCACTATATCGACAAACATGTCAATCATACAAATTAAAGACAATTGCCCAAAAGCAACTATTAGTTTTCCTCTAATTAGAACAATGGAAGATCAATTAGAAGCAGTGGCAGACTACTATTGGGTATGTGGGGGAAAAAGACTAAGGGCAACATTGCCAAAAGACTGGAAAGGCATGTGTACGAGAGTAAGAATGCTACAAGAGATAACGTTGATTGAAGGAGATCTAGATGAAGTTAAGCAGCCTCAGCCAAAGAGACGTAGAGCTAAAAGAGCATATGAAAAAGATCCAAATGTATCCTTAGATATCATAGGCCAACCAAGAGGAATCCCAGAGGAATATAAAGCTAGAAATGAGATAAAGTCTGGATTTGAGTCTATATGGATATGGATAACCCCAAATAAAAACTTAGAATGGATCAATTACATCTACTATAATCAGCAGAGATTCATAAATTATACTGATGATGCTTTAGATGCTTTGGGAAAGCAGTTGGGTCCCACTAGCAAAATGACATGGCAAAACAGACAAGCTCTAAATTGGCTCCTGGCTGAAAAAGGAGGAGTATGTGTAATGTTTGGTTCTGACTGTTGTACTTATATTCCAAACAATACAGCCCCAGATGGATCATTCACCAAAGCAATGGGGAAACTGAAAAACCTGAGAGAGGAGGTAACCAAGAATGCTGGAGCAGACATGCATACCTGGGATTGGTTTAATTCACTTTTTGGGTCTTGGGGACAATGGTTAACCAAAGTGGGCATTATAATTGGCATTGTTGTTGTTATGTTTCTTTTGTTGTTTTGTTGTATTGTGCCTTTCATCAGATCAATGCTGGCCAGTGCTGCAGCCAAACAGATGATTAATGTATCAGTGAGACCAACTGGAATTGACGTTGGATGCACCAACATGTATACAGTGGGACCTGGACTGGATGAACTGGATGAATTTGTGTAAAACATCCTTGACCGAGTGGTAGGGAAGGGGTGCCTTTTATTTTTATTTATTATTTTACCTTGTATTGTAACTTTTGATAGAAAGGGAGTTAGTATCTTCATTGTATTTTCTTTTCATATTATGTAGTGACATTAGAATATTTGGATAGAGTAGGAAAGAAGTTAGATGGTTTTATGTATTTTACTTTGGCATATACCCCTTCCTGAAGTTATTTGTTTTGAAATCTTTATATTTTATTTTGAAATCATTTATTTCTAAAAGAGCATTTTTTCTATACATCAAATGTGAAATGTAATTATTTTTTGAACAGAAAGGAAACGCTGAAGGTTTTAAGCAGGTCAGCGTCCGTGTTACGAGGCAATGCAACCAGAAAAGGGGACGATAAGAAAAGATTGTATGTTTACTACTTATTTGCAAGTATTCATCATTTAACCTTCATTATCAATATGAAGTTTATTTCTTCTAACACTGGAAAATCATCACTGGAAAGTATGAAAAGAAGAAAGGATCGACGAGCATCTCAGCGCTTAGCAGCATGAGTAGATTCAACTGGAGGTTTAAAAACCCACCATCTACTCCAACACCAGATAGAGCTGAAGGGCATTGGATCTGCCTAAGAGCTCCTCTGGCAACGAAGGACAACATCACCAGATAGAGCTCCAGGCTACCGGAAATGTTTGGAGTTCCTCTGGCAGCGTGGGATAGACCAGTGCATAATATATTGCATTATATTACTTTGTTTTTTCTAATTTGGATATTTGATAAGTGTAATCATTTGACTAATCATGCATGTACTCTACATAACCATGACAACCATGGGCAAGGCTAAAAGACATGCACATGCTTTAAAACACATTTCTGATTTGTTTTGAGAGTTTGTTGACCCCCAAGAATGTATAGGTAGGGAAGTAGATTATTTTACTCTTTTCTAGTCAAGGGTGAGAAGAGATGTTTGGATCTGGCTTCCTCTGGAGTGCAGCAGCATAAAGAAGCCATTTGTTAGGAGAAGCAATAATGGAGGACCTTTATTGGTTCATAGAAGGATAGAAGGATGGGTGGACTTGTGATGTTGCACTCTGGGCAAGGGTTATTAGTGGTGAGACTTCGTAAAGTCTCAGAGGGGGGAATATATTGTGTTATTTTGCTTTATAGTATGTTATTTACTCAATATGGTGTTATTTTACTTAAAATATGATGTATGTTCAAAGAATGTAACCTACAAACTGATCAATATGTTGAAAGTATTCCAGTCTATTGGGCAGTACTGGAGTGTATCAGTGAACTTGAATAACCCTATGAACTTTGGCTGGCGTCCCAGAATATGACAAAAACATGTGAGCAGTTTTGATGTATGTCTTCTGGGAACACTGCCAAGGTTCTTGGTTGAAGGGAGAGGACTAACTTTCTGTTTAGAACGGGGCTGATCGTCTTTTTAAAAAAGGACTGATAAAACCAAATGCCCAGGTGCAGGCAATAAATTAACTGTGGCAAACCAGACAAGCATAGCCAATTAAAAACAGGAACTCCCATGTTTGGGCGGTGCAACAGGTATAAAATGGATGAGCGGACAGACAGAGATTCAGACATTGTGGGCCCGCTGTCTCGGCTTTGTTATTCTGATAATAAAGTCTAATTTTGACATCTGGAACTCCTGTTTTCTTGAGCCTCATTGACTACATTGAAGAAATCCATCCTTTGCTCTTTTTGCTACGACATACTTTGTACATATACTTTTATAATGGCTATTACTGTTCAATAAAAATTACATTTAACAAAAACAGGCAGAGTTGTGCTTGTCACGCTTTATTATCGATTGCTACTTTCCGGCATACACCATGCCTATCGTGTAAGGGTACTGTTGGCAGTGGAAACGCAAGCTGGATCAGGGTGTGCAGTCCCGAATCGTACCGTACCGCTCAGTGGAAACGAGCCATTATAAGGTTTCTCTCCAGTGTGGATCCTCTCATGTTTTTTCAGGTCTCCTGAATTATTGAATCTCTTGTTGCAGTGTGAACACTTATAAGGTTTCTCTCCAGTGTGGGACCTCTCATGTGTTTTCAGATGTGATGAATGATTGAATCTCTTGTCACAGTCTGAACACTTATAAGGTTTCTCTCCAGTGTGAATCCTCTCATGTGATTTCAGGACTCCTGAAGTATTGAATCTCTTGTTGCAGTGTGAACACATAAGGTTTCTCTCCAGTGTGGATCCTCTCATGTGTTTTCAGTTGTGATGGATGATTAAATATCTTGTCACAGTATGAACACTTATAAAGGTTTCTCTTCAGTGTGGATGCATTCATGCAGTTTTGTACAGGTCGCTGAAGTAAAAGTCTTTTCACACTCAAAGCACCTGTAGTCTCCCACAGCAGGATGTATTTTCTGACGTACCTTCAAATTTTGTAGATGCAAAAAACTGTTACCACACAAATTACATGAATGTGGCTTCTCCTTTGAATTAACTTTCAAGTATTTCTTCTCAACTGAAGCCCATAAAAACAGTTTACCACACTGGTCACATGCATGCAGCTTTTCTCCAGTGTGAATGTTCATCTGATCATAAAGGTGTGCTGATTGTGAGAAACTCTTGCCACATTGATTACAAGTGAATGGCTTCTCTCCAGTATGAACTCTTATGTAATGCTCCAGACCTGTTTTGCATGTGAAACTCTTTACACACTGAGTGCAGGTGAAAGATTTCTTAGCTCTTCTGTTCATTAAATCTTTCAGTTTGGTTTGAGGGCAACTCAACAAATTTTCTCCAGTTTTGACATGATTTTTCTCCTCAAATTCACTTGATTCTTCATTCTTCTCTTTTTTTATCAAATCTGAAATGAAAGTAAAAATGGTGAAATATGAACATAAAACTGAACCCTGCTGTAACAGTGCAGGGCTTCAGACTAACATTTGAGAGCAGTGCTACTAATTTCTATCTATGGTGGCGACAGAAGCAGATTTGGTAGCACTGGGGTGCTGGTGTGTGGGGTATTAAAAATAAAGATAATTTAATCACAAAATTACTACACCTTTGCATTAATAAGTGCAGTTACTAATAATATTACATGTTTATTTCTTGGTAATACACATTTGACAGTAAAGCACTGAGCTAGAATTGGGAAATTGGACAATTCACTTTTGATTACATCAGAGACATGTAAAATCAAATTTTCATATAGAAAATTTATACAATCTACCAATCATACCATTATTCTTCTATAGTATTATATAGAACTAACCGACAACTTGAGTGATTTTAATTTATGGGCAATTCAGTCGCAATGTGAAGAAATGTTTGGTGCTTTGTAACTTTTCTTACTACGTACAAACAAATAGTGCAAACAAACCTTTGACAATATTTGATTTCTTGATGATCTGATGTTTTATAATAGTTATTTGATCGTTTCAAAATATAAAGTAAGTAGTAATTAAAGACTAATATGACTATACCACAGCCATATCACCCAGCGAACCCAAGACTGGTTGCCCACTGAAGCTAAGCAGGGCTAAGCCTGGTCAGTACCTGGATGGGAGACCTCCTGGGGAAACTAGTGGCGCTTTTCCACTGCATAGTACGGTTCACTTGTGGGGGGTTTTCCACTGGGTACAGTTCCTGGTACTTTTTAGTACCACCTCGGCCGAGGTTCCAAGCGATCCGTACCGTTACCAAAACGTGACGTGTAAACTCTACTGATCACTGATTGGCCGGAGAAAACCGTGTTTACTGTGTCACTGAACTTGTGACAAGAGACCCAACATATACCCGCTAGATTTAAATCAGCAGCCAGCAAAGGATCTGATGCAACTTTTGTTTTAACAAACGCACCTTTTTGTATCAACCAACAAATATCTGTTTCGTTTTCTGTTGAAGAAGTACAGACGTTCCTCTCGTTGATAGCCGAGGAGCGGATCCAGTGAGAGCATGATGGGGCGACGCGGAATGAAAAAGTCTTCTATATATACTTTTTGCACTTTGTATATTTTTAGAGTATGTTTTCTGTTTATATTTTTTTACCTTTGTATCTGTGTTTTGCTTCAATTAAAAACAATCTGATCGAATAAGTGTACCTCCAGACTATATAAAAAATGTATTATTGTATGAGCGCGTAACCTCTTGAAAAATTCAAATGATTAATGCCATGATGATACAAACCAACACATAAATTAAAAAAACAAGGGATACATTGAACAGTTTGAAATATTATTCAAAAGTTTATTGATAATTCACAGAACATTCTACATGAATTGTTAACTGTTCAAGTAACGAAGCACACCACAGTGTGTTTGTTTGTGGTGCATTTACGACGATGTCACGGTAGTAGTGGCGGCGCAACTATAACAACACGTGAATAATCCCGCCCACTCTAAAGCGGTACTAAACTGTGGTGGAAATGCAAACCGACCCAAACCGTACCACGCAGTGGAAAAGCGCCATAGGTTGCTGCTGGAAGAGGTGTTAGTGAGACCAGCAGGGGGGGGGCTCACCCTGTGGTATGTGTGGGGCTTCATGCCCCAGTATTGACAGGAACACTATACTGTCAACAAGCACCGTCTTTCGGATGAGACGTTAAACCGAGGTCCTGACTCTCTGTGGTCATTAAAAATCCCATGGCACATCTCATAAAGAGTAGGGGTGTAACCCTGGTGACCTGGTCAAATTCCCTCCACTGGCCCTTGTCAATCCAAGCGCTATATAAATGCATCATTCATTCATTCATAATAAGCCAATAAGTGCACCTCTGCTGCCATCTACTTGTTATTGTGGTAATTTGGAATTAAAAGTAGCCTCACATGGTATTTTATCAGCATCAACCGTCTTTGTGAGAGGATTAGAAGAGAAAAACATGCAAATTATTAGTCAAACGTTTAATTGAAAATCACACACAAAAAATTGGACAGGCTTAGCAGGAAAATCTGTCTAAATATCTGGAACTTAAGACATAACCGACTTTGAAGGATATTTTAATATAGAATATGTTTGTGTGTATTTATCCTTTCAAATAGAAAAAAAACAGCCACATAGCAATTATTTTCTCCGGTCCACACAATTACTTTTCCCTTGGCCCAGATACTGCAATGAATGACGGCCCTGGTGTGGCCCTAATCTTAATTAAAGACAGGGCAAAACCTGGGCCATAACTGAGTAAGTCCTGAGAAAATGACATTATTTAACAGTCACAATTACATAATTGTTTATATTTGAACTAAATTATTAGCATTTGAACACTTTCTTACATTGAAATTATACGACAGCTTCATTAACGAAGAATAAACAAGACATCTGTATATTCCTGTTTGTTCTTCATTATCTTCAGTGTGTTTGATTCTGCAGGGTTCTGGTTCTCTCATCTTCTCTCTGTCCTCATTAACTGTGGTGATGTGACAATAAAAGTGATTTGATTTGATTTGATAACAACGCTAATAAACACGCACACTACAGAGGTGGCTGATGCTGATGTTGGCAGCCGCACTTATAGCCAATCTTTAGGGATCAGCAGACAGACGTTATGATTCTTGAGTGACAGGTTAACGCGGTAGCGGTTCATATTTTAATTATGATATCAGAATGAATAACTGTATAATCAAGTGGTCACATGTCTATAAGTAACACGGTAAAGTGTGGGACTCTGAAAATGTTAATTACACCAGTGGAGGGAGATGGCACAAAGGCTCTAGTATCACTGCAATGCCGAAATCAGTAGACCGCAGTTTATTAAATTGATAAAAATCGAAACTCAATATCTGTCTATACAATCATGTATTATATATTTTAGGTCCAGATTGGTAATATATCCTTGAAAGCGACTTGATTAGTTTTGACTTAGCAAATTTCTGTATTTTGTTCTACAATGTAGCCCACTTCATGAAAGACTTTCTCTGGTTGTGTGTGAAGTTAAAGTGCGACGGTAAGGGCATTGGTGTGAATGAGTGATATATAACTTACCAGATAATTATGTTGCGTTTCCCAATCACTTATATTGGGCATTTTTCTATTTAAATTGGCTTCTTCTGACTGTTGACAATGATGCCAATGTTGAACATTAAGGCCGAAAGATGACCTCTACAGCCCTGAATGTCAGCAGAGACCATGTCAACTATAGATGAGCCCCAGAGACAGATCTCCTCTGAAGACCTCATCATCTAGACAGCCATCGGAACAAGACCACAGAAACCAGATGAGTCCTCTGCACAATCTGACTTTGTTGCAGTCTAGAATTAAGCTGCTGGTTTCGTCTGTTCAGAGGAGAACAGCACACAATTTTGATGCACTATTTCCCTGTTTAATACTGTAAAGTTGCCTTGACACAATCTGCTTTGAAAAAAAGCGCCATATAAATAATGGTGACTTGACAAAGGAACATGTTCACTTTGTTCTTGCTGTCTGAGGGAGAAAAGTTTAACAAGTGTCGAGGGTTCAGTGGCCTCATTTATAAAATGTTGCACAGAAACCATCCTAAATTTGATCTTACGATCATTTCTCAGATATGAGAACATGCATTTCATAAGAATGAATGTACGAACAGAAATCACGCATACGCCTCCCTTTCAGATGTGAAATCTATGAATCGCAAATGATCTTAAACTTGCGCCGCACAATTGAATGGTTTCAGCTCTCTGCCTTGTAAACGACACCAATCATCATAATTTAGAACAGCGAGCTGCAAGAACAGCTTACATTTTCAAAAATCTGCAGTACACAGACAATAAAAAGTGCATTCGTCTGCTCAGACCCTGATGTGACGCTAAACACTTTTTCACATCAAAGACAGTTTTTATAAATATGAGCGCTGGCGTGGATTTAAATGTACGCGCACTCTAAGATCAAATCTGAGAGTACACACATTTTTGGAGTTCATTTCTGCATAAAATTGTGGATGAATTCATGGATAGCTGAGTGAAGGATGACTTTACTGACAGACACACAGTTCATCCACCCTTAGAATTACCTCATAACGCTAGCATTATCATTCAAAATTGTTTATGATATTATATTATATTTAAATTAAATTAAATTAAATTATATTTATGATTGGAATAGAATTATATTTTAAATATGACCAAAATATTTCTCTACAACAGCAACAGCAGTGTTTACAACAGCAAAACCACCATAGCGTGTAAATGTAACAACATCTCTCTGGAAATAAATAAACAAATGTCTGTGTCAATATAAAATCTATTATATTCTGTATAAAAGAGGATTAAAAAAATATTATGGTTTGAACAACTTAAGACACTTCAGTTTCTAATCCCAGAGTTATTAATAGATGCAAAGAAAATATTCTATAACTTTATGGTACTTTAAACTTAAAATGGTCAAAAAAAGACAAAACTTAAGAATTCGAATTCTTAAAAATAATCTTCTTAAAAATCATTGTAAATAACTTCTTAAAGTTAGGATACCCCAGACTTGTCTTTAATCCAAATAAGTAAGAATTATTTAATTAATTTATGGGTCATTTCAAATTATTTGTTTTAAGCATTGCAACAACACTAGCTACATATAAGACATGGTAGGACTATTAACAGGGATGTGCCTAAGTTTTATGAAGTGACAGCTATGACTGACAATGTAAAAAAATGACAGGTCATGATTATGTGTAATGCGTTTTTTCTTTTTGCCGAATTCAAAATTCAGTAACAGCTCTACAAAAATGAGTCAAATACAAAGTCTTAAATTTTTGCCTATAAATACAATATAATCTTTGGCAGTATTCAATGCATATGAATATGTCCATTCACAGGGCGCATTTACTGTAGCAGCACAAACACACAAACCAGAAGTGCTCACTCAGAAGAGAGCGCTAAAACACAGCACAATAATGAATAAAACAGATCGCTGCAGCTTGACAAAGCCCCTTAAAAGTAACTGTTCAAAAACACTGCGCTAAAAAAACTCAAAGCTGAGCGGCAGTCAAACTAGTTGCGATAAAAAGTGTGCACGCTTATTGTGATTATTAGGGTAATCTTGCTGGAAGTGTAAAAATACAATCCTTGAAGTGTGAGTTTATCAGTGCGTCTTCAGCCATGTATTCAGTCAGATTAAATATTTTCTTCTTAAGAAAAAAAAAAAACCATATTATTAAGAACATATTTGAGCATCTCTTCAGAATTTTTCACGACTTGCGTGTTGTGAATCGGGCCTCTGGCCCAAAAGAGAGAATTAATGAATGAATGAGACAAGTGGAGAGGAAAGATAGAGATAGAGCCAATTCAATGAATGAGGATTATTAGGAGGCCATGATTGACAAGTGCCAGAGGAGGGAATTTGGCCAGGACACCGGGGTTACACCCCTACTCTTTTCCAAGAAGTGCCATGGGATTTTAAATGACCACAGATAGTCAGGACCTCGGTTTAATGTCACATACGAAAGACAGTGCTTTTTTTAAAGTATAATGTCCCCATCACAAAACTGGGGATTTAGGTCTCACACAGACCACAGGGTGAGCACCCACTGCTGCCCTCGCTAACACCTCTTCCAACAGCAACCTATCCTTCCAAGGAGGTTTCCCATCCAGGTACTGACCAGGCTCAACCCTGCTTAAGTGGGCAACCAGTCTTGGGCTGCAGGGTGATATGGCTGTGGTCTAAAACTACAACACCAACAAAAACACGCATTACACATGCAGCAAAACAGAACTGATCCAACAGCAGCAGCAATGAGAAAACACTACTGCTCACACAGACGCATTTTGACATGCTCACATACTGCTTCTGATATGACCCCTGTTCCAATCATTATGCATTCCGCTCATGCCCCCCCGTGCTCTTCATATTTTGTATGTCTCTCCCTTATCTAAGAGATTCGATTGAGATCATGAACTCGTTAAGAGAGAGATTCTTGAACTGAGAGTTCTCCTCTGGACAGACGAAACCAGCAGTTCAATTCAGTCCAATTTGTGTGTCATTTCAGTAAAGTAGTAAATCTCCATCGCCGATAAAGAACGCGATATTGCGTAGCTTGTTAATGAACTACAGCTATTAGTAAATACTGCTCCATCTGAAAGCATGTGATGGAGATTTACTACTAATCACAGAACCAGCTTTACTGACGAGATGCTCATGATAATCGCATTTGAGTATTTGCACAGCCCTACTGTCATGTAGCTTTGCAACAGTTTCTTCTGTGCTTCTCTTGTAAACAAGGATGAATAGATGAACCCAGTATTAAACATGCAGCACGAACACAAGCATGTAGTTTGTCATTGTTATTGATGCAGTTGCTGGTACGTGATGTAGCAGTGTCTGACTGGGGTCGAGATGTGGGGTGATGACATCATCATTGGCTGTCCAAAGGAAATTACCTTGGTGTCATTTTCAGATTTATCCACTCTGGGACCCGGTTAAAAAAAATAGCGTTATGTGGCTCCAAAATGCCGGATCCGTCTGAACAAAACGCAGATACGTTACAAAATATTTACGTATACAGCTAAATGCATCTCTGTGTATATGGGGCCTTGCTGTGATTGTTTTTTGCATGACTATGTAGACCAGATGAACGATTGAAACACTTCCCACATTGACTGAATGTCTTGTCACAATGTGAAGACTTATGAGGGTTATCTCCAGTGTGGATCATATTGTGTGTTTTCAGATGTACTGACCGATTGAACCTCTTGTCAAAGTTTTAACATTTATAAGGTTTCTCTCCAGTGTGGATCCTCTCATGTGTTTTCAGATTTCCTGCAGTATTGAATCTCTTGTTGCAGTTTGAACACTTATAAGGTTTCTCTCCAGTGTGGATTCTCTCATGTGTTTTCAGATTTCCTGCAGTATTGAATCTCTTGTTGCAGTTTGAACACTTATAAGGTTTCTCTCCAGTGTGGATCCTCTCATGTGTTTTCAGATGTGATGGATGATTGAATCTCTTGTCACAGTGTGAACACTTATTAGGTTTCTCTCCAGTGTGGATCCTCTCATGTGTTTTCAGATGTGATGGATGATTTAATCTCTTTTCACAGTGTGAACACTTATAAGGTTTCTCTCCAGTGTGAATCCTCTCATGTTTTTTCAGGGCTCCTGAATGATTGAATCTCTTTTCACAGTGTGAACACTTATAAGGTTTCTCTCCAGTGTGGATCCTCTCATGTGTTTTCAGATGTGATAGATGATTGAATTTCTTTTCACAGTGTGAACACTTATTAGGTTTCTCTCCAGTGTGGATCCTCTCATGTTTTTTCAGGTCTCCTGATTTATTGAATCTCGTGTTGCAGTGTGAACACTTATAAGGTTTCTCTCTAGTGTGGATCCTCTCATGTTTTTTCAGATGTGATGGATGATTGAATCTCTTGTCACAGTGTGAACACTTATAAGGTTTCTCTCCAGTGTGGATCCTCTCATGTGTTTTCAGATGTGATGGATGATTGAATCTCTTGTCACAGTGTGAACACTTATAAGGTTTCTCTCCAGTGTGGATCCTCTCATGTGTTTTCAGATGTGATAGATGATTGAATTTCTTTTCACAGTGTGAACACTTATTAGGTTTCTCTCCAGTGTGGATCCTCTCATGTTTTTTCAGGTCTCCTGATTTATTGAATCTCGTGTTGCAGTGTGAACACTTATAAGGTTTCTCTCCAGTGTGGATCCTCTCATGTTTTTTCAGGTCTCCTGATTTATTGAATATCTTGTCACAGTATGAACACTTATAAGGTTTCTCTTCAGTGTGGATGCTTTCATGCAGTTTTATACAGGTCGCTGAAGTAAAAGTCTTTTCACACTCAAAGCACCTGTAGTCTCCCATAGCAGGATGTATTTTCTGACGTACCTTCAAATTTTGCAGATGCAAAAAAAATTTACCACACAAATTACATGAATGTGGGTTCTCTTTTGAATGTACTTTCACATGTTTCTTCAGAACTGAAGCCCATAAAAAAGTTTTACCACACCGATCACATGCATGCAGCTTTTCTCCTGTGTGAATGTTTGTGTGATCATAAAAGTGTGCTGATTGTGAGAAACTCTTCCCACGTTGATCACTAGTTAATGGTTTCTCTCCAGTATGAACTCTTATGTGATGCTCCAGACTTGTTTTGCATGTGAAACTCTTTACACACTGAGTGCAGGTGAAAGATTTCTTAGCTCTTCTGTTCATTAAATCTTTCAGTTTGGTTTGAGGGCAACTCAACAAATTTTCTCCAGTTTTGACATGATTTTTCTCCTCAAATTCACTTGATTCTTCATTCTTCTCTTTTTCTTCAATCAACTCTGAAATGAAAGTAAAAATGCTGAAATGTGAACATAAAACTGAACCTTGCTGTAACAGTGCAGGGCTTAAGACTAACATTTGAGAACAGTGCTACTAATTTCTACAGATGGTGGCGACAGAAGCAGATTTGGTAGCACTGGGGTGCTGGTGTGTGGGGTATTAAAAATAAAGATAATTTTATTACAAAATTACTACAGCTTTGCATTAATAAGTGCAGTTACTTATAATATTACATGTTTATTTCTTGGTAATACACATTTGACAGTAAAGCACTGAGCTCGAGTTGGGAAGTTGGACACAATTTACATTTAGTTACATCAGTGACATGCAAAATCAAATTTTCATATAGACAATTCATATATTCTACCAATCATACCATTATTCTTCTATAGTATTATATAGAACTGACTGACAACTTGAGTTATTTTAATTTATGCGCAATTCAGTCGCAAAGTGAATCAAACTTTGATGCTTTGTAACTTTTCTTATTACATACAAACAATAGTGCAAATCTTTGACAACATTTTATTTCTTGATGATATGATGTTTTATAATAGTTATTTCGTCATTTCAAAATATAAAGTAAGTAATGAATGACTAATAAGCCAATAAGTGCTTCTCTGCTGCCATCTACTTGTTATTGTGGTAATTTGATGTATTTTTATAAAAACTGTATTAACGTGTCTATTAACCACAAAACTATATTTTGATATACATTGTGTTTAGTCCAACTGGATCGTTTTTAGAGTTTTAAAGTGCTGGAAACTGCTGTGTGGAATGCTTGAAAGTTATTGAAAAGTTCTTGAAATCGCTCTCTCAAAAGGTTGTACAAACCCTGAAATTAATGATCTAATAACATTGGACTATTTCTGCCACAACACCATGATTACAGTTAGCGTTACTGCTTCTGGGTTTTTGAGTCTGAATCTGTGCTCTTTGATCTGTTCATAACAGAATCTGAATGTTTCTCACTAGCAGCTACTCGCAGCAACCTTATTCATTCTGTGGCGAGTTCAAATGCTTCTCTCTAGATCTATCAGCAGTTTCAGTGCTGTGCAGTAACCGTGTCACAAGATCAACATTGGTTCCCAAGTAAACCTGTTCTGAGCATGTTTGCTGACCAGTTTGCTTGCGCTGCTCTCAATTATTGGTCCTATCGGTAAGCCCCGCACCGCCTCTCTTGCTCACTCAGAAAAACAAACAGAGTTGCTAACTGTCTTAGGCTGCATTTATACTGCAGGTCTTGATGACCAATTCCGATTTAGTGACTATATCTGATTATTTGGGCGACTTGCTTACATTTCTTTTAAAAGTGACCTGTTTCCGATGTGTGCATTTTACACTGCACTTGGTTGAAACAAGCCAAAAATAGCATATATGACATCACACATCAATTTGAATAGTACATAGAGTTTAATTTATTTACATTAAATTCATACAGAAACTTTTTTAGGTGATAATATTCCCGGCGGAATTATTGCGGTCATGGATAAAAAATAATAAGCTTGAAACCAAAATTCCTGATTTGCAACATTTTGCTGTTACTCGTAAGTGTAATTCATGTATTGTGAAACTGCAGCTTCATGCTAACACAAAATAAATATGATCTGTATTCTTATGACTTCCATTTTTCTGCGCTTACACTTTCGGCACGTTTTTTTCACAAAAATACTGTCAAAAGCACTTCAAGTCTGTGAACAGTGATTTGCCGCGGCTTGACCGCATAAAACCTATCTGTATGTGTAAAAGAAACACTGTCAAATGTCTAAATGACTTGTGAAAAGTTCCCGAAATAATCCGATATGTACAGCTCCGTCTTTCTTTTATCAGAAAAATGGAAGTCAATGAAGGCTTGAAATGCGATTTACATCTTTACAAATCTTACCGTATGCATGCAAATCTTTATGGCATTATTTTACCTTCATACTTTTGAACAAATGTTCTGTACATGTATCATGCTGCTCACATATTACTGTTGCACATTTTGTGCTGAACACAATGCAATCAGCTTTAATCCATTTACAAGTTTATATATATATATATATATATTAGTGGTGGGCCGTTATCGGCGTTAACGTGCTGCGTTAACGTGAGACTCTTATCGGGCGATAAAAAAAATATCGCCGTTAATCTATTCTCAAAGTTGGGTTGGGAGCTGGGTCTATACTACGCAAGCTATGATGACTTTCACCCTGATATTTTAGCGCGGATGTATACCTAGCCGAATTGCACTGTAGGGGGCGAGAACGAGTCTTCGAACTAGAGGCTCGCAGTCCGTGATGGACAGATTGTTAACGGCTGGTCTATTTGGTAATACACTCGGGCAGGACATCCAAACGCTCACCTATCATTCATCAACCTCAAATATGGCTTTTCATCTGAAAGATGTATGTAGTAGCAACTTTACATGGCCGCTCAATATGATGTTAACCTAGAGAAATGTGCGCTATTGAAGTGTTTGTGTGGAAGCGCGTTTGCTGCAGGACAGGCTCCGGTGCGCTCACTTGCTCTTACATCTCCGTCATTCTTGGTCATACAGATAAAAGTAGCCTAATACATCTTTCGAATCTGTAAAGACTCTACGTTTATTTGTGTGCACTCAGAATAACAACGAAACGTTGCGCTTTTAAGCAAACAGGATGCGCTTTAGGTCTCATGTGAACTTGAGCTAGAAACTCCATCTTTGAAAAATATATCTATAGAGAGTGAAATGTCTAAAAAATAAAAATAGAAGACGTGTGTGTTAGCATGGATGATTTACATGAAATTTAATCTGTGCAACACTGTGCATAAGATGGCTTTCAGTTCAATATAATAACAAAAAACGACATTTTGGGTTTTTATTCAACTAATAAGGTGGGCACGCTGTGATCTGTACTATATTTTTACTGTAATTGACAGTTATCAAAAAAAAAAAAAAAACACAACAACACGGGAGTGGGAGGGAATGGGAGTCATTCTTCCGGGAGTGGAACGGGATTTTCCTCCAGTTTTTTCGTGGGATTGGGACGGGAAGAGATTAAAGTTTCTGATGCATTTTGGAAACAGGAGATGCGCCCCTGGTCTAATGCGCCACCTGGCTTGAGAAACCCGTTCTCAAAGACTTACTTTTAGTCATTATTTGGGTAGCACACATATTCTGAATGCCTTCGGCAGAATTAAAATGAGCCATTTTAATCTAGATTAATCTAGATTAATTCCAAAATTAATCTAGATTAAAAAAATTAATCTATGCCCACCACTAATATATATATATATATATACACACTGAAAAAACAACAACATAAATGGCAAGGCACGTTAAAACTTCTCCAGGGCCCAAAACCCCCTCAGACCAGAGGGTTAAAGCTTTGTAAGCCTAATGTATCACAAACAGTCATTAAATATTAACAAAGAATAAAAACCAACCTCCTTGTTCCTCCTGTTTTATTATCCATGGATCTGGTTCCTCTTGTTTTGCTCTCCATGTTTCTGGTTCCTCGTGTTTTATTCTCCAGGTTTCTGGTTCCTCTTGTTTTGTTCTCCATGTTTCTGGTTCCTCGTGTTTTATTCTCCAGGATTCTGGTTCCTCTTGTTTTGTTCTCCATGTTTCTGGTTCCTCGTGTTTTATTCTCCAGGTTTCTGGTTCCTCTTGTTTTATTCTCCAGGTTTCTGGTTCCTCTTGTTTTATTATCCAGGGATCTGGTTCCTCTTGTTTTATTCTCCAGGTTTCTGGTTCCTCTTGTTTTATTCTCCAGGTTTCTGGTTCCTCTTGTTTTATTCTCCAGGTTTCTGGTTCACTCGTTTTCTCCTCGCTCTCTTCTTTAACAAACACCATCTTCACAGCAGCAGATCTCAGTTCAGATTATACTCCTCCAGATATTCCTGCTTGATTCAAAACTTGGTCACGACTGTGAGAGTGAGAATATTAAAGGTATTTACGGACCTGATTCAAAAACTGTATTTTTATATTTACAGAAACAACATTTTTAACATTCTGTATTAAAACAGCATCAAGACAAAACAACAGAGAGCGCGGTGAAACTGATCTTCTTCCTCTAAGGTTTAATGGTGTTTGGCAAACAAACGCACGTGTTTAGCGCCACCTGCTGGACTGGAGTGAAGCGGCGAGAGGAGGGAAATAATGAAGGGGCCAGAACAGGTTTTATTATTGGTACAGATTCTCAGCCATAAGCAAACAAACACATCAAAACCAGCCTTTAACCAGAAACCCCAAAACTATATAATTTATTAATATAATATCAATTTCACTATATTTTAGTGGTTGGTGTGACATGGGATGTTTTTACTCATTAAACTGTGCTGTATAAAAAAGAAAGTTGGGAAACACAGTGTTCCTGTGTGGCTCAGTGGTAGAGCATTGCGTCAGCAGCGCAAAAGGTTGTGGGTTCAATTCCCAGGGAACACACATACAAATGTATAACCTGACTGCAATTGTAAGTCGCTTTGGATAAAAGCGTCTGCTAAATGCATAAATGTAAACACTGGTGTAGCCTGCAGATACAGGCATGCCCAAAAATATTGGCACCCTTGGTAAATATGATCAAATAAGGCTTTAATCTGAAGTTGTTAGAAGTTTAATTAATTTGCATAGTTAATCCTTTTGATCTTTTATTGATAAAATGCACAAAAATCTGACCTTTCATTGGATAATAATAATTTAAAGTGAGGGGAAATATCATTATGAAATAAATGTTTTTTTCTTAAATACATATTGGACACAAATATTGGCACCCCTAAAACTTCTTATGAGTAAAATATCTCTGAAGTATTTTCCCGTTCATATTCACAATTTTGAGCACTCCAGGGTGATTATGAACATGAAATTATCCAGCCATGACTTCCTCTTTCACAGAAATATAAAAAGGAGGGAAAACAAAGCCCAAATTCACTTAATCATCCATCACAATGAGAAAAAACAAATAATATATTTCTGATGTGCAGCAAAAGATAATTGAGCTTCACAAATTATTGAAGTGGCTTTAAGAAAAGAGCTAGAGCAGTGAGAATTCCCCTTTGCACCATCAGGGCAATAATTTAGAATTTCCAATCAACATAAAATGTTACGAAACTGCCTGGAAGTGTCAGGGTTCTGTCACTTCGGTCTAGTGTTATTCATGGTTTTGTGACAGAGCCCTGATACTCCCGTCATGTCCGGGTTTTCATGTGAGCGCGCGGCTTCGAGTGCTCTCTCGTCTGCGTGCCTTGTTTCATGTTGGAGCGTGGTGTTCGGATCCCGGCACTCATGTCTTGAGTTTCGGATTTGTGACGGGATTCGGACACTTGTGCTCCACGTTCTGTCTCTTTGTGTGCGTGTGTTGCAGGCCCAGCCTTCAAGGACCCCCCAGACAGATTACTGTTGCCTGTAAAACAGGAAAAATGTCAGAAGAATGAGAGAGTCACGTCTGCTCTTTCACAGCTCCTCTGCTGATCTGTTTATTAAATGTACAAACAGTATCATTCCAGCATAAACAATTGCTTTTAAAGCATTACTTTACATTCTTTTGTATTTTTTTACTCTTAGTACATCACTTAAATGACATCAACATCAAAATAAATCACATTCTGACACTCTCTTGTCTCCTTTCTTCATTTTACAATTTTTAGATAAATACGAAATACTCAACAGACATTTTATAAACATCAATAATGATATTAGTAACCAGAAAGTTATATTACATGAATTTACTCATCATATTAACTGTAAACTTTAGTGTTGCAAACTACTTTCGTTTCTTAAAACCAATATTAAATGCAATACACCCCTTTTCTCCCCAAAGGAGTATATTTACTATGAAGCACACACAGATCTAACTGCTTTCTATGCCTTTTTCAGTGAGTGATCACGTGGCCATAAAGCGCGCCAAACGCGACCACAGAGTGAGCTTCCCGAAGATACTTAACGCTATTAATTAACTTATCACATGAACAAACAGCTATTTTGTGACTTAAACCAAGTCATATAACACGGTAGTAATATATAATGATCACTGGAGCATACTTGAATTACTTTTCTTCACATAGCATGAACATCACATTCTCAAACCACATCACAATTAACACTTAACCGTCGTCATACATTGTAATCGTGTAAATACAGTACAACAGATATAGGTCTTTCTTTTAGTCTGTGTCTTTACCTGTAAAACAGGAAAAATTTCAGAAGAACGAGAGAGTCGCGTCTGCTCTTTCACAGCTCCTCTGCTGATCTGAGGACACATGCGCAGTTCGCCGTTCTCTCCGCGACTCTCCAAGCAGACGGTCAAAATAAGAGTCCCTTTTTTTCTCTCCATGTAGATCAATATACAGTTGCTAATTTGCACATACACACTGCATTATAAAATAATGCGATCAATAAACTTAAAAAATATAAATAATTAAGGGAAAATAAAGCAAATATAACACAATTGTATACATACTTTGTGTGTATCACACTCTCCCTGACAAAATAAGAAAAGCTCCAGTGATCTACCTCTCATTTTCAATTATCAAACACCTTAACCCCTCTTAATAAACACCTGTTGTAACCCCATAAGGTGTGTGAGCTGAAGGTAAGTACCAGTGAGGGTAAGTAATGGGTGTAGTGTAATTTTGTAAACCCCAAACAGGCATGGGTGGGATGGTGTAAGCAGTAACTGAGTTCAGTGTGTGAGTATAGGGATGGATTGCAGGTTGGCCCAACATGTCGTATGTATAAATCTGCCTTGGTCTCCTCCCCCTAGCTGACCTTCTCACATGGTTCTCTTCTTCCATTCCCGGAGCCTCAGCTCTGTCTACAAAATCATGCTCACTTTCTGTATTTGCTCTGTCATCTTCGTCAACTGGATTTACCACTTCAAGGTAAGTAGTTGTTCTTCTGTCTGTTGGACTATGGCTGGTTCTTTGTACCTCTCTTTCCTGAATCTGTTCTGAGCTTTCCCTTTCCTGCATAACACGAATGTTTTCCCTTACATGAGCTTGCTCTTGTGGTCTGTCATTTCCCGATGGCTGTCTGTTGACTGGAACTCTCAACCAGTATCCTCCTGCACTACTCTCTGCATCAGAGCTGACCATGTCACTGTCTCTGTCATCCATATTCTCATTGATTGTGTGTCTCACTGTCTTTTTCTGTCTTTCAGGTCTCTTAGGTCCAGGTGTCGTCGTTGGAACTTCTACAGGTAAGTCGTTCACCAGTAGCAACAGGTTTCAATGTAATGTCCTGGTTTTTCCACAGTCGTTGTTCTCAGGATGTATAACATACACAGGGTTGTCAGATACTTGTTCCTTCACCACGTATACAGCTTTTTCCCTGTAGGACCGTAACTTTCCTGGGCCTCCTCGTTCCCCAAGATTCCTGACTAACACTCGGTCTCCTGCCTTCAGCACAACTCCCCTCATTTTCCGGTCATACTGCGCTTTCCCTCTCGCACTTGACTGTCGACTGTGGCTCTCCGCGATCTAGTATGCTTCACTCATTCGGCGTGCCCACTGTTTTGCATACCCCTTCGGTGTGATTTCATCTGTTCGTTCCACCAAGCCGAAGATCAGGTCAACTGGAAGTCGAGGATGCCGCCCGTATAAGAGGAAAAAGGGTGAGTATCCTGTCGATTCATTCCGTGTACAGTTGTAAGCATGCACGATTTGAGGTAATTGATCTTTCCACCTCTCCTTTTCCTTGTCTCCCAGTGTTCTTAACATTTGTAACAAGGTCCGATTGAACCTCTCAACTGGGTTGCCCTGGGGGTGATATGGCGATGTTCGAGAGTGGCCAATTCGAGTAAACTGTTTAATTTTTCCGGAATAGCCAAAGTGCGGAATATAATCTTGGAACAGGCGTTCAGCTGCAGTCCGCCCCAACTTATTCTTGGTCGGGTAGGCTTGGGCGAACCTGGTGAAATGATCCATGACCACCAGGATATACTCATACCCCCCGAGGCTTGGTTCCAGGTGCAAGTAGTCAATGCATACCAGTTCCATGGGTGAGTGTGTGCTGATGCTACCCATCGGTGCTCGGACATGTACGGCGGGTTTCTTCTGCTTTATACAGGGACATTTCCTGGTCACATACCCTTCTATCTCTGCCTTCATGTACGGCCAATAGAATCGATCCCTCGCCAAGCTGAGTACTCTCTCTGTCCCCATGTGCCCCATCTTGTCATGGAGATGCTCAAGTGCCAGCTTCTTGTACTTGCTCGGTAAGACAAGCTGTCTTCTCTCACTTGTTCGGCGGTATAAGAGTCCTCCTTCCAGGTGTAGCTTGTTCCACTCATACATAATTTTCCTGCTGATTCCAGTCAGACCTGCCCGCATCTCATCTGTCAGTGTGACATTATCCTCCTTCCATTGTCTCATTTGGGAGATTACTGGATCATCTCGCTGAGCTTGAATCAGTTCATTTCGTTCTATTGTGGGCAACGCGGTTCTACGGTCATCCACCGTAGAAATATACAGAGCCGCAACCCAGGCCACGTCCTTTCTCTCTGATACGTGACAGCCCTCCCATGCTGCTTGTATCGCTCCCATGGGTAGTTCTTCCGTGCACTCCAATTCATACACTTCAATGTCCAGAGGAAGACGAGATAGTCCCTGGCCAGTACTTGATGTCAAATTGGAAGTCTGACAACTCCCCGACCCACCGATGGCCTACTGCGTTGAGCTTGGCCGTGCTCATCACGTACGTCAGGTGGTTGTTGTCAGTATACACCATGAAGTGTGGGGCGTAGAATAAATAGTCTCGAAATTTTTCACATACCGCCCACTTCAGTGCCAGGAACTCGAGTTTACCACTGTGTAACCTGTAGTTCTTCTCTGTTGTCGTCAATGTCCTGGACCCATACCCGATGACCCTCAACTTCCCATCTTGTCGCTGATATAGGATAGCCCCTAGGCCCCTTTCCGATGCATCTGTGTGGAGCGAGAAGGGTAAATTGAAGTTCGGATATGCCAGCACCGGTGGTTTTACTAGCATTTCGATCAGTCTTTCCAGGGTCTGTTGGTGGTTCTTGGTCCATTCTACTGGAGTTCTAGAGGGTACTTGCGGATCTTTAACTTTGCTCCTGTATTGTGAACCCTTTGCTGCCCCCGGTTTTGCTTGCAACAACTCATACAAGGGTTTCGCGACCCTGGAGAAATCTTGGATGAATGTACGGTAGTAGCTGAGAAACCCAAGTAACCTCCTCACATCACCCACCGTCTGCGGAGTCCTGCTCGTTAAGGACTGGACTGCTTCCAGATCTTTAGGATCCACCCGCACCCCTTCAGATGACACAAGGCGTCCAACATACCTGACTTCACTGCGGAACATCTCACACTTCTCAGGTTTTAGCTTGACACCACGACACTGGAGGGCCTTCAACACGCAACGGATGGTTTCAACATGTTCTTCAAAGGATCTCGCATAACAAAGGACATCGTCCAAGTATGGGATGCAACACTCATCTCTAAGTGAATCGAGCATTTCTTCCATGCTGTGTTGGAAAGCAGCAGGTGCATTGGACAATCCAAATGGGATTCGGACCCACTCATATAGCCCCCAGGGTGTGGTAAATGCTGTCATGTGTCTTGATCCCTCTGCGATGTACCCTTGGTGGTATGCTTTGCCTTGGTCAAGGATACTGAGCAAAGAATACCCTCCCAGCGTGTCAATCAGATCCTGTATTCTGGGTAATGGGTGACGGTCAGGAACAGTTTTCTTGTTCAGGAGACGGTAATCAACACAGAGCCTGAGTTTGTAGGGCTGTAGTACTCGAGTCCGGTCTCGGACTCGAGTCCGGACTCGAGACGTTTTTCTATCGTCTCGGACTTGTCTTGGACTCGTTGGTATTTGGACTCGGACTTGTCTCGGACTTGGTCATCGGACTCGCCAAATGTTCAAGTTGGTCTCGACCGAGTCCAGCAATATATGCTTTTTTTTTCTCTTTCAAAACAAAGACTCGCTTGTTCCGCAAATGGGTAATGTAATTGCCATTGGTTTAACTCCATCTAGAACGGGCATTGTCATTGGTCCATCTAGAACGGGCATTGTCATTGGTCCATCTAGAACGGGCATTGTCATTGGTCGCCTGTTAAATGCACAGCTGTGTCATATGAGTGTGCGCGCTGCGTGGAGGCTTAAATTATCTTTATTTTGGCCACAGACACGCTGTCGGCAAGTTGCATTATACAGTTTGGTTGTACAAAGTTCATTGGAGTTTTCCCTCTCACTTTCCTTCGCTTTAGGTGTGAGTTAAACATCTTTTAATAACTAGAGCGCCGCATTTTTAGAAAGCCGTTTCATGCACAAGACGCTGCACGAGACGCGAGCGCAACCGTCAAACGCGTCCATGCTTACATAGAAAAAACAACTGAACAGCAGCGTAATCAAATACAAAACATGTGAAGAACTGCTACTGTATGTCTGATCTTTCAGGTTTGCATCAGGGTGACAGGCTGAAAACTGCTGTTCATTGTTTTACAGAGTCTTTATAGTTAATAATAGCACTCTCTTTAACTAGAGGGTTAATAAAGAGAAAGTTTCTTGAATCATGATGTAGTTACATTTTCAATTTGACTAGATACAATCTTACAAAATCGAGAATTGGTCAAATATAAGTGAAATTGCTAAACCTAAAATATCCTCCTGAGATGGCCACCTAAAAAAAAAGTTTTCATGTCATTACATTGTTTAGACCATAAGATTTTTTTTTTTTTTTAAACTCTATTTTATTCATATTTGATTATATGTCCTCTGTAGAGGACACAAGGACTAAAATGAAATGGCATGAATAGAAAACGGCAAAATCAATGGGAGTTTTTTTAAATCACCAAATACATTTTTAGGTTTCAGGATTTTTTTTATAATAAACTTTGTTTAAGGATGATTCTCAACTATGTTTTAAAATGTATAACAAAATGATTTGATATACCATTTTGTTTTATGCAATATGTGTGTAAAAAATTCCATAAACTGGTTTCCCATTAAACACAGTGTACCTATACACTGTATCTAATTAGCATATTAATGTGTTGCTGTTGGGACAGAATGTTGAAAAATAATTTTCATAATGGGAGTAATCCATGGCCAGATTTTCATAATATTTCATAAGCAAACTGATATATAATTGTTTTCCCTATTCAATTGTTGTCTCCCAAAATGCGTAATAAACATGCTTTTAGTCCTGGTGTCCTCTACATTGAATATGTATGAAATGATGTCCTGTTTCATAACAGGAAGTTATATTTGAATTTGAAAACCCATAACATTTTCCTGAGATGTTGCTTTATGACAAACAATCTGAAAATGATTCAGATGTAAAAGACATTAAAGAATATAATCATATTTCCATAAGGATGTACAATTTTTCACTAAATTAAATATAGCCATCTTTAAAGACGTATGAGAGTGTTTAAAAAAGATTTAGTATCTCTATGAAGCCCTGAATGTGCTCTGTGCAGGACATCCAGGCTTATAACTGTGACATGTGAGGTCTCAGAGAAATTCACTAAAATAGAATGTCCACTACAGAGGCAAAAACTCCAAAGCTGGGTCTCAGGAGGAGAAATAAAATAGACTAATTTGATCCTACAGTGTTGGTGCACATGCTTTTAGATCATTACAAACAATAATGCAAAGTTATTATATTAGAATAGAAGATATGCTGTCTCTCGTATCACATAAATTATCAATAATTAAGTATGTGGTTTTGAAGAAGATTTTTTTTCTTTCTCTGTTTTGACCGTCTCATTTGGACTTGGACTTGGACTCGAACCTCTTTGGACTCGGTCTTGACTCGGACTCGAACCTCTTTGGACTTGGACTTGACTCGGACTCGAACCTCTTTGGACTTGGACTTGTCTTGGACTCGACAAAGGTGGACTTGACTACAGCCCTGTGAGTTTGCCATCTTTTTTTCGAACGCAGACAACCGAAGCGGCGTACGGTGATTTGGACTTGACAATCCATCCTTTGACCAGAAGTTCTTGTATATAGCCTTTTACTTCACTGAACAGGGGTTTCGGCACGGCGGAGTATGCTTTTTGAACTGGAATTGCATCTTGAAGAGTTATTGACATCTGTAGACTAGGGATACATCCGATGTCATTGTCACCTTTACTGAAGACGCTAGACTCCTCATATAACATCTTCTGTACGACTTCACATTGACTGTCACTTAGATGCCCCAAGTCAACAGGAGGATGCCACAAGCCTGTTTTCGTCTCTGCCTCTTGCATCCCTGCAGTCTGGACTCTCACTGTCTGACTTGTTCCACTTGATGGTCCAGGATCCACTATCCGTTCTATCCACTGCAGTGTCCCGAGAATTGTGCCCTGTGGTAGAGCTACATCACTTCCTGTGTGATTCCCTATCGGTACAGATATGGTTGAGCCACCTTTGTTAGACATCTCCAGAAGCCCCTCTCCAAGATCTAGACAACTTAGGTGGGTATTATCCTCTTGTGGTTCAAACATGACTACAGAGTCTGACTGTGCTAAATTTGGTGTGATTCGACATTGCACCCAGGCAACCCCTGCCCTGGGAATGATTACTCTTCTCTGACTGACTTTCAGACGGCCACATTCAACTTCTTCTGTAGTCCGTATAACTTCAATAAGGGTTTGTGCCTTCTCGTTTGGACATCAATAGCTCCAGCTAATAAAGCCGTGAGTGTTTGCATGAGCTGTTCGGGTTGCCGTTGAATCAGTTCCTCAATCACGTTGAAGCCCAGGAGTGGTCTCTCAATTGACATTTTGCTTACCAAAAACGTTACATTGATGGAAAGGCTGGGATCCTCGTTTCCTTGTAAGTTGACTGTAAGGACTGTCCATCCGTCGAATGGAATAGGATCTCCATTAACCGCACATACCTCCAGATCTTTCCCACATCCCAGTAGGTCTCGCAGTGGTCTCACCTCAATATCAGGTAGGTATTTCTCTTTCCCACACACGATCAACTATGCTGACCTGTGCCCCTGTGTCCAGCAATGCCCTGACGGTGAGTCCATTCAAGTTGCACTGGGTTAATGCTTTGCTTCCTATCAGTTTGATTATGGTGTCAGTTTTGTCAACCCTGTGTTCCACTTTCAGGTCTGTAGAATCGTTATTCTGTCTTTGGTGGGTGCGTCTTTGAGCTATGTTTTTTCTTCCTCCAGGTCTGTACAGCGTTGAGTTGGCTGCATCAGTCTGAGACATTGGCTCTACGGTCACTGGTTGTCTCTCTGCAGTGACCGGTTCCCATTTCCCTGCCGCTGATTTCGTCTCATGCATCCAGCTGCCCGATGCCCCTCCTCACTGCAGATGAAGCAGTGTGGGCAATCCTGTCGTCCTTCTCCTGTGCACTTTGGACAGCACCGCAAGCGATATACTTTGCGGGAAACTGGTTGACTGGCTAAGCATTGGCAACTTCTCTCCACCTGTGCCATCATGGAATGTTGTAGTGCATCCACCATGTTGGTTTGGGTATCGATTCTCGCAGTCAGTTGTTTGATTGGGTCATTTTGGCTTTTTTTCGCAACCGCCTCTGACCTTCCCCCTTCGTCACTGCTAGGTTCACTGTGGACTTGAGCGCTACTTGCTGTGGACGGTTTTGTTCTGGTTAATGGGCCCAGCCGTCGCAGTCTCTCATTTTCATCGCTGGTGACTTTCATTACGTGTCTGAGGATGGCATCATCAGTCACATTACTGTCAGCAAGCAGTGGCTTCAATTCACTGCGAATGTCTTTACATCTGTGACTCAAGCCCTGGTACACTGTATGCAGAAACACGTCTTGTATAGTGGCTGCACTATACTTGCAGTCTGAATCAGCTTGCTTCGCTGCAAAAAGTATCTTCTGTTTCAACCCCATTACACAGTATAAAAACTGTTGAGGGGTCTCTTGGTCACATTGTTTAGTACACATTAACTCTTGAAATAGCTCTGTGCTGCTCCGATCTCCCAGGTGTGACTGTAGGAACCCTTTTAACTCGCTTACTGTCATGTCGTCTTTATTTATCAGCATGTCTTTGAAAATGCCGGGCTTAATTATTCTTAGCACACCTCTGACAATATCGTTGTCACTGAAGTTCTCTTTGATACCAGCGTCCATCTGTCTGCATACATTATTATATGTGATGTCCGACGAGTGGTCACCAATCTGGCCTCCGTTTATCTTGAACTCACTCACGTGACTGGATACATGGGAGTCCCCCCAAGGGAAAGCAAAGTCATTAGTTACATGTCTGGGTTGTTCAGTCTTGTCCAGATGTGGTGTGGCAGCACCCCCCTGTACTGTAGGTTGGGTAAGGTCAGTGTGCTGTGTGGGTGTTGTCATGTACTGGTGTATTTTCCTGCTCGCCCTGCCGGCGCCGCCCTAGCTCCTCGCCCTGCCGGAGCCGCCCAAGCTCCTCGCCCTGCCTGTGCCCCCCAAGCGCCTCGCCCTCCCGGCGCCGGAACTGCACCCAGGCTTCTTGTCCTGCTGGGGCCGCCCTAGCTGCCGGCCAAGCAGCTGGCTCCGCCCTGGCCTCCTGACGGGTGAGAGCCGGCCTGGTCTGTCCCTCCGGCCCCGCCCCCTGGCCATCCTCCAGGGTCCTTGTTAGACTGGAGCCTCCCAGGTTCGTCCCACCGGTCCCGCCCTGGCAATCCTCCAGGGTTTCTTTTCGGCCGGATCCTCGCTGGTCCGTCCCTCCGGCTCCGCCCCCTGGCTCCGTATAAAGCCCTGAATGGTTTAGCACCTCAGTAATTGAGTGAAAGTGAAGGTAAAGTGACATGTGGCCAAGTATCCATACTCGGAATTTGTGCTCTGCATTTAAACTATCCAAATGCACACACACACACACACACACACAGCTGTGGACACACACATTGTGAACTCACACCCAGAGCAGTGGACAGCTAATGCTGCAGCCCCCGCGGAGCAGTTGGGGGTTCAGTGCCTTGTTCAAGGGTTTAACCTCAGTCGTGGTATTGAAGGTGGAGAGAAAGCACTGGTTATTCACACAATTACTGCCAGACCTGAGACTCGACTTGCAACCTTCAGGTTACAAGTCCGACTCTTCATCCATTAGGCCATGACTGCCTTGAGGAGCTCTTATCTCATTATAGTCCTTCATGTGCGCTGCGTTCTGGCCATTTGGTAGTGCCTAGAATATCAAAATAAACTGTGGGTGGCAGATCCTTTTCCTATTTAGCGCCCAAACTATGGAACAATCTACCTAACACTGCTCGGGAGGCAGACACACTCTGTCAGTTTAAATCTAGATTAAAAAACCTGTGTCTCTAACCTGGCTTACACATAACACACTAACACGTTTCTAATATTCAAATCTGTTAAAGTATTGTTAGGCTGTGTTAATTTGGTCAGCCAGAACCAGGAACACTTCCCAAAACACCAGATGTACTTGTTACATCATTAGAAGAATGGCATCTAAGCTATAATAGCATTTTAAACTGTCCCGGCAATTCGACGTGGTTTATTGTTATAAAGATGGATTTTTGATAACTTCAAGAAGACACGTAACGTTACAGGTAGAGTTTCCACCCGTCTCCTAAAGTGACATTAATCGATCGTCCCATGTTTATGAATGAAATTATGTCGTGTTTTAAATCGATACTGTACACTGTTTGTCCCATTATTTCAACATGTTTGACGTTCAGATTATTCAAGCGGACCCGCCAGCATTATAAAGTTAGTTTTCAGTGTGATATTTGTTTGAAATTCGCCTGTGGCAGTGTGGGATTACAAATTGTATTTAAATATTTAATTTAGATTCTTATTCCTGACTCAATGTATAACTGTGCTTTGTCTCAATCAAGTCATGTTGATTGGCAGAGATTCAAAGAACGCCTGGCCCAGACGTTGATTCAAAGAACCCCTGGCCAGACGTTGATTCAAAGAACCCCTGGCCAGACGTTGATTCGTTAGGGTGATTGGATTAGTGTCTATCTTTCGGAGCCCCTAGCCCAGACGTGGATTCGTTTAGGTTGATTGGATTAGTGTCTATGCATTTGATTATGTTGATGAGATTAGGACCACGGGAAGTTTGGTAACAAAACCAACGCCTCCCTCAGTTGCATGCATTGTTTGAATTTGTCTCCACCTCCAAAAAGTCCCTCCTCCAAAAATGCCTAGAAGATAACATGTAAAGTTACTTAAGAATGAGATTTCGATGACTGCAGCTACCAACAGCTTGGGTTCTCAATAAAAAGAATCCTGCTGACGATCCAATCCGATTTCTCCTGGTCTTCTCTTCTGAGTTTTCTACACTTTAGAAGAACAGAGTTTTCAACAGCAGGAAAGGGATCATGTAAAAGTCCAGACATTTACCATAGTAACGTAGTTTTAATGTGGTATTTGTAGTTAAAACACGGTAACCACAGCACTTAGGCTACCTTGTTTTGCCATAGTAAATGTGTTTTTACTGTGTACTATTTGTAGTTAAAGAACACAACACTTACCATGTTTTTACCACAGTGACATACTTTTAATGTGGTATTTGTAGTTAATCACATCACTTGCCATGATTTTAATGCCTTTTATGTCAACAAAATGTAATTCAAAATTTGTTTTGTCTTGCAGTTTCTTCAGATTCCGTACATCTCCATCTCCTACAACAACCGTTGGTGTCCATCCTGCAAAAAAAAAGAATAGAAGCCCAATAGAAACCATCACAGACATTCCAATGGTTTCCATTAAAATAACATTATAAACCATTATCTTTTTCCAGTAAAACCATAACAAAATTCATTTTTTGAAGTGTGTTTTTGGGCATTTCTCCATCAGGATTTAACATCCCACCAATAGAATCCATCACACACCAGTAGACACCATTATAGTTTCCATTAAAACCAATTCAATTCCCATTATAACCATTAAATCCATTATATTTTTTATTGTGTTTTGGGCAGGGTTCTATTGTTTTTTTCAGCAGGGCAACAGCTGTTTATCTACATCTCTCTCTCTGTCAGCTTTTCCTTTCCTATTTTTCTGAACTGTTATTCATAATTAGACACATACTGACAATACATGAATAACCTGAAAATGCACTGTAAGAACGCTTTGGATAAATCGTCTGCTAAATGCATAATTAAAGAGTGTAATTAATTGACACATGTTTGCTCTCTTTCTA
>CM049868.1:3212110-3378287 GCA_027474115.1 Schizopygopsis malacanthus | reverse complement strand
TACAATTTCGTTCAGAATCAGCTACTTAGGTCGGCTGACTCGATTTCCTTCTCATTCATTCCCGTAGCGTACAGTGCATTACTCTGTTGAAGCCCAGCGTCCATTGACTTCAATGGGGCTGCTTTAAACAGTTTTTTTCAGTGCTTAGAGAAACAAGACGGTCATTGGATAATGCTGCGATTATGTCCCGCCCACAGACGCTCAGCGTCTCTGGGATGAATGGAGGAGTGGGCTGGCCCGGACTCCGAGCGTCTGCGTGATGATTGGAGGGTCTGTCATCTCTTTTTAATCCACTTTTATGTCCTAAAACGCTCGTTTTTTGGGGTCGACAGCTTATAAAAACGTATTTTTTTTTTTTTTTTAGCTTGTTTGCTATACACATTGTCACATATCAGCTTTTAGACAATTATTTTTTTTTTTTGTTATAAATAAATGACAAGGAGGCGGCAGCTTCTCGCAATGCAAAGAGACGGTTGGTGTGGGCGTGGGCGTGGTCTTCAGATTATGACGCGTATCACTCTGTGTCTCCATTTCCAACTCAGTCCCATCGCGGATTTTGCATGTGTAGTCGAAAGACAAACTGCTGCAACCTTCATCGTATATTTCACACAATTTCACACCACATTCATTGTTTCAGTTTAACATAATTCCCACATTTCCTCCCGTTGAGTTAAATATATATATATATATATATTAGATCGTTTGTTCATTAATTCATATAGTCTGAACTAGCCAGCTAGCAAACTGCACAGCAGGTGTAGAAAGGAGCTTCTCCTGTTTAAAGCGGCTCAAGTCCTACACCCGTAACACAATGGGCCAAGGCCGTTTAAGCAGCCTAGCTCTGCTGGCCATTGAGAGGACACTGGTCAAGTCACTGGAAAAAGACGCCTAGTTGGTACGACAGGGTTACAGAGCATTTTCTTGAAAAGGAACGTAGGGCAGAATTTACATATAAATAAATGGACAATTTTTATGATTTAGGCCGAAAATGAGCTTCCCCTCTTTAAAAGATCAGCAGCCGCCTCTGGTTCGAGATGTGGGGTGATGACATCATCATTGGCTGTCCAAAGGAAATGACCTTGGTGTCATTTTCAGATTCATCCTCTCTGGGACCCGGTTTCAAAAAATAGCATTATGTGGCTCCAAAATGCCGGATCCGTCTGGACAAAACGCAGATACGTTACAAAATATTTACGTATACAGCTAAATGGGGCCTTATGGGGCCTATACAGCTATATGGGGCCTTGCTGTGATTGTTTTTTTTTGCATGACTATGTAGACCAGATGAACGATTGAAACACTTCCCACATTGACTGAATGTCTTGTCACAATGTGAAGACTTATACCTCATAAGTCTTATCTCCAGTGTGGATCATATTGTGTGTTTTCAGCTGTACTGACTGACTGAACCTCTTGTCACAGTTTGAACATTTATAAGGTTTCTCTCCAGTGTGGATCCTCTCATGTGTTTTCAGATGTGATGGATGATTGAATCTCTTTTCACAGTGTGAACACTCATAAGGTTTCTCTCCAGTGTGGATCCTCTCATGTTTTTTCAGGGCTCCTGAATTATTGAATCTCTTGTCACAGTTTGAACACTTATAAGGTTTCTCTCCGGTGTGGATCCTCTCATGTGTTTTCAGATTTGATGGATGATTGAATCTCTTTTCACAGTGTGAACACTCATAAGGTTTATCTCCAGTGTGGATCCTCTCATGTTTTTTCAGGTCTCCTGATTTATTGAATCTCGTGTTGCAGTGTGAACACTTATAAGGTTTCTCTCTAGTGTGGATCCTCTCATGTTTTTTCAGATGTGATGGATGATTGAATCTCTTGTCACAGTGTGAACACTTATAAGGTCTCTCCAGTGTGGATCATCTCATGTGCTTTCAGATGTGATGGATGTTTGAATCTCTTTTCACAGTGTGAACACTCATAAGGTTTCTCTCCAGTGTGGATCCTCTCATGTGTTTTCAGGTCTCCTGATTTATTGAATCTCGTGTTGCAGTGTGAACACTTATAAGGTTTCTCTCCAGTGTGGATCATCTCATGTATTTTCAGGTCTCCTGATTTATTGAATCTCGTGTTGCAGTGTGAACACTTATAAGGTGTCTCTCCAGTGTGGACACTTTCATGCAGTTTTGTACTGGTCGCTGAAGTAAAAGTCTTTTCACACTCAAAGCACCTGTAGTCTCCCACAGCAGGATGTATTTTCTGACGTACCTTCAAATTTTGCAGATGCAAAAAATTTTTACCACACAAATTACATGAATGTGGGTTCTCTTTTGAATGTACTTTCACATGTTTCTTCAGAACTGAAGCCCATAAAAAAGTTTTACCACACTGATCACATGCATGCAGCTTTTCTCCTGTGTGAATGTTTGTGTGATCATAAAGGTGTGCTGATTGTGAGAAACTCTTCCCACGTTGATCACTAGTTAATGGTTTCTCTCCAGTATGAACTCTCATGTGATGCTCCAGACCTGTTTTGCATGTGAAACTCTTTACACACTGAGTGCAGGTGAAAGATTTCTTAGCTCTTCTGTTCATTAAATCTTTCAGTTTGGTTTGAGGGCAACTCAACAAATTTTCTCCAGTTTTGACATGATTTTTCTCCTCAAATTCACTTGATTCTTGATTCTTCTCTTTTTCTTCAATCAACTCTGAAATGAAAGTAAAAATGCTGAAATGTGAACATAAAACTGAACCCTGCTGTAACAGTGCAGGGCTTCAGACTAACATTTGAGAGCAGCGCTACTAATTTCTACAGATGGTGGCGACAGAAGCAGATTTGGTAGCACTGGGTTGCTGATGTGTGGGGTATCAAAAATAAAGATAATTTTATTACAAAATTACTACAGCTTTGCATTAATAAGTGCAGTTACTAATAATATTACATGTTTATTTCTTGGTAATACACATTTGACAGTAAAGCACTGAGCTTGAGTTGGGAAGTTGGACCCAATTTACATTTAGTTACATCAGTGACATGCAAAATCAAATTTTCATATAAACAATTAATATATTCTACCAATCATACCATTATTCTGCTATAGTATTTATATAGAACTGACTGACAACTTGAGTTATTTTAATTTATGCGCAATTCAGTCGCAAAGTGAATCAAACTTTGATGCTTTGTAACTTTTCTTATTACATACAAAAAATAGTGCAAATCATTGACAAAATTTGATTTCTTGATGATCTGATGTTTTTAATAGTTATTTTATCATTTCAAAATATAAAGTAAGTAATGATTGACTAATAAGCCAATAAGTGCTTCTCTGCTGCCATCTACTTGTTATTGTGGTAATTTGATGTATTTTTATAAAAACTGTATTAACGTGTCTATTAACCACAAAACTATATTTTGATATACATTGTGTTTAGTCCAACTGGATCGTTTTTAGAGTTTTTAAGTGCTGGAAACTGCTGTGTGGAATGCTTGAAAGTTATTGAAAAGTTCTTGAATCTCTCTCTCTCAAAAGGTTGTACATACCCTGAAATTAATGATCTAATAACATTGGACTATTTCTGCCACAACACCATGATTACAGTTAGCGTTACTGCTTCTGGGTTTTTGAGTCTGAATCTGTGCTCTTTGATCTGTTCATAACAGAATTTGAATGTTTCTCACTAGCAGCTACTCGCAGCAACCTTATTCATTCTGTGGCGAGTTCAAATGCTTCTCTCTAGATCTATCAGCACTGTGCAGTAACCGTGTCACAAGATCAACATTGGTTCCCAAGTAAACCTGTTCTGAGCATGTTTGCTGACCAGTTTGCTTGCGCTGCTCTCAATTATTGGTCCTATCGGTAAGCCCCGCACCGCCTCTCTTGCTCACTCAGAAAAACAAACAGAGTTGCTAACTGTCTTAGGCTGCATTTATACTGCAGGTCTTGATGACCAATTCCGATTTAGTGACTATATCTGATTATTTGGGCGACTTGCTTACATTTCTTTTAAAAGTGACCTGTTTCCGATGTGTGCATTTTACACTGCACTTGGTTGAAAAGCCAAAAATAGCATATATGACAACACACATCAATTTGAATAGTACATAGAGTTTAATTTATTTACATTAAATTCATACAGAAACTTTTTTAGGTGATAATATTCCCGGCGGAAGTATTGCGGTCATGGATAAAAAATAATAAGCTTGAAACCAAAATTCCTGATTTGCAACATTTTGCTGTTACTCGTAAGTGTAATTCATGAATTGTGAAACTGCAGCTTCATGCTAACACAAAATAAATATGATCTGAATTCTTATGACTTCCATTTTTTTCTGCGTTTTTTTCACAAAAATACTGTCAAAAGCACTGCAAGTCTGTGAACAGGGATTTGCCAACCAAAAAAACAGTATAAAGAACTACAAAACGGATTGACCGCGCAAAACCTATCTGTATGTGTAAAAGAAACACTGTCAAATGTCTAAATGACTTGTGAAAAGTTCCCGAAATAATCCAATATGTACAGCTCCGTCTTTCTTTTATCAGAAAAATGGAAGTCAATGAAGGCTTGAAACGCGATTTACATCTTTACAAATCTTACCGTATGCATGCAATTCTTTATGGCATTATTTTACCTTCATACTTTTGAACAAATGTTCTGTACATGTATCATGCTGCTCACATATTACTGTTGCACATTTTGTGCTGAACACAATGCAATCAGCCTTAATCCATTAAAAGTGTGTGTGTATATATATATATATATATATATATATATATATATATATAAACAACAACACAAATGGCAAGGCACATTAAAACTTCTCCAGGGCCCAAAACCCCCTCAGACCAGAGGGTTAAAGCTTTGTAAGCCTAATGTATCACAAACAGTCATTCAATATTAATAAAGAATAAAAACCAACCTCCTTGTTGTTCCTGTTTTATTATCCATGTTTCTGGTTCCTCGTGTTTTATTATCCAGGTTTCTGGTTCCTCGTGTTTTATTCTCCGGGTTTCTGGTTCCTCTTGTTTTATTCTCCAGGTTTCTGGTTCCTCGTGTTTTATTATCCAGGTTTCTGTTTCCTCTTGTTTTATTCTCCAAGTTTCTGGTTCCTCTTGTTTTATTCTCCAGGTTTCTGGTTCCTCTTGTTTTATTCTCCAGGTTTCTGGTTCCTCTTGTTTTATTCTCCAGGTTTCTGGTTCCTCTTGTTTTATTCTCCAGGTTTCTGGTTCACTTGTGTTCTCCTCGCTCTCTTCTTTAACAAACACCATCTTCACAGCAGCAGATCTCAGTTCAGATGATACTCCTCCAGATATTCCTGCTTGATTCAAAACGTGGTCACGACTGTGAGGATGAGAATATTAAAGATATTTACGGACCTGATTCAAAAACTGTATTTTTATATTTACAGAAACAAAATTTTTAACATTCTGTATTAAAACAGCATCAAGACAAAACAACAGAGAGTGCGGTGAAACTGATCTTCTTCCTCTGAGGTTTAATGGTGTTTGGCAAACAAACGCGCGTGTTTAGCGCCACCCGCTGGACTGGAGTGAAGCGGCGAGAGGAGGGAAATAATGAAGGGGCCAGAACAGGTTTTATTATTGGTACAGATTCTCAGCCATAAGCAAACAAACACATCAAAACCAGCCTTTAACCAGAAACCCCAAAACTATATAACTTATTAATATAATATCAATTTCACTATATTTTAGTGGTTGGTGTGACATGGGATGTTTTTACTCATTAAACTGTGCTGCATAAAAAAAAAAAGTTGGGAAACACTGGTGTAGCCTGCAGATACAGGCATGCCCAAAAATATCGGCACCCTTGGTAAATATGAACAAAGAAGTCTTTAATCTGAAGTTTAATTAATTTCCATAGTTAATCCTTTTGATCTTTTATTGATAAAATGCACAAAAATCTGACCTTTCATTGGATAATAATAATTTAAAGTAAGGAGAAATATCATTATGAAATATTTTTTTTTTTCTTAAATACATATTGGACACAAATATTGGCACCCCTAGAACTTCTTATGAGTAAAATATCTCTGAAGTATATTCCCGTTCATATTTACAATTTTGAGCACTCCAGGGTGATTATGAACATGAAATTATCCAGCCATGCTTCTCTTTCACAGAAATATAAAAAGGAGGGAAAACAAAGCCCAAATTCCCTTAATCATCCATCACAATGAGAAAAAATCTATATATATATGTCTGATGTGCAGCAAAAGATAATTGAGCTTCACAAATTATTGAAGTGGCTTTAAGAAAAGAGCTAGAGTAGTGAAAATTCCCATTTGCACCATCAGGGCAATACTTTAGAATTTTCAATCAACATAAAATGTTACGAAACTGCCTGGAAGTGTCAGGGTTCTGTCACTTCGGTCTAGTGTTATTCATGGTTTTGTGACAGAGCCCTGATACTCCCGTCATGTCCGGGTTTTCATGTGAGTGTGCTCGAGCCGTGCGCTCTCTCGTCTGCGTGCCTTGTTTCATGTTGGAGCGTGGTGTTCGGATCCCGGCACTCTTGTCTTGAGTTTCGGTTACGTGACGGGGTTCAGACACTTGCGCTCCACGTTCTGTCTCTTTGTGTGAGTGTGTGCGTGCATTCGTGTTTTATCTTGTGCTGTGTGGCACGCAGCTTGTATATTCATTGGCTGCGTGCTTTCATGTTGTTATGTCTTGTGTGAACACGTGGCTTATGAGTTTTCTCATTAGCTGCGTGTTCATGTCCTGTTTTGCACATGGCTGGTGATTTGTTTGCTGGCCATGTGCTTGTGTTTTTGTTTTGTGTGAGCACGTGGCTTCTGTCTTAGTTTTCTGTGTGCCATGTGCTCTCCTGTCAATTTGTCTTGACCCCACCCATCTTGTTACCTGTTTATTTTAATTTTAAAATTAATTTTCCCCAGCTGCTTTCCCTCGTTACCCTCCTCATTTGCTCCCTTTAAAATCTCCCTGTGTTTGCAGTTCCGTGTGGGTTCGTTACCAAATGTTAGATGTCGTCTGTGTCCAGCCCTGTCCAGTCTGTTTTTCCCCTACGGGGTAGTTTTTGTTTGATTTGTTTATCATTGTTATTAAAGAAACTCGTTTTCCTCCTGCATTTGGGTCCTCGCTATCATCCATTCACCGGTACCTGACAGAACGAACCCAACATGAAGAGGACCCAGTGGAGGAAGGGCTTGCACAATCCACCACCAGCCTCCACATTATCCAGCCCCCTATACGAGCGCATCCTCCAGTTCAGGGCCCTGAGCTGGCTCCGTCAGCAGGGTACTGACGTAAGGACGTTTGCTCAGAGGTTCAGCGATTCAGCAGAGGGGTTGGGGTTCAACCATGCGGCACTGAAGGACATGTTCAACAGTGACCTCGATGAGCCCCTCAACTGGTGGAGGATGAGGGGGCTGGATCACCTCTCGTTTGGGGAATTTGTGGGGTTGCTGGCTCGTTCCCCAGCGAAGGAGGCTGGAGCGCTTCCAGTGGCAGCCGATGATGCCGCAGTACCTCCAGTGGTGGTCGACGGAGCGGCTGCACCCCCAGTGGAGGCCGTCCAGGAGCTAGCTGTCGGCCAGGAGGCCGTTCCAGAGCCAGTCCCGGTCCAGGAGCCCACAGAGCCCGCTCCAGTGGAGGCTGAAGAGGATGCAGCTTCCCCAGTGGTGGTGACGAAGCTGCAGTGCCTCGTAGGTGGCAGCTGTCGAAGCTGCAGCAACCCCAGTGGCGGCAGGTTACGAAAGCAGCGGCATCCCGCTCTAGGAAACGGAGGAGGAGGAAGGCTTCTTCCACCCTTCAAGGTGGAGGCATTACAGAGCCCTCTGCTGGCCGGGAGGCTGTCCCTGAGCCGCCCAAGCTTCTCGCCTGGCCGGCACCGTACATGCGCCTCTCCCTCCAGGTCCTTGTTAGGCTGGAGCTCCCTGTTCGTCCCACCAGTCCCGCCCTGGCCATCCTCCAGGGTTTCTGTTCGGCCGGATCCTCGCTGGTCCGTCCCTCCGGCTCGGCCCTGGCTCCTTATAAAGCCCTGAAGGTTTAGCACCTCAGTACTTGAGTGAAAGTGAAGTAAAGTTGACGTGTGGCCAAGTATCCATACTCAGAATTTGTGCTCTGCATTTAAAACTATCCAAGTGCACACACACACAAACACAGCTGTGGACCACACACATCGTGAACTCACACCCAGAGCAGTGGGCAAGCTAATGCTGCAGCACCCGCGGAGCAGTTGGGGGTTCGGTGCCTTGCCTCAAGGGTTTAACCTCAGTCGTGGTATTGAAGGTGGAGAGAAAGCACTGGTTATTCACTCTCCCCCCCCCACCAACAATTACTGCCAGACCTGAGACTCGAACTTGCAACCTTCGTGTTACAAGTCCGACTCTTTAACCATTAGCCATGACTGCCTTGAGGAGCTCTTATCTCATTATAGTCCTTCATGTGCGCTGCGTTCTGGCCATTTGGTAGTGCCTAGAATATCAAAACCAACTGTGGGTGGCAGATCCTTTTCCTATTTTGCGCCCAAACTATGGAACAATCTACCTAACACTGCTCGGGAGGCAGACACACTCTGTCAGTTTAAATCTAGAATAAAAACCTGTGACTCTAACCTGGCTTACACATAACACACTAACACGTTTCTAATATTCAAATCTGTTAAACGATTGTTAGGCTGTGTTAATTTGGTCAGCCAGAACCAGGAACACTTCCCAAAACACCGATGTACTTGTTACATCTTTAGAAGAATGGCATCTAAGCTAATATTAGTCTGTTTTTTTTCTTATTCCAAGGTCAACATAGCCACCCAGATCCAGTCTGTATCCAGATCAGATGGTGGATTAGGACCGAGAGATGACCTCTATAGCCCTGAATGTCAGCAGAGACCATGTCAACTATAGATGAGCCCCAGAGACAGATCTCCTCTGAAGACCTCATCATCTAGACGGCCATCGGAACAAGACCACAAAAACCAGATGAGTCCTCTGCACAATCTGACTTTGTTGCAGCCTAGAATTAAGCTGCTGGTTTCGTTTGGCCAGAGGAACGGCACACAATTTTGTTATACTATTTCTCTGTTTAATACTGTAAAGTTGCCTTGACACAATCTGCTTTGAAAAAGCGCTATATACATAATGGTGACTTGACAAAGGAGCATGTTCACTTTGTTCTTGCTGTCTGAGGGAGAAAAGTTTAACAAGTGTCGAGGGGTCAGTGGCCTCATTTATACATTTTTGCAGAGAAACCATCCTAAATTTGATCTTACGATCATTTCTCAGATATGCGAACGTGCATTTCATAGAATGAATTTTCGAACAGAAATCGTGCATGCGCCTTCGTTTTAGATGTGAAATCTATGAATTGCAAATGATCTCAAACTTGCACCACGCAATTGAATGGTTTCAGTTCTCTGCCTTGTAAACGAGTCCTAATTAATGTCATTAACATATAAAATATCATTTTATATGTTAATGTGTGAGCTGCAAGAACAGCTTACATTTTAAAAAAAATCTGCAGTACACAGACAATAAAAAGTGCATCCCTCTGCTCAGACCCTGACATGACACTAAGCACTTTTCCACATCAAAGACAGTTTTTATAAATATGAGCGCTGGCGTGGATTTAAACGTACGCACACTCTAAGATCAAATCTGAGCATACACACACTTTAGAAATGAGGCCCCTGGTCTTTTGATGTTATTTGACTAAACAGTATTCATACTTTGAACCAGAGGTGGGGGACTCGAGTCACATGACTTGACTCGAGTCACAATTTTCAGGACTTGCGACTTGCTTGATTAAAGTATGAAAATGACTTGACTTGACTTTGACTTGAGAACAAGTTACTTGAGACTTGACTTGACTTGAAGTGGAAGACTCGACAATGACTTGAACTTATAATAAACAAACAGCAATACAATTATTATTTTTTTAAATAATTATTGTGACGTCAGCACCACTAATCAGCGCGTATGTGCCTTTAACGCTGCACAATTCAAACCGCGCCAAACATGGCAGAGTCACAAGTCAGACAGTTGCCGAGCTCCACAAATAGTCTCGTTTTGCTATAAGGACTTTGAACTGGACCGTGCCAATAAAAAAAGATTTGCCAGATGCAAGATATGCAACGTGAGAATATCCGACACCACAACCACAACGTCAAATTTCATTCGACATTTCAAGAACCACAAGGAAAGGTAAGAAAATCATCTCTTTATACTCTCTCACTAAGATCTATTACGATTACTAATGGAATTAATTAAACTTTTCTGTTTATCATTTGGCCTTGGTTGCATATTATGTTTTTTTCTTATTAGAAATGTGACCATTATCATTACTGATACGTCTCGTAAATAACGTTAGATGTATTGGGGAATTTGACTATAACAGTGGCGTAACGTTAGCCTGAATTTTAATGTTGATGGGCATCTTAAAATGAGCGGGGCCGCTCTAAACATGTAGACTATAATGTCTGTATTAAATGTGCGCATTTTCAAGTGTTTGTGGACTGCGTGTGGAAACTAAAAAGCATTGCGCTCAGAGTCGGCGTCATGTGGGGGGGGGGGTCTGACGTTTGACAAATATTTTGACGCAGTGGCGACATCATAGTCCAACACAGCAGAAATGCTATATAAAACTAAACACGTTTGAATTGGTTGAATTCTAATGTATAATGCGGTCTGTTACTTCTGTACCGTTGCCATGAAACAGCGTTGCTATGGACGCAGGACGGACTATTTTCTTTAGCGGAAGCAATACAATAGTTTTTAAATAAATAAACTCATTTTTAAATCAATATTTTGTGTAAAATTATTGATTTATTTTGTAGGTAGCCATGTAATATAACTGCCTCGCTCTACATGATCCCTTACATATCTTACAGGCAGCCAACTAGTATAAAACACAAATGCATAACGTTAGACCCAGCCGAGCAAACATTTTGCACGCTGCAAATCAAATGTAACAAGTTTACTCAGCGACCAATAAGCATTGACCAATGATGACTAAGCCTAGCAACATGTCATGAACAACCAAAAGTATGCGTTTTCCCCGTTCATTTCATTTTATTTCATGTAAGTTACAATTTGTACATTTAATATATATATATATAATATAATAAAAAAATGTTGGACCACGCCATGGCCTTTAGTAGGAGGGGTATCAATAATCGCTAGGGGGGGCACGGCCCTCGAATGCCCCACCACAGCGCCTACCATACTGCATGACAGGCTAACATGGAGGCACTGATGTGATCACTAGCACGTAGCACCTAAACATTTCTAAGAGTTTGTTTTTTTGGGGTCATACAGACAAGAATAATTACAGCGTAATTACATATTAGGCAGTTTTTCAGTCACAATAATTAGTTTATAAGGTTATTATTAGCCCTTATACATGCTTAAGTTTCGCATTCTATCAGTAACTTTAACTTACATACAAGTATTTACATTTCTGTGTCTATGTAAACATATGAAAATGTGTGACTGCTGGAACCAAAACTTTATGTGCATACATCAGTAAATGATCATCACTTAAAATTCATTTATATTTACAATTGATTTTCCTTAAATTACAGTATTTAATTTTTTTTTACTGTTTGTGCATACGAAATAAATTTGTTTTAATGTTTACAGTTAATGTTTACAGTTTTCCCTAATTGGTTTTGTATTTTTTTAATCCATGCAGATATGATGAATATCTCAAATCCAAGATACACTGCAGCGATCTACAGCAGCCATCCATGTCACAGTTCATTGTGCCCCAGACTACTACATATCCAGTCAACCACCCTCGACAAAAAGCCATTACAGAAGCAATAATATCTGATCTGATCATTAATTGCAACATGCCCCTGTCTATCACTGACAACAAGCACTTCATTCATTTTCTCTCCATTATGGACACAAAATATACTGCAGTTAGCCGCAGAACCATCACCTCAAGACTTGACACTGTGGTGTCTGAGAGACAATCAAAACTAATAAGTGAAATGGCCACAGTTGAAAATCTGTCTGTCACTGTGGACATCTGGTCAGACAGAAGAATGAGAGGCTACCTTGGCGTCACCGCTCACTGGATGAACACTGCAGCAGATGCTATAACGTTGAAATCTCATCTACTAGCTTGCAACCGGTTCAAGGGGTCACATACGGGAGAGAGAATTTGTGAAGAATTTGAACAAATATGTGATCAGTATAAAATCAAACAAAAGATTGATCATATAATTTGTGACAATGCAGCAAATATGAAGAAGGCATTCACCACATGTTTTCCCAGTTCAGCTGAAGCGGATGAGGATGATGATGACTGCCTTGATGATGGAGAACTTTGGAATGCCCTTCCAGTGGATGAGGAGGAGAGGCTGAATGAGACATTGACCTCCAAAAGTCAGCATAGACTACAATGCTTTGCGCACACACTACAATTGGTTGTTGGTGATGGTCTTAAAGAGACCAGGGCTGTCAGTTCGGCTCTGGCCAAAGTGTCGCGTATCAGTTCTCTGCTCCACACAAGTACTTCTTTTAAGGAGGAATTTTAGAAAGAATTTGGCCAAGATTTGTTCCTGCTTCTGTTGTTACTCGATGGAATTCGACTTTCCGACAGCTGAAGTCCTTGCTTAGTTGTGACTACCAAACTTTGTGCAAGGTCTTGGATGTTAGAGGGCACAGAGAGGCTATTTTAACTTTAAGAGAGTGGGCTCAGATTAAAGAACTGGTCAGCATTCTGAAGCCCTTTGCTGATGCCACTGATCTCACTCAGGGAGAGAAAGTTGTAACCATAAGTGCTGTGATTCCCTGTGTTCTCTCCCTCAACAATCACTTGGAAAACCAGAAAGAAGGAACACAATACTTGGTCAACCTAATCCACAGTCTTCAAAGATCACTGCAAAGAAGATTCAAAGGCATTTTTGTGAATGTAAAAATGTCTCAGCCAGAGACCAATGAAGGAATCCTGCCTTTCTCTGATCCTGTTTATGTCAAAGCAGCTGTTCTTGATCCAGCATTTGGGGTTATGTGGATAGAGCACGATGTATTGGTTGATGACAAGCTGAAGGAGCAGTTGACCATGGAAGTAAAAAGTAAGTGATAGGCTAATTTTAGAATGAGTTAGAATTTAGAATGACCCCATACTTGTAAATATTACATTATTATTAGTTTGTTTTTGTTTTTTTAAGAAATTGGAAGTGCTGCAAGATAAACCATTAAAAGTTTGCAATGTTGATTTAAACACCCAAGTAATCTTATTCCTAAATGACAATGTTTAAAGTACGATCACAGCAAACATTAAATTCTGCGTTGGCACTGCTGCTGGCCAAGAGAGAGCAGTTATCATGTATAAGTATTAAAATTGTAATACAGATACTGTGCAGTTGAAAAATTGTTACAATCATCAAGTTACTTAAAGTAATTTGATGCTTCAAATAAAGTTTCTGTCAGTTACAGTGACTGTCACATCCAGTAATGAAACAAGTGCCTTTATGAGTGAGACATTTAATCATTTATTCAGTTTCTGACAGCTTAAAAAATCTTTTAAATTAAATATTTTTAAATAGACAGCAATTAACATTTTGTCAGAACATTTAGTAAATTACATGAAATGTATTTGTAAATAATTGTTAGATAATTGTCTATTTAGAAATCATGATTCTCAATGTATCCAGAATCATGCGGCTCTAGAATATTGTGTAGGTTTATTTGTAATTTTACATTTTTGTGTTTTAGATCTGATTCTCCAGGAGGCAGAGCGTACCAATATGGAACAGACAGGTCATGGAGATGAAGAAGAGCAAATCAAAGGTGATGAAACTGGGCTGTTCTTATACCACAAAAAGCTAGAAAGAAATCCACTCATTTCAGCCCTGCTGCCCAACTCAACCATTACCTGGACAATTGTGATGGCCAGAACTGCCTTTTGTTTTGGGGAATGAACAAGGAGAAAATGCCTTCACTGTTCCAAATCGCAATGAGGGTATTAGCTGTGCCTGCTTCAAGCGACCTGTCGAGCGTGTGTTCAGTCATGGGGGGATTATTATGCGGCCCCATCGTTCACAGCTTAGTGCCATTGTCTTGGCAAACCTTATTTTCTGTAAATGCAACACATTTTAGACCGTTTCAATTAAATTGAATTAGACAGATTGGATTATAGCCTACATCTTAGACTCGATACATCTTAGACTCTAAACGTTTTGTGTAAACAACACAATTTTATTTTCAGATGTTAATGTAGCACAGATATGCATATGATTAATATATAGCAAATGTATAATGAATAAGATAATATATGCATACAAGTTCATCTTTTCTGTGCAAAAATAAATATGTATCGAAAAAATTTACCTCTATTTATTTTAGTACTGTGACTTGACTTGACTTGAAACTTATCAGGACTCGACTTGACTTGCTTAGGGTGAACCCTTGACTTGACTTGACTTGCTTGATTTATCTGAACTGTGACTTGAGACTTGAATAGAGACTTGATGGTTACGACTTGAGACTTGCTTGGACTTGACCATGTGTGACTTGTCCCCATCTCTGCTTTGAACTATTATTACAGTATTTATTTAAAAATGCAGAGTGCCCTGAAATAATTATAACAACAGTGAAAAAGCTCTCATCTTCCGAATTATACATGTTAATCTTGTTTTTATTACTATTATTATCATAAAAAAATAGAATAAATTCAGAAGATGATTGGAATATAATTATATTTTAAATATGAAAAAAAAAATTCTCTACAACAGCAACAGCAGTGTTTACAACAGCAAAACCACCATAGCCTGTAAATGTAGCAATATCTCTCTGGAAATAAATAAAAAAATGTCTGTGTCAATATAAAATCAAATTATATTATATATAACAGAGGAAAAAAAATCTTATGGTTTGGACAAATTAAAACACTTCAGTTTCTAATCCCAGAGTTATTATTAGATGCAAAGAAAATATAAATTAACTTTATGGTACTTTAAACACAAAATGGTCTTTTCAGTTATGTTAATTTTTCAAAATTGCGTCACATTCGCTACTGTATCAGTGCAGAAGCATCGTTATTGATACGTGTATCAGCAAGGAATGCTTCACGATATATTACCGTATTGATATTTTGAGCACAGCTCTATTTAAAGTCTTGTTCCATGGGCTTATTCTATGCGTTGAGCACCTGCCCCCCAAAGTCTTTGCGCGGCCCTGCTCTCAGTCCTTTAGAAAAACATTATCAGCTTCACCAGCTTAAGTTAGAGTTTTCGGCATTAAAATGGGCCATTTTTAAATGGCGTCCGAATTATCTGTTCCATGCACCATCATTCACAGTCTATACAGACAATGTAATCCCCTTACATAGCATCACTATGGCAAGACTCAATGTCGCAGGGCAGAGATGGGTGGCAGAATTAGCAGATTACAACTTTACTATAAATTACAGGCCTGGGAGGGCAAATGTTGATGCTGGTTGGCTGTGCAGAATACCCATGTATACAAGGGCGTAACCATGGTATAGATATTGGTGGGGTCCAAATGTGAGCCCTTCCCCAGATATATTTTTTTAAGTGCATTTCCCACAATTCACAATTTTCATATATTGATAAAGATTTGCTCATCTAGAACATAGTTTTGAGGAATACATTGACCATTTGAATTAACATTGAAAGAACAGTCTGCAATTTCTCTGACATAGCAGCAAATAGGATGGCTTCCAATGAGAAAAACTTACATACCTAAAGCATTTTGGTTTAAATATTATGTGTTTCATGTGAATTAAATCAGATACACTTATTCCCCCCCCCCCCCACTCAAAGACAAAACTTAAGAAGAATTCAAATTCTTGAAAATACTCTTCTTAGAAATCATTGTTAATAACTTCTTAAAGTTAGGATACCTTTGACTTGTCTTTAATCCAAATTAGTAAGAATGATTTAATTAATTTATTGGGTCATTTCAAATTAATCGTTTTATTTAAGCATTACAACAACACTAGCTACATATAAGACATGGTAGGAATATTAACAGGGATGTGCCCAAGTTTTATGAAGTGACAGCAATGACTGACAATGTAAACGATGACAGGACATTATTATTATGTGTAATGCGTTGTTTTGTGGAAATTTTTTTGTGTGCCAAATTTGCACAAATTTGTCAAATATGGAGCTTGTCTTTAATTTTAGCCTATAAATACGATATAATATTTGGCAGTATTCATGCATGCATATGAATTTGGCCATTCACAGGGCGCATTTACTGTAGTAGCGCGAACACACATAACAGAAGTGCTCACTCAGAAGAGAGCGCAAAAACACAGCACAAAAATGAATTAAACAGATCGCTGCAGCTTGACATAGGCTCTTTAAAAGTAACTGTTCAAAAACACTGCGATATAAAAACTCAAAGCCAAGCGGCAGTCAGAAAACAGTTGTGATGAAAATAGTGTGCACGCTTATTGTGATTATTAGGGTAATCTGCCAGAAGTGCAAAAATACAATCCTTGAAGTGTGAGTATATCAGTGCATCTTCAGCCATGTATTCAGTCAGATGAAATATTTTCTTCTTAATAATTTTTTTTTTTTAGATATTCTTAAGAACATATTTTAGCATCTCTTCAGAAATTTTCTAGACTTGCGTGTTGTGAATCGGGTCTCTGGCCCAAAAGAGAGAATATGAATTAATGAATGAATGAGACAAGTGGAGAAGAAATAGAACGATAGAGCCAATTCAATGAATGAGGATTATCAGGAGGCCATGATTGACAAGTACCAGAGGAGGGAATTTGGCCAGGACACCGGGGTTAGACCACTACTCTTTAACAAGAAGTGCCATGGGATTTTAAATGACCACAGAGAGTCAGGACCTCGGTTTAATGTCAGATGCGAAAGACAGTGCTTTTTTTAAAGTATAATGTCCCCATCACAAAACTGGGGATTTAGGTCTCACACAGACCACAGGGTGAGCACCCCCTGCTGCCCTCGCTAACACCTCTTCCAACAGCAACCTATCCTTCCCAGGAGGTTTCCCATCCAGGTACTGACCAGGCTCAACCCTGCTTAAGTGGGCAACCAGTTTTGGGCTGCAGGGTGATATGGCTGTGGTTTAAAACTACAACACCAAAAAAACGCATTACACATGCAGCAAAACAGAACTGCTTCAACAGCAGCAGCAATGAGAAAACACTGCTGCTCACACAGACGCATTTTGACATGCTCACATACTGCTTCTGATATGACCCCTGTTCCAATCATTATGCATTCCGCTCATGCCCCCCCCCCCCCGTGCTCTTCATATTTTGTATGTCTCTCCCTTATCTAAGAGATTCGATTGAGATCATGAACTCGTTAAGAGAGAGATTCTTGAACTGAGATGCATTCCAATTCACTCCATTTTTTTCATTAAGTCAAGTCAAGTCACCTTTATTTATATAGCGCTTTTAACAATACAAACTGTGTCAAAGCAACAGCACAATATCAAAATAGGAAAATAGTGTGTCAATAATGTAAAATGACAAGATTAAACACTCAAATTTCAGCTAAAGGCATTTCATTATTGAATTAAGTGATGGCATCGTCCAACTCAGTTCAGTTCTAATAGTCTCTGTGCAATATCGCTGGAAATTAAGTGTCCCGAAATAAGCAAGCAAAGAGACGACAGCGGCAAGGAACCAAAGCTCCATCGTTGACAAAATGGAGAAAAAACCTTGGGAGAAACCAGGCTCAGTCGGGGGGCTAGTTCTCCTCTGGACAGACGAAACCAGCAGTTAAATTCAGTCCAATTTGTGTGTCATTTCAGTAAAGTAGTAAATCTCCATCGCCGATAAAGAACGCGATATTGCGTAGCTTGTTAATGAACTACAGCTATTAGAAAATACTGCTCCATCTGAAAGCATGTGATGGAGATTTACTACTAATCACAGAACCAGCTTTACTGACGAGATGCTCATGATAATCGCATTTGAGTATTTGCACAGTCCTACTGTCATGTAGCTTTGCAACAGTGTCTTCTGTGCTTCTCTTGTAAACAAGGATGAATAGATGAACCCAGTATTAAACATGCAGCACGAACACAAGCATGTAGTTTGTCATTGTTATTGATGCAGTTGCTGTTACATGATGTAGCAGTGTCTGACTGGGGTCGAGATGTGGGGTGATGACATCATCATTGGCTGTCCAAAGGAAATGACCTTGGTGTCATTTTCAGATTTATCCACTCTGGGACCCGGTTTCAAAAAAATAGCGTTATGTGGCTCCAAAATGCCGGATCCGTCTGGACAAAACGCAGATACGTTACAAAATATTTACGCATACAGCTAAACGCATCTCTGTGTATATGGGGCCTTGCTGTGATTGTTTTTTGCATGACTATGTAGACCAGATGAACGATTGAAACACTTCCCACATTGACTGAATGTCTTGTCACAATGTGAAGACTTATGAGGTTTATCTCCAGTGTGGATCATATTGTGTATTTTCAGATGTACTGACCGATTGAACCTCTTGTCACAGTTTTAACATTTATAAGGTTTCTCTCCAGTGTGGATCCTCTCATGTGTTTTCAGTTGTGATGGATGATTGAATCTCTTGTCACAGTGTGAACACTTATTAGGTTTCTCTCCAGTGTGGATCCTCTCATGTGTTTTCAGATGTGATGGATGATTGAATCTCTTTTCACAGTGTGAACACTTATAAGGTTTCTCTCCAGTGTGGATCCTCTCATGTTTTTTCAGGGCTCCTGAATGATTGAATCTCTTTTCACAGTGTGAACACTTATAAGGTTTCTCTCCAGTGTGGATCCTCTCATGTGTTTTCAGATGTGATTGATGATTGAATCTCTTTTCACAGTGTGAACACTCATAAGGTTTCTCTCCAGTGTGGATCCTCTCATGTTTTTTCAGGTCTCCTGATTTATTGAATCTCGTGTTGCAGTGTGAACACTTATAAGGTTTCTCTCTAGTGTGGATCCTCTCATGTTTTTTCAGTTGTGATGGATGATTGAATCTCTTGTCACAGTGTGAACACTTATTAGGTTTCTCTCCAGTGTGGATCCTCTCATGTGTTTTCAGATGTGATGGATGATTGAATCTCTTTTCACAGTGTGAACACTTATAAGGTTTCTCTCCAGTGTGGATCCTCTCATGTTTTTTCAGGGCTCCTGAATGATTGAATCTCTTTTCACAGTGTGAACACTTATAAGGTTTCTCTCCAGTGTGGATCCTCTCATGTGTTTCCAGATGTGATGGATGATTGAATCTCTTGTCACAGTGTGAACACTTATTAGGTTTCTCTCCAGTGTGGATCCTCTCATGTGTTTTCAGATGTGATGGATGATTGAATCTCTTTTCACAGTGTGAACACTCAAAGGGTTTCTCTCCAGTGTGGATCCTCTCATGTTTTTTCAGGTCTCCTGATTTATTGAATCTCGTGTTGCAGTGTGAACACTTATAAGGTTTCTCTCTAGTGTGGATCCTCTCATGTTTTTTCAGATGTGATGGATGATTGAATCTCTTGTCACAGTGTGAACACTTATAAGGTTTCTCTCCAGTGTGGATCCTCTCATGCGTTTTCAGATGTGATGGATGATTGAATCTCTTGTCACAGTGTGAACACTTATTAGGTTTCTCTCCAGTGTGGATCCTCTCATGTGCTTTCAGATGTGATGAATGATTGAATCTCTTGTCACAGTGTGAACACTTATAAGGTTTCTCTCCAGTGTGGATCCTCTCATGTGTTTTCAGGTCTCCTGATTTATTGAATCTCTTGTTGCAGTGTGAACACTTATAAGGTTTCTCTCCAGTGTGGATCCTCTCATGTTTTTTCAGGTCTCCTGATTTATTGAATATCGTGTTGCAGTGTGAACACTTATAAGGTGTCTCTCCAGTGTGGACACTTTCATGCAGTTTTGTACTGGTCGCTGAAGTAAAAGTCTTTTCACACTCAAAGCACCTGTAGTCTCCCACAGTAGGATGTATTTTCTGACGTACCTTCAAACTTTGCAGATGCAAAACAATTTTACCACACAAATTACATGAATGTGGGTTCTCTTTTGAATGTACTTTCACATGTTTCTTCAGAACTGAAGCCCATAAAAAAGTTTTACCACACTGATCACATGCATGCAGCTTTTCTCCTGTGTGAATGTTTGTGTGATCATAAAAGTGTGCTGATTGTGAGAAACTCTTCCCACATTGATCACTAGTTAATGGTTTCTCTCCAGTATGAACTCTTATGTGATGCTCCAGACCTGTTTTGCATGTGAAACTCTTTACACACTGAGTGCAGGTGAAAGATTTCTTAGCTCTTCTGTTCATGAAATCTTTCAGTTTGGTTTGAGGGCAACTCAACAAATTTTCTCCAGTTTTGACATGATTTTTCTCCTCAAATTCACTTGATTCTTGATTCTTCTCTTTTTCTTCAATCAACTCTGAAATGAAAGAAAAAAGGCTGAAATGTGAACATAAAACTGAACCCTGCTGTAACAGTGCAGGGCTTCAGACTAACATTTGAGAGCAGCGCTACTAATTTCTACAGATGGTGGCGACAGAAGCAGATTTGGTAGCACTGGGTTGCTGATGTGTGGGGTATCAAAAATAAAGAAAATTGTATTACAAAATTACTACAGCTTTGCATTAATACGTGCAGTTACTAATAATATTACATGTTTATTTCTTGGTAATACACATTTGACAGTAAAGCACTGAGCTCGAGTTGGGAAGTTGGACACAATTTACATTTAGTTACATCAGTGACATGCAAAATCAAATGTTCATATAAACAATTAATATATTCTACCAATCATACCATTATTCTTCTATAGTATTATATAGAACTGACTGACAACTTGAGTTATTTTAATTTATGCGCAATTCAGTCGCAAAGTGAATCAAACTTTGATGCTTTGTAACTTTTCTTATTACATACAAAAAATTGTGCAAATCTTTGACAAAATTTGATTTCTTGATGATCTGATGTTTTATAATAGTTATTTCATCATTTCAAAATATAAAGTAAGTAATGAATGACTAATAAGCCAATAAGTGCTTCTCTGCTGCCATCTACTTGTTATTGTGTTAATTTGATGTATTTTTATAAGAATTGTATTAACGTGTCTATTAACCACAAAACTATATTTTGATATACATTGTGTTTAGTCCAACTGGATCGTTTTTAGAGTTTTTAAGTGCTGGAAACTGCTGTGTGGAATGCTTGAAAGTTATTGAAAAGTTCTTGAAATCTCTCTCTCAAAAGGTTGTACAAACCCTGAAATTAATGATCTAATAACATTGGACTATTTCTGTCACAACACCATGATTTTGATCTGTTCATAACAGAATTGTGTAGAATTTGAATGTTTCTCACTAGCAGCTACTCGCAGCAACCTTATTCATTCTGTGGCGAGTTCAAATGCTACTCTCTAGATCTATCAGCACTGTGCAGTAACCATGTCACAAGATCAACATTGGTTCCCAAGTAAACCTGTTCTGAGCATGTTTGCTGACCAGTTTGCTTGCGCTGCTCTCAATTATTGGTCCTATCGGTAAGCCCCGCACCGCCTCTCTTGCTCACTCAGAAAAACAAACAGAGTTGCTAACTGTCTTAGGCTGCATTTATACTGCAGGTCTTGATGACCAATTCCGATTTAGTGACTATATCTGATTATTTGGGCGACTTGCTTACATTTCTTTTAAAAGTGACCTGTTTCCGATGTGTGCATTTTACACTGCACTTGGTTGAAACAAGCCAAAAATAGCATATATGACATCACACATCAATTTGAATAGTACATAGAGTTTAATTTATTTACATTAAATTCATACAGAAACTTTTTTAGGTGATAATATTCCCGGCGGAAGTATTGCGGTCATGGATAAAAAATTATAAGCTTGAAACCAAAATTCCTGATTTGCAACATTTTGCTGTTACTCGTAAGTGTAATTCATGAATTGTGAAACTGCAGCTTCATGCTAACACAAAATAAATATGATCTGCATTCTTATGACTTCCATTTTTCTGCGCTTACACTTTTGGCACGTTTTTTTCACAAAAATACTGTCAAAAGCACTGCAAGTCTGTGAACAGTGATTTGCCAACCAAAAAAAACTGTATAAAGAACTACAAAACGGATTGACCGCGTAAAACCTATCTGTATGTGTAAAAGAAACACTGTCAAATGTCTAAATGACTTGTGAAAAGTTCTCGAAATAATCCGATATGTACAGCTCCGTCTTTCTTTTATCAGAAAAATGGAAGTCAATGAAGGCTTGAAATGCGATTTACATCTTTACAAATCTTACCGTATGCATGCAAATCTTTATGGCATTATTTTACCTTCATACTTTTGAACAAATGTTCTGTACATGTATCATGCTGCTTACATATTACTGTTGCACATTTTGTGCTGAACACAATGTAATCAGCCTTAATCCGTTAAAAGTGTGTATATATATATATATATATATATATATATATATATATATATACTGAGAAAACAACAACATAAATGGCAAGGCACGTTAAAACTTCTCCAGGGCCCAAAACCCCCTCAGACCAGAGGGTTAAAGCTTTGTAAGCCTAATGTACCACAAACAGTCATTAAATATCAATAAAGAATAAAAACCAACCTCCTTGTTCCTCCTGTTTTATTCTGCAGGTTTCTGGTTCCTCTTGTTTTATTCTCCAGGTTTCTGGTTCCTCTTGTTTTATTCTCCAGGTTTCTGGTTCCTCTTGTTTTGTTCTCCATGTTTCTGGTTCCTCTTGTTTTATTCTCCAGGTTTCTGGTTCCTCTTGTTTTGTTCTCCATGTTTCTGGTTCCTCTTGTTCTGTTATCCAGGTTTCTGGTTCCTCGTGTTTTATTCTCCATGTTTCTGGTTCCTCTTGTTTTATTCTCCATGTTTCTGGTTCCTCTTGTTTTATTCTCCAGGTTTCTGGTTCCTCTTGTTTTGTTCTCCAGGTTTCTGGTTCCTCTTGTTCTGTTATCCAGGTTTCTGGTTCCTCTTGTTTTATTCTCCAGGTTTCTGGTTCCTCTTGTTTTATTCTCCATGTTTCTGGTTCCTCTTGTTTTATTCTCCATGTTTCTGGTTCCTCTTGTTTTGTTCTCCAGGTTTCTGGTTCCTCTTGTTCTGTTATCCAGGTTTCTGGTTCCTCTTGTTCTGTTATCCAGGTTTCTGGTTCCTCTTGTTTTATTCTCCAGGTTTCTGGTTCCTCGTGTTTTATTCTCCAGGTTTCTGGTTCCTCTTGTTCTGTTATCCAGGTTTCTGGTTCCTCTTGTTCTGTTATCCAGGTTTCTGGTTCCTCTTGTTTTATTCTCCAGGTTTCTGGTTCCTCTTGTTTTATTCTCCAGGTTTCTGGTTCCTCTTGTTTTGTTCTCCAGATTTCTGGTTCCTCTTGTTTTGTTCTCCAGGTTTCTGGTTCCTCTTGTTTTATTCTCCAGGGATCTGGTTCCTCTTGTTTTATTCTCCAGGTTTCTGGTTCACTCGTTTTCTCCTCGCTCTCTTCTTTAACAAACACCATCTTCACAGCAGCAGATCTCAGTTCAGATGATACTCCTCCAGATATTCCTGCTTGATTCAAAACTTGGTCACGACTGTGAGGATGAGAATATTAAAGATATTTACGGACCTGATTCAAAAACTGTATTTTTACATTTACAGAAACAACATTTTTAACAGTCTGTATTAAAACAGCATCAAGACAAAACAACAGAGAGTGCGGTGAAACTGATCTTCTTCCTCTGAGGTTTAATGGTGTTTGGCAAACAAACGCGTGTGTTTAGCGCCACCCGCTGGACTGGAGTGAAGTGGCGAGAGGAGGGAAATAATGAAGGGGCCAGAACAGGTTTTATTATTGGTACAGATTCTCAGCCATAAGCAAACAAACACATCAAAACCAGCCTTTAAGCAGAAACCCCAAAACTATATAACTTATTAATATAATATCAATTTCACTATATTTTAGTGGTTGGTGTGACATGGGATGTTTTTACTCATTAAACTGTGCTGCATAAAAAAAAAAGTTGGGAAACACTGGTGTAGCCTGCAGATACAGGCATGCCCAAAAATATTGGCACCCTTGGTAAATATGATCAAAGAAGTCTTTAATCTGAAGTTGTTAGAAGTTTAATTAATTTCCATAGTTAATCCTTTTGATCTTTTATTGATAAAATGCACAAAAATCTGACCTTTCATTGGATAATAATAATTTAAAGTGAGGAGAAATATCATTATGAAATAAATGTTTTTTTCTTAAATACATATTGGACACAAATATTGGCACCCCTAGAACTTCTTATGAGTAAAATATCTCTGAAGTATATTCCTGTTCATATTTACAATTTTGAGCACTCCAGGGTGATTATGAACATGAAATTATCCAGCCATGACTTCCTCTTTCACAGAAATATAAGAAGGAGGGAAAACAAAGCCCAAATTCCCTTAATCATCCATCACAATGAGAAAAAAAATATATATATATTTCTGATGTGCAGCAAAAGATAATTGAGCTTCACAAATTATTGAAGTGGCTTTAAGAAAAGAGCTAGAGCAGTGAAAATTCCCATTTGCACCATCAGGGCAATAATTTAGAATTTTCAATCAACATAAAATGTTACGAAACTGCCTGGAAGTGTCAGGGTTCTGTCACTTCGGTCTAGTGTTATTCATGGTTTTGTGACAGAGCCCTGATACTCCCGTCATGTCCGGGTTTTCATGTGAGCGCGCGGCTTCGAGTGTGCTCGAGCCGTGCGCTCTCTCGTCTGCGTGCCTTGTTTCATGTTGGAGCGTGGTGTTCGGATCCCGGCACTCATGTCTTGAGTTTCGGTTACGTGACGGGGTTCAGACACTTGCGCTCCGCGTTCTGTCTCTTTGTGTGAGTGTGCGTGCATTCGTGTTTTATCTTGTGCTGTGTGGCATGCAGCTTCTATATTCATTGGCTGCGTGCTTTCACGTTGTCATGTCTTGTGTGAACACGTGGCTTATGAGTTTTCTCATTAGCTGCGTGTTCATGTCCTGTTTTGCACATGGCTGGTGATTTGTTTGCTGGCCATGTGCTTGTGTTTTTCTTTTGTGTGAGCACGTGGCTTCTGTCTTAGTTTTCTGTGTGCCATGTGCTCTCATGTCAATTTGTCTTGACCCCACCCATCTTGTTACCTGTTTATTTTAATTTTAAAATTAAAATTAATTTTCCCCAGCTGCTGCTTTCCCTCGTTACCCTCCTCATTTGCTCCCTTTAAAATCTCCCTGTGTTTGCAGTTCCGTGTGGGTTCGTTACCAAATGTTAGATGTCGTCTGTGTCCAGCCCTGTCCAGTCTGCCAGTCTGTTTTTCCCCTTACGGGGTAGTTTTTGTTTGATTTGTTTATCATTGTTATTAAAGAAACTCGTTTTCCTCCTGCATTTGGGTCCTCGCTCTCATCCATTCACCGGTACCTGACAGAACGAACCCAACATGAAGAGGACCCAGCGGAGGAAGGGCTTGCACCATCCACCACCAGCCTCCACATTATCCAGCCCCCTCTACGAGCGCATCCTCCAGTTCAGGGCCCTGAGCTGGCTCCGTCAGCAGGGTACTGACGTAAGGACGTTTGCCCAGAGGTTCAGCGATTCAGCAGAGGGGTTGGGGTTCAACCATGCGGCACTGAAGGACATGTTCAACAGTGACCTCGATGAGCCCCTCAACTGGTGGAGGATGAGGGGACTGGATCACCTCTCGTTTGGGGAATTTGTGGGGTTGCTGGCTCGTTCCCCAGCGAAGGAGGCTGGAGTGCTTCCAGTGGCAGCCGATGATGCCGCAGAACCTCCAGTGGTGGTCGACGGAGCGGCTTCACCCCCAGTGGAGGCCGTCCAGGAGCTAGCTGTCGGCCAGGAGGCCGTTCCAGAGCCAGTCCCGGTCCAGGAGCCCACAGAGCCCGCTCCAGTGGAGGCTGAAGAGGATGCAGCTTCCCCAGTGGTGGCTGACGAAGCTGCAGTGCCTCCAGTGGCAGCTGTCGAAGCTGCAGCACCCCCAGTGGCGGCCGACGAAGCTTCGGCATCCCGCTCTAGGAAACGGAGGAGGAGGAAGGCTTCTTCCACCCTTCAAGGCCTGGAGGCCATTACAGAGCCCTCTGCTGGCCGGGAGGCTGTCCCTGAGCCGCCCAAGCTCCTCGCCCTGCCGGCACCGCCGAAGCGCCTCGCCCTGTCGGCGCCGCCCATGCGCCTCTCTCTGCCGGTGCCGCCCAGGCTTCTCGTCCTGCCGGCACCATCCATGGGCCTCTCCCTCCAGGGTCCTTGTTAGGCTGGAGCCTCCCTGGTTCGTCCCACCAGTCCCGCCCTGGCCATCCTCCAGGGTTTCTGTTCGGCCGGATCCTCGCTGGTCCGTCCCTCCGGCTCGGCCCTGGCTCCTGATAAAGCCCTGAATGGTTTAGCACCTCAGTACTTGAGTGAAAGTGAAGGTAATGTGACGTGTGGCCAAGTATCCATACTCGGAATTTGTGCTCTGCATTTAAACTATCCAAGTGCACACACACACAAACACAGCTGTGGACACACACATCGTGAACTCACACCCAGAGCAGTGGGCAGCTAATGCTGCAGCACCCGCGGAGCAGTTGGGGGTTCGGTGCCTTGCTCAAGGGTTTAACCTCAGTCGTGGTATTGAAGGTGGAGAGAAAGCACTGGTTATTCACTCCCCCCCCACCAACAATTACTGCCAGACCTGTGACTCGACTTGCAACCTCCAGGTTACAAGTCCGACTCTTTATCCATTAGGCCATGACTGCCTTGAGGAGCTCTTATCTCATTATAGTCCTTCATGTGCGCTGCGTTCTGGCCATTTGGTAGTGCCTAGAATATCAAAACCAACTGTGGGTGGCAGATCCTTTTCCTATTTTGCGCCCAAACTATGGAACAATCTACCGAACACTGCTCGGGAGGCAGACACACTCTGTCAGTTTAAATCTAGATTAAAAACCTGTGACTCTAACCTGGCTTACACATAACACACTAACACGTTTCTAATATTCAAATCTGTTAAAGGATTGTTAGGCTGTGTTAATTTGGTCAGCCAGAACCAGGAACACTTCCCAAAACACCCGATGTACTTGTTACATCTTTAGAAGAATGGCATCTAAGCTAATATTAGTCTGTTTTTTTCTTATTCCAAGGTCAACATAGCCACCCAGATCCAGTCTGTATCCAGATCAGATGGTGGATCCCGCTTCCGGCGCTGCATTGTACTGTCAACGATAGGGATGGCTCCGCTCAATTTGTGCTTTAATATACTTTTTTACGTATTTTTACTTTCTCTTTTTACACGCATAACATCTGCACTAATAATATACGACAGAAGAACACTTTTGGACATTGGACACCACTGCACTAACCTGCTTCAGGACACTTTATCCACGGATCCAGCGTGGCCATTGGAGATACTTCGGACCACCGAAGTTAACAAAGGCCGCCTCAATAATCCCAGGAGGTGAAGGAAACACCGCGAGAGACGCGCTGGAATACGCAACAGACTGAGGAAAAGGGCTCACAGTCCTCCTCTACCGAGTATTCTGCTCGCTAATGTTCAATCCTTGGAGAATAAGATGGACGATCTTAGAGCCAGGATTAGTTTCCAACGGGACATTAGAGACTGTAACATCCTTTGTTTGACCGAAACATGGCTCACGCCGACAGTCCCGGACACCGCTGTAACGCCGTCTGATAACTTTTCTGTTTTACGGATGGACAGAACAGCAGAGGCTGGAAAAACCAAAGGTGGTGGAGTGTGTTTCATGATCAACAAGAAATGGTGTGACCCCAGGAATATCTCCATTCTGTCGCGTTCCTGCTCGGCTCATCTGGAACATCTCTCCATTATCTGCCACCCATTCTACCTCCCCCGGGAGTTTACATCGATCATCATCACTGCCGTCTATATACCACCACAAGCAGATACTAGCGTGGCTTTGTCCAAACTTCACGACGAGCTCAGCGGCTACATCAACAAGCACCCTGACGCTGCCTCCATCATCGCTGGGGACTTTAATAAAGCCAACCTCAAAAAAGTCATGCCAAACTTTCACCAACATATATCCTGCCCAACTAGAGGACAGAATACACTGGATCATTGCTACACCCAGTTTAAGAATGCCTACAAAGCTCGTTCCCTGCCGGCTTTTGGCAAATCAGACCACGCGGCCATCTTTCTCACACCGGAATATAAACAACGGATCGTTCAGAGACCCCCGGTGGAGAGGGAAGTGACGCGCTGGTCCTCCCACTCTGAAGCTATGCTACAGGCGTCTCTTGATGACGTCGACTGGGACATGTTCCGGGCGAGTTCAGCTGACGTCAGCGAATTCACGGATGTAGCAGTAAGCTTTATCAACACACTAACCGAGCAAGCCACCGAAAAAGTAACAATAAGGACATTCTCCAATCAGAAACCGTGGGTGGACAGATCAATCCGTGATGCGGTTAACCATCGCACTGCCGCATACAATGCTGGTCTTTTGTCGGGGAACATGAGCGAATACAAAACATCGTGTTATGCTCTCCGGCGTGCAATAAGAGCCGCTAAGCGCCGGTACAGGGAGAGAATTGAGTCACATTTCCAGCTCAATGACTCTCGACGCATGTGGCAGGGACTGAAGACCATCTGTTCCTCTGGAAATAACTCTTCCGCGGAGGTGAGAGCAGATCCGCTGCTGGCCGAGGAGCTAAACACTTTCTACGGCCGCTTTGAATGTAACGTTAATGGCGGCGCGATTCTGCCGATCAGCACGTCAGAAAGCAGCAGACAGAGCAGCGATGATTTTGCTATCACATTTTCAGAGGATGACGTTCGGAGGGAACTAAAGAGAGTGAACGTCAGGAAAGCAGCAGGACCTGATGGTATTACTGGCCATGTTCTGAGGTCCTGCACTGATCAGCTTGCTGGTTTGTTTACTTCCATCTTTAATGAGTCCCTTGCTACCTCTGTTGTTCCCACCTCCTTTAAAAAATCTGTCATAATCCCTGTGCCTAAGAACAGTAAACCCTCTTGCCTGAATGACTATCGTCCAGTTGCCCTCTGTTGTAAACTCTGTTCTTCTAAAGTGTAGAAAACTCAGAAGAGAAGACCAGGAGACTTCGGATTCGATCGTAGGATTCTTTATTGAAAAACCCCAAGCTGATGGTAGCTGCAGTCATCGAAATCTCTTCTTAAGTAACTTTACAAGGTTATTTTATAGGCATTTTTGGAGGAGGGACTTCTTGGAGGTGGAGCCAAATTCCAACAAAGCAAGCACATGTTAGTTTTGTTACCAGACTTCCCGTAATCAAATCTCATCAACATAATCAAATGCATAGACACTAATTCAATCAACCTAAACAAATCAACGTCTGGCAGGGGTTCACACAAATCAACGTCTGGCAGTCAACATGACTTGATTGAGACAAAGCACAGTTATACATTGAGTCAGGAAGTGGATAATAAGAATCTAAATTAATTGGTTCTAATCTCATAATCAAATGCATAGACACTAATTCAATCAACCTAAACGAATCCACGTCTGGCCAGGGGTTCACACAAATCAACGTCTGGCAGTCAACATGACTTGATTGAGACAAAGCACAGTTATACATTGAGTCAGGAAGTGGATAATAAGAATCTAAATTAAACCATTTAAATAAAATTTGTAATCCCTCACCTCACATCCACAGTCATGAAGGTTTTTGAGAGACTTTTAAAGAAACACATTTGCTCCTCCATCCCTGCTACTTTGGACCCTCTTCAGTTTGCCTATCGGCCAAATAGGTCTACTGATGATGCCATCTCCCAGGTACTGCACTCCTCCCTCACTCACATCGACAGCAAAAATGGCAACTATGTCAGGCTGCTATTCATCGACTATAGCTCAGCTTTCAACACTATAGTCCCCACCAAGCTAGCTGTCAAACTATCAGACCTCGGCCTAAACACTTCACTCTGTGACTGGATTCAAGATTTCCTCACCGCCAGACCACAAGTGGTGAAAGTCGGCCAGTTCACCTCCAACTCCATCACCCTGAATGTAGGAGCCCCACAGGGCTGTGTCCTGAGCCCCCTGCTATACTCTCTATACACCCACGACTGCGTGTCCTCACACAGCTCCACTTCCATTGTCAAATTTGCTGACGATACTGTGGTTCTGGGCCTCATTTCCAACAATGATGAGGCCGCATACTTGGATGAGGTGGAGAGACTTACATCATGGTGCCAGGACAACTGTCTCTCTCTGAACGTGAGCAAAACCAAAGAGCTGATTGTAGACTTCAGGAAGAGACAGCAGCAGCCCTACACCCCTCTTATGATCAGTGGGACACCTGTGGAGAGGGTGAGCAGCTTCAAGTACCTCGGTGTAAACATCTCCGAGGACCTGACATGGACTGCACACATCCAAACACAGGTGAAGAAAACCAGGCAAAGGCTGTACCATCTGCGACAGCTGAGGAAATTCAGGGTCTCACCAGCTATCCTGAAAACTTTCTATTCATGGGCCATAGAAAGTGTTCTGACTCAGTGCATCTCAGTGTGGTATAATAATGCCACAAACCAGGACTGCAAAGCTCTACAGAGAGTCGTGCGCTTAGCTGAGCACATCTCAGGGTCTACTCTCCCCTCTCTGCAGGACATCTACCTCAAACGCTGCAAAAGCAGAGCTGCTAAAATCATCAAGGACTCGAATCACCCCGGTAACCACCTTTTCATTTTACTGCCATCTGGCAGGCGATACAGGAGCATGTTGGCTAAAACTGAAAGACTGAGGAGGAGTTTCTTCCCCCAGGCCATCAGGCTCCTAAACTCAGTCTCATAACATCATAACATCCACAGGACTCAACTTAATAAACTGTAACACATCCATTATTCCCCATCATCCACACTGCTGCTATGTGTACATTCCCGGTACAACCTATTTGCACATTCTCTTGCACTGCACACTTTATCTCATTGCACATCTTACCCCTTATTTTATTTCATTATTTGTTTCTTATTTCATTCTCACCATATTTATATATATACTCTCTCGTGTTTTGTTTCATAGTTTTTATTGCTTTTATGTTATTTTTATCTTATTATTATTATTATTATTTCTTTTTGCACTTTCCATTGAGCGGACCGTCCTGACTAACATTTCACTACTTATTATACCCTGACATTATTATTATGTGTAATGCGTTTTTTTTTGTGCCAAATTTGCACAAATTTGTCAAATATGGAGCTCCTCTTTAATTTTAGCCTATAAATACAGCCCTACACCATTGAATATTTGGCAGTATTCAATGCATATGAATTTGGCCATTCACAGGGCGCATTTACTGTAGTAGCGCGAACACACATAACAGAAGTGCTCACTCAGAAGAGAGCGCTAAAACACAGCACAATAATGAATAAAACAGATCGCTGCAGCTTGACAAAGCCCTTTAAAAGTAACTGTTCAAAAACACTGCGCAATAAAAACTCAAAGCTGAGCGGCAGTCAAACTAGTTGCGATAAAAAGTGTGCACGCTTATTGTGATTATTAGGGTAATCTGCCGGAAGTGTAAAAATACAATCTTTGAAGTGTGAGTTTAACAGTGCGTCTTCAGCCATGTATTCAGTCAGATTATATATTTTCTTCTTAAGAAAAAAAAAAAGAAAAAGATATTATTAAGAACATATTTGAGCATCTCTTCAGAATTGTTCACGACTTGCGTGTTGTGAATCGGGCCTCTGGCCCAAAAGAGAGAATTAATGAATGAATGAGACAAGTGGAGAGGAAAGATAGAGATAGAGCCAATTCAATTAATGAGGATTATTAGGAGGCCATGATTGACAAGTGCCAGAGGAGGGAATTTGGCCAGGACACCGGGGTTACACCCCTACTCTTTTCCAAGAAGTGCCATGGGATTTTAAATGACCACAGAGAGTCAGGACCTCGGTTTAATGTCACATACGAAAGACAGTGCTTTTTTTAAAGTATAATGTCCCCATCATAAAACTGGGGATTTAGGTCTCACACAGACCACAGGGTGAGCACCCACTGCTGCCCTCGCTAACACCTCTTCCAACAGCAACCTAGTCTTCCCAGGAGGTTTCCCATCCAGGTACTGACCAGGCTCAACCCTGCTTAAGTGGGCAACCAGTTTTGGGCTGCAGGGTGATATGGCTGTGGTTTAAAACTACAACACCAACAAAAAAAACGCATTACACATGCAGCAAAACAGAACTGCTCCAACAGCAGCAGCAATGAGAAAACACTGCTGCTCACACAGACGCATTTTGACATGCTCACATACTGCTTCTGATATGACCCCTGTTCCAATCATTATGCATTCCGCTCATGCCCCCCCCCCCCCCCCCCCCCCCCCCCCCCCCCGTGCTCTTCATATTTTGTATGTCTCTCCCTTATCTAAGAGATTCGATTGAGATCATGAACTCGTTAAGAGAGAGATTCTTGAACTGAGATGCATTCCAATTCACTCCATTTTTTTCATTAAGTCAAGTCAAGTCACCTTTATTTATATAGCGCTTTTAACAATACAAACTGTGTCAAAGCAACAGCACAATATCAACATAGGAAAATAGTGTGTCAATAATGTAAAATGACAAGATTAAACACTCAAATTTCAGCTAAAGGCATTTCATTATTGAATTAAGTGATGGCATCGTCCAACTCAGTTCAGTTCGAATAGTCTCTGTGCAATCAAGTCGATGATATCGCTGGAAATGAAGTGTCCCCAACTAAGCAAGCCAGAGGCGACAGCGGCAAGGAACCAAAACTCCATCGTTGACAAAATGGAGAAAAAACCTTGGGAGAGACCAGGCTCAGTCGGGGGGGCAGTTCTCATCTGGACAGACGAAACCAGCAGTTCAATTCAGTCCAATTTGTGTGTCATTTCAGTAAAGTAGTAAATCTCCATCGCCGATAAAGAACGCGATATTGCGTAGCTTGTTAGTGAACTACAGCTATTAGTAAATACTGCTCTATCTGAAAGCATGTGATGGAGATTTACTACTAATCACAGAACCAGCTTTACTGACGAGATGCTCATGATAATCGCATTTGAGTATTTGCACAGCCCTACTGTCATGTAGCTTTGCAACAGTGTCTTCTGTGCTTCTCTTGTAAACAAGGATGAATAGATGAACCCAGTATTAAACATGCAGCACGAACACAAGCATGTAGTTTGTCATTGTTATTGATGCAGTTTCTGTTACGTGATGTAGCAGTGTCTGACTGGGGTCGAGATGTGGGGTGATGACATCATCATTGGCTGTCCAAAGGAAATGACCTTGGTGTCATTTTCAGATTTATCCACTCTGGGACCCGGTTTCAAAAAATAGCGTTATGTGGCTCCAAAATGCCGGATCCGTCTGGACAAAACGCAGATACGTTACAAAATATTTACGTATACAGCTAAATGCATCTCTGTGTATATGGGGCCTTGCTGTGATTGTTTTTTGCATGACTATGTAGACCAGATGAACGATTGAAACACTTCCCACATTGACTGAATGTCTTGTCACAATGTGAAGACTTATACCTCATAAGTCTTATCTCCAGTGTGGATCATATTGTGTGTTTTCAGCTGTACTGACTGACTGAACCTCTTGTCACAGTTTGAACATTTATAAGGTTTCTCTCCAGTGTGGATCCTCTCATGTGTTTTCAGATGTGATGGATGATTGAATCTCTTTTCACAGTGTGAACACTTATAAGGTTTCTCTCCAGTGTGGATCCTCTCATGTTTTTTCAGGGCTCCTGAATGATTGAATCTCTTGTCACAGTTTGAACACTTATAAGGTTTCTCTCCGGTGTGGATCCTCTCATGTGTTTTCAGATGTGATAGATGATTGAATCTCTTTTCACAGTGTGAACACTCATAAGGTTTCTCTCCAGTGTGGATCCTCTCATGTTTTTTCAGGTCTCCTGATTTATTGAATCTCGTGTTGCAGTGTGAACACTTATAAGGTTTCTCTCTAGTGTGGATCCTCTCATGTTTTTTCAGATGTGATGGATGATTGAATCTCTTGTCACAGTGTGAACACTTATAAGGTTTCTCTCCAGTGTGGATCATCTCATGTGCTTTCAGATGTGATGGATGTTTGAATCTCTTTTCACAGTGTGTACACTCATAAGGTTTCTCTCCAGTGTGGATCCTCTCATGTGTTTTCAGGTCTCCTGATTTATTGAATCTCGTGTTGCAGTGTGAACACTTATAAGGTTTCTCTCCAGTGTGGATCATCTCATGTATTTTCAGGTCTCCTGATTTATTGAATCTCGTGTTGCAGTGTGAACACTTATAAGGTGTCTCTCCAGTGTGGACACTTTCATGCAGTTTTGTACTGGTCGCTGAAGTAAAAGTCTTTTCACACTCAAAGCACCTGTAGTCTCCCACAGCAGGATGTATTTTCTGACGTACCTTCAAATTTTGCAGATGCAAAAAAAATGTACCACACAAATTACATGAATGTGGGTTCTCTTTTGAATGTACTTTCACATGTTTCTTCAGAACTGAAGCCCATAAAAAAGTTTTACCACACTGATCACATGCATGCAGCTTTTCTCTAGTGTGACTGTTTGTGTGATCATAAAGGTGTGCTGATTGTGAGAAACTCTTCCCACGTTGATCACTAGTTAATGGTTTCTCTCCAGTATGAACTCTCATGTGATGCTCCAGATCTGTTTTGCATGTGAAACTCTTTACACACTGAGTGCATGTGAAAGATTTCTTAGCTCTTCTGTTCATTAAATCTTTCAGTTTGGTTTGAGGGCAACTCAACAAATTTTCTCCAGTTTTGACATGATTTTTCTCCTCAAATTCACTTGATTCTTGATTCTTCTCTTTTTCTTCAATCAACTCTGAAATGAAAGTAAAAATGGTGAAATATGAACATAAAACTGAACCCTGCTGTAACAGTGTAGGGCTTCAGACTAACATTTGAGAGCAGCGCTACTAATTTCTACAGATGGTGGCGACAGAAGCAGATTTGGTAGCACTGGGTTGCTGATGTGTGGGGTATCAAAAATAAAGATAATTTTATTACAAAATTACTACAGCTTTGCATTAATAAGTGCAGTTACTAATAATATTACATGTTTATTTCTTGGTAATACACATTTGACAGTAAAGCACTGAGCTTGAGTTGGGAAGTTGGAGCCAATTTACATTTAGTTACATCAGTGACATGCAAAATCAAATTGTCATATAGACAATTAATATATTCTACCAATCATACCATTATTCTTCTATAGTATTATATAGAACCAGGGCTCGAAATTGCGACCATTTTGGTCGCATATGCTCCCGAAATCTAATCTGTGCGACTCCAAAATATATTTGGGAGCATTTGTGCGAGTGCGAATAATTGCTGTGGTGCGACCTCTACAGTTCTCTGCTAAATGTTCAAGAATTACTGCACAGCATGTGCCACATGACCGGGAGCTAAAGCAGGTTAAGCTTTTCATTCGCGCGCTGGTCTAAAGTGTGCTTTTTCTGAGCCTGTGCACCCGAAACGCGCGAACTAAAAAGCCTGTCTAACAGCGCCTGATTACTCAACTAAGTTATCTTTTGAGCCAATACTGTCAAAACACACAAGGTTTACATATAGACTCAGTTGGTTATGTTTAAAATGAAATTAAACCGGTGAGTGGAACCGAAGCGTGCCTGTGTATTAGATGCGTGCAGCTCTTAAAGGGACAAAACTAAACATGCAGCCGACTGTCATTAAAGGGATAGTTCACCCTACAATTTTATTTCTGTCATTATTTACTCACTGACATGTTGTCCCAAACCTGTATTAATTTATTTCTTGTGGTGAACACAAAAGAAGATATTTCAAAGAATGTGGGTAACCAAACAGTTGCTGGTCCACTTGATAGTAAAATATAAAAAAATACAATGGAACTTACTGAGGACCAGCAACTGTTTGGTTTTCCACATTCTTCAAAATAGCATGTATGTTCAGCAGAAGAAAGAAACTCACTCAGGTTTAAAACTAATTTTGAGTGAGTAAATGATGGTATTAATTAGTGGTGGGCCGTTATCGGCGTTAACGTGCTGCGTTAACGTGAGACTCTTATCGGGCGATAAAAAAAATATCGCCGTTAATCTATTCTCAAAGTTGGGTTGGGAGCTGGGTCTATACTACGCAAGCTATGATGACTTTCACCCTGATATTTTAGCGCGGATGTATACCTAGCCGAATTGCACTGTAGGGGGCGAGAACGAGTCTTCGAACTAGAGGCTCGCAGTCCGTGATGGACAGATTGTTAACGGCTGGTCTATGTGGTAATACAATCGGGCAGGACATCCAAACGCTCACCTATCATTCATCAACCTCAAATCATCTGAGACACTTTTCATCTGAAAGATGTATGTAGTAGCAACTTTACATGGCCGCTCAATATGATGTTAACCTAGAGAAATGTGCGCTATTGAAGTGTTTGTGTGGAAGCGCGTTTGCTGCAGGACAGGCTCCGGTGCGCTCACTTGCTCTTACATCTCCGTCATTCTTGGTCATACAGATAAAAGTAGCCTAATACATCTTTCGAATCTGTAAAGACTCTACGTTTATTTGTGTGCACTCAGAATAACAACGAAACGTTGCGCTTTTAAGCAAACAGGATGCGCTTTAGGTCTCATGTGAACTTGAGCGAGAAACTTCGAAAAATATATCTATAGAGAGTGAAATGTCTAAAAAATAAAAATAGAAGACGTGTGTGTTAGCATGGATGATTTACATGAAATTTAATCTGTGCAACACTGTGCATAAGATGGCTTTCAGTTCAATATAATAACAAAAAACGACATTTTGGGTTTTTATTCAACTAATAAGGTGGGCACGCTGTGATCTGTACTATATTTTTTACTGTAAAAAAAAAAAAACAACAACACGGGAGTGGGAGGGAATGGGAGTCATTCTTCCGGGAGTGGAACGGGATTTTCCTCCAGTTTTTTCGTGGGATTGGGACGGGAAGAGATTAAAGTTTGTGATGCATTTTGGAAACAGGAGATGAGCCCCTGGTCTAATGCGCCACCTGGCTTGAGAAACCCGTTCTCAAAGACTTACTTTTAGTCATTATTTGGGTAGCACACATATTCTGAATGCCTTCGGCAGAATTCAAATGAGCCATTTTAATCTAGATTAATTCCAAGATTAATCTAGATTAAAAAAAATTAATCTATGCCCACCACTAGTATTAATATAAAACACTATGACAGAATCGACAGACAGATGACCGAATTTATTCTTTAATGTTAAAACAACAAAACCATAGATAAAAACATAACTCGCTACTCTTGACTGAAAAAAACAATACAGTTACTTTAATAGGAATCAATCTATAGTGTTTTATTTTTATTAATTGTTCATTCAATTTCTTGAATGCTCCTACTAAATATGCCTATTGTACCTGATAATTAAACGCTGTTTGTATATTATGTGTAGTTGTAATGTGTATCTTTGTTCTTATTTTTTCATAACAAAGATAAAATAATGACAAAGATTTTTTATCTTCGCCCACTTCTAAATAATCCTAAATATTGAATTGGGAGTGGGGGTCTATATGAATGTATTTCTGAGGGGAACTGTTTTGAGAAAAGTTTAAATGACATTTTCTTCTCATCTTGCATGTATAAAAAACAAAGCACTGCAGCTTAAGGATCAGGTTCAATTGATGAAGCTTTTAATCATCAGGAAGGATGTTGCCCGCCCTTCCGCTCAATTGGCGGTTGTGTTGCTCCTTAATATTCAGTGGGTGCTCATAAAACATTTGTGGTGCTCCTAACTTCTTGTAAAAAAGTTAATTTCGAGCCCTGTATAGAACTGACTGACAACTTGAGTTATTTTAATTTATTCGCAATTCAGTCGCAAAGTGAATCAAACTTTGATGCTTTGTAACTTTTCTTATTACATACAAAAGATTTTATTTCTTGATGATCTGATGTTTTATAATAGTTATTTCATCATTTCAAAATATAAAGTAAGTAATGAATGACTAATAAGCCAATAAGTGCTTCTCTGCTGCCATCTACTTGTTATTGTGGTAATTTGATGTATTTTTATAAAAACTGTATTAACGTGTCTATTAACCACAAAACTATATTTTGATATACATTGTGTTTAGTCCAACTGGATCGTTTTTAGAGTTTTAAAGTGCTGGAAACTGCTGTGTGGAATGCTTGAAAGTTATTGAAAAGTTCTTGAAATCTCTCTCTCAAAAGGTTGTTCAAACCCTGAAATTAATGATCTAATAACATTGGACTATTTCTGTCACAACACCATGATAACAGTTAGCGTTACTGCTTCTGGGTTTTTGAGTCTGAATCTGTGCTCTTTGATCTGTTCATAACAGAATTTGAATGTTTCTCACAAGCAGCTACTCGCAGCAACCTTATTAATTCTGTGGCGAGTTCAAATGCTTCTCTCTAGATCTATCAGCAGTTTGAGCACTGTGCAGTAACCGTGTCACAAGATCAACATTGGTTCCCAAGTAAACCTGTTCTGAGCATGTTTGCTGACCAGTTTGCTTGCGCTGCTCTCAATTATTGGTCCTATCGGTAAGCCCCGTACCGCCTCCCTTGCTCACTCAGAAAAACAAACAGAGTTGCTAACTGTCTTAGGCTGCATTTATACTGCAGGTCTTGATGACCAATTCTGATTTAGTAACTATATCTGATTATTTGTGCGACTTGCTTACATTTCTTTTAAAAGTGACCTGTTTCCGATGTATGCATTTTACACTGCACTTGGTTGAAACAAGCCAAAAATAGCATATATGACATCACACATCAATTTGAATAGTACATAGAGTTTAATTTATTTACATTAAATTCATACAGAAACTTTTTTAGGTGATAATATTCCCGGCGGAAGTATTGCGGTCATGGATAAAAAATAATAAGCTTGAAACCAAAATTCCTGATTTGCAACATTTTGCTGTTACTCGTAAGTGTAATTCATGTATTGTGAAACTGCAGCTTCATGCTAACACAAAATAAATATGATCTGCATTCTTATGACTTCCATTTTTCTGCGCTTACACTTTTGGCACTTTTTTTTCACAAAAATACTGTCAAAAGCACTGCAAGTCTGTGAACAGTGATTTGCCAACCAAAAAAACGGTATAAAGAACTACAAAACGGATTGACCGCGTAAAACCTATCTGTATGTGTAAAAGAAACACTGTCAAATGTCTAAATGACTTGTGAAAAGTTCTCGAAATAATCCGATATGTACAGCTCCGTCTTTCTTTTATCAGAAAAATGGAAGTCAATGAAGGCTTGAAATGCGATTTACATCTTTACAAATCTTACCGTATGCATGCAAATCTTTATGGCATTATTTTACCTTCATACTTTTGAACAAATGTTCTGTACATGTATCATGCTGCTCACATATTACTGTTGCACATTTTGTGCTGAACACAATGTAATCAGCCTTAATCCATTAAAAGTGTGTATATATATATATATATATATATATACTGAGAAAACAACAACATAAATGGCAAGGCACGTTAAAACTTCTCCAGGGCCCAAAACCCCCTCAGACCAGAGGGTTAAAGCTTTGTAAGCCTAATGTATCACAAACAGTCATTAAATATTAACAAAGAATAAAAACCAACCTCCTTGTTCCTCCTGTTTTATTATCCAGGTTTCTGGTTCCTCGTGTTTTATTCTCCAGGTTTCTGGTTCCTCTTGTTTTATTCTCCAGGTTTCTGGTTCCTCTTGTTTTGTTCTCCAGGTTTCTGGTTCCTCTTGTTCTGTTATCCAGGTTTCTGGTTCCTCGTGTTTTATTCTCCAGGTTTCTGGTTCCTCTTGTTTTATTCTCCAGGTTTCTGGTTCCTCTTGTTTTATTCTCCAGGTTTCTGGTTCCGCTTGTTCTGTTATCCAGGTTTCTGGTTCCTCTTGTTTTATTCTCCAGGTTTCTGGTTCCTCGTGTTTTATTCTCCAGGTTTCTGGTTCCTCGTGTTTTATTCTCCATGTTTCTGGTTCCTCGTGTTTTATTCTCCAGGTTTCTGGTTCCTCTTGTTTTATTATCCAGGTTTCTGGTTCCTCGTGTTTTATTCTCCAGGTTTCTGGTTCCTCGTGTTTTATTCTCCAGGTTTCTGGTTCCTCTTGTTTTATTCTCCAGGTTTCTGGTTCCTCTTGTTTTATTCTCCAGGTTTCTGGTTCACTCGTTTTCTCCTCACTCTCTTCTTTAACAAACACCATCTTCACAGCAGCAGATCTCAGTTCAGATGATACTCCTCCAGATATTCCTGCTTGATTCAAAACTTGGTCACGAGTGAGGATGAGAATATTAAAGATATTTACGGACCTGATTCAAAAACTGTATTTTTACATTTACAGAATCAACATTTTTAACATTCTGTATTAAAACAGCATCAAGACAAAACAACAGAGAGTGCGGTGAAACTGATCTTCTTCCTCTGAGGTTTAATGGTGTTTGGCAAACAAACGCGTGTGTTTAGCGCCACCCGCTGGACTGGAGTGAAACGGCGAGAGGAGGGAAATAATGAAAGGGCCAGAACAGGTTTTATTATTGGTACAGATTCTCAGCCATAAGCAAACAAACACATCAAAACCAGCCTTTAACCAGAAACCCCAAAACTATATAACTTATTAATATAATATCAATTTCACTATATTTTAGTGGTTGGTGTGACATGGGATGTTTTTAATCATTAAACTGTGCTGTATAAAAAAGAAAGTTGGGAAACACTGGTGTAGCCTGCAGATAACAGACATGGCCAAAAATATCGGCACCCTTGGTAAATATGATCAAAGAAGTCTTTAATCTGAAGTTGTTAGAAGTTTAATTAATCTGCATAGTTAATCCTTTTGATATTTTATTGATAAAATGCACAAAAATCTGACCTTTCATTGGATAATAATAAATAAAAATGAGGGGAAATATCATTATGAAATAAATGTTTTTTCTTAAATACATATTGGACACAAATATTGGCACCCCTAGAACTTCTTATGAGTAAAATATCTCTGAAGTATATTCCCGTTCATATTCACAATTTTGAGTACTCCAGGGTGATTATGAACATGAAATTATCCAGCCATGACTTCCTCTTTCACAGAAATATAAAAAGGAGGGAAAACAAAGCCCAAATTCCCTTAATCATCCATCACAATGAGAAAAAACAAATAATATATTTCTGATGTGCAGCAAAAGATAATTGAGCTTCACAAATTATTGAAGTGGCTTTAAGAAAAGAGTTAGAGCAGTGAAAATTCCCATTTCCACCATCAGGGCAATAATTTAGAATCAATCAACATAAAATGTTAGGAAACTGCCTGGAAGAGGACGTGTGTCTATATCATCCTAATTCACAGTGATAAGGAGAGTTAGAGTGGCTAAAGACTCCAAGGACCACAGCTGAAGAAGTGCAGAATAGTTGAGTCTCGGGGTCAGAAAACCTTAAAAAAACTGAACCTGACCTGAACCCTGTAGAAAATGAGTGAGGTGAACTGAAGAGAAGAAGCACCAACATGGAGCTGGGAATCTAAAGGGTCTGGAGAGATTCTGGATGAAGGAATGGTCTCTGATCTCTTGTCAGGTGTTCTCTAACCTCATCAGGCATTGTAGAAGAAAATATAGAGCTGTTAAACTAGCAAATGGAGGTTTCAAATTTTTTTTGAATAAAAGGGTTCCATTAATTGTGGCCAATGTGTATTAGAGAAAAACATTTATTTCATAATGATATTTCCCCCATTTTAAATTCTTATTATCCAATGAAAGGTTAGATTTTTTTTATATTTAAAATAAAAGATCAAAAGGTTTAACAATGCAGAATAATTTTCACAGCCTTCTTTGATCATATTTACCAAGGGTGCCGATATTTTTGGCCTTCTATATGTTACTTCTACACTATAAACAAAGAATGTCATACTTCTACATTTAAAAATGTAGAATTACGACCATATTAGCCCGGCTCTGTCGACACTGCACTGGCTCCCCATTAAACATCGTATAGATTTTAAAGGTGTACTCCTCCCCAAAATGAAAATGTTTTCATTATTCACTTACCCCCATGTCATTCCAAACCTGTAAAATATTAATTGGTCTTCAGAACACAATTAAATATATTTTGGATGAAAACCGGGAGGCTTGTGTCTGTCCCGTTGACTTCCAAGTACTTCTGGAAGTCTGTAATATCAGCCGCAACACAAGGATGCGCTATTTTCATTCAAATCAAAAGCATAAATACACATAGTGCATCTTTGTGTTGCGGCTGATACAGAAGAATGTACGCAGTTTGCGTTCAGTGGATAATCTCCAAAATGGTGCTACGGTGACACTGAGAGACAGGGAGGAGATGAATTGTTGAAAAAAGTCGTTATTTATATTTTCTTTGCATACAAAAAGTATTATCACAGCATCATAAAATTCAGATTGAAACACTGATAAAGTAACCCTTTAAAATCTTGCTAATTACTTATAAAGCCCTGAATAGTTTAGCACCTCAGTACTTGAGTGAAAGTGAAGGTAAAGTGACGTGTGGCCAAGTATGGTGACCCAGGTTGAATTTTTGCTCTGCATTTAACCCATCCAAGTATACACACACAGCTGTGGACACACACATCGTGAACACACACAACCTGAGCAGTGGGCAGCTAATGCTGCGGCACCCGGGGAGCAGTTGGGGGTTTGGTTCCTTGCTCAAGGGTTTAACCTCAGTCATGGTATTGAAGGTGGAGAGAGAGCACTGGTTATTCACTCCCCCCCCCCACCAACAATTACTGCCAGACCTGAGACTCGAACTTGCAACCTTCGGGTTACAAGTGTGACTTTTATCCATTAGGCCATGACTACCTTGAGGAGCTCTTATCTCATTATAATCCTTCACGTCTGCTGCGTTCTGGCCATTTGGTAATACCTTGAATATCAAAATCAAGTGTGGGTGGCAGAACCTTTTCCTATTTAGTGCCCAAACTATGGAACAATCTACCGAACACTGCTCGGGAGGCAGACACACTCTGTCAGTTTAAATCTAGATTAAAAATCTTAGTCTCTAACCTGGTTTACACATAACACACTAACATGTTTCTAATATTCAAATCTGTTAAAGGATTGTTAGGCTGTGTTAATTAGGTCCCTGATTTAATTGATAGAAATTTGAAACCTGAATGAAAATACCAAATCCAGCATATGACCATGATAGTGTGTAGGCCCATGAACCCATTAAACAAAGTCAAAAGAATCCATTAGATGTTTAAATACAGATGCCAAAGGTCTTTCAGGGCAACACAAATGAACATTAAAATCACCCAAAATTAAAATCGTATCAAACTGTGGGATAAGTCATCCAACCAAGTCTGCAAACTCATCTAAAAAGGCATTGTTTGAACGAGGAGGCCAGTAAGTAGAAACACAGAGGACGGAACATACCTAATCAATCTGAAAGAGTTGTACCTCGAAGCTTGAGTAAACAGCGGCCGGGATGATGCGAGTGCTGTATTTTTGTTTAAAAACAACGACCAGACCTCCTCCACGATTGTTAGCCGAGGAGAATTATAATGGGTGCAATGCAGAGATACAAGCTCAGAGAAGGGGCTGGAATCCCCTTCTTTAACCCAATATTAATTCATAAATAGAAAATCCAAATCCTTTTAAATAAAAAAGTTATGTAAAATAAAAGTCTTATTGACCAATGAATGTGTATTGATTAATCCCATCCTGAGAGGCAAAGAATTACTAAGCAGCCGGTGATGTCGATCCAACACCCGGAGAAGGCTGTAATTTACTCCGGGGCACGAATCCACGGAGAAATGAGACGCATGGGTTCGATCAAAGAGACTGGGACAGTCGGTGGAATCCACCGAAGGGGCTGCTCCAAAGAGCGTCCCACCGGACAACGCTCATTTCCAGAGCCTGATCACCAGGAAAATCCAGAACGTAATCTGGACTTTACCCTGAAGGCTAATCCTGCTATTTTCCCTCGTCTCCTATGGCATCTCCTCCGAAAGGCTTTAAAAGTCCATCGGCACAAAAAGGCAAGGGTATTAGAGTTGAGCGGTGGTGGGAAAGTATGTGAGCCACTATACAAAACATCAGGCAGGTGCAAAACTTGGTTTCTGATGTCAAGCAATATCTGATGGTCATAAGTTAAAAATAAAGAGTTTGCAGTGTTTAAAAATGAACTAAAAACAGTCAGTAACAGCACACAAGACAAACAGAGCAGACGGCTCACCACACACACTGGCGCCATCTTGATCTCATCTCAAATTATTATTTGCAGCTCGTAAATGTATACTTGTTCTGTGGATTAAAGACAAACCTCCAACAGTGGACCAGTGGTACAACAAGATTTTCAAAATTCGTCCTTTAGAACGTCTTGAGGCCATTAGCGATGGGAAAGAAGCTGGTCCCAATTCTTTTGTAGTCTCTTTCAGAATACATCGCAAGTTTGTAAAAAAAAGACATAGAATGTTTAAATTAGAAATACTAATGTGCTTTAATAGGGTGCTGGAAGGTGTTTATTTCAGGGCCGGCTCCAGGCATGGGCAAGGGTGGGCTAAGCCAACCCAAATGACTGTCTTGCCCACCCAATCAAAATTAGACAAAGATTTCATAATTTTTTTTGTGCAGTGATTAAAACCAATCTGAAGTGAACTGTATTTTGAGAAGTTTAAAATATATCTGGAGACTGCCCCCAACAATAATAAAATAACACCAGAAAATTGCAGCCTTTTTCTTTTATTGGCTGAAATCAAGGCGCGCTGAATTCACGCGGAGCTTCAGTCTGTTGCAGAAAAGCTGAGGCTGACAATGAGCGAAAACAGGCAGAACTATTTGCGCGCTATCACGGGAAGTTTGAGAGTTACAGGGATGTTTATAGGCTACATGAATATGTATCATAGCCTACCACTGAAATTACCTGGGCTGGGTTTCCCAAAAGCATTGTAAGCTTAAGTATATCGTAGATCCATCGAAACCAATGGAGCTACGATCAACTTAGGCTTACGATGCTTTTGGGAAACAGCCCTGATCAGTTTTAATGTTCTAAAAAACCTGCTCATAACGTGCATTCATTCGTTGGCTGTGGCAAGAACGTAATATAAGCATCTAAAATACATGTAGGCTATACAGTTCAGTTGAAAGCTTACCACTTTTGGCTTGCTGTTTATGCTGAATGTAAGAATGAACATTTAAAGTAAAGAGCCTGTTGCGATAAAAGTTGCGTACGTTACTATAGCAACAGTCTGCTCGACATAGCGTTCCCCTTATGACGTAAACCAGTGGTACGAGTAGCACTATAGTGGTACGCAGAGGAATCGCAAATTTTTTTTTTTTTTTAAACAATACATTTTAATTTAATATTTATTTGAGTAAATGTTTTTTGTTTTTTTTTACAATTAAGTACAGTACAGTTTTTATTTAACTTTTAGGTACAAGACATTTTAATAATATTATTTACCTGTTAATGTTCAAACTGTGTATTTACAATGTTAAAGTGGTTGACAACAATAAATATTGTTATTAGGAATAAAATGAACTGTGCAGAGCTGTGGCTGAATAGTTAGGCCTACTACGCTACTGTATTTTAATGTTGGTCATTATGGTGGTACTCGGAGAGCCAAATGTTTTCTGAGGTGGTACTTGGTATAAAAAGTTTGAGAGCCACAGATGGTAAACCACCAACAATATCCAGTGATGCAATATCCTGCAATATCCTATTTTTTATGTAAAGTAGGTCTGTCATTTAGATGATTCATGTAATTCATAATTGATTATGATGAAAATAGAATTTACCTGTTTTGCGTTTTCAACTATACAACTGAATTTGAATGGATGCATATTTTTACAATAAGAAAATATATTATTTTCAGTTCAGATTGATTACTTTAAAGTAGAAAGTGCTCTTTTAATTAATTCCCCTAAATCCATTTAAATCCTTTAGTCATTTAGTTTATTTAAATAAATACCATTACTGTAGTGGTCTGGTCTTTAATTTTCCTCAAAACGACTGGTCCTCCCAATGTTCTAGACATGATTATGGCCTTGTTTGGTATTAATAAAAAGTTTGTTGAAAAGAATCACCAGCATAGAAGCAATGATCCAGAGAAACAGAACAAAGAGGGCTTTTTTCAATAAAGACATACGTTTATTTTGCTGTGAAAGTGCATGATATTCTAATCTAGGCTGTCCATGAAAGCTTTATTCAGTGTACTTATAATATAGTTAATATAGCAATATCTACATTATACACATCTTCTAGACTATGTGATGATATGATGACTAAAAAAATGCCCACCCAGAATATCTGCCAGCCCACCCTTCCATAGACGCCAAGAACCGGGCCTGATTTATTTTAGTAAACATTGTATGTAATTCATCTGTCTCTCTCATACAGTATGTTATTGTGTGGGGTGTTCCTTTTGTGTTCTTCAATTTGTGAAAACAAAAAGTTATTTTACAAATATTGTCACGGTTCATGGGTTCCCGGTCCCATCCTCACCGTGTCTTGTCTGTGTGCGTGTGCGTATGTGTGAGCAGGTGTCTGTGGGTGTGTGTGATTGAGGCTGATTCGCTCCAGCTGAGAGTCATCACCGTTGGGCTATATCTGTTCCTGTCACGCTCTCTCCTTTGTCAGATCCTTGCAGTGTTTGCGGTCGTCGTTTACGGTCCGTTCTGGTTCCGCGATTCCTGAGCCCTGCTGCTTCCTGGACTCCGATCACCGGACCTTTGGCTGCCCATTGCTTCCCTGCGCTACCCGCGTCTGCCCTACGGAGAGCTCCGTTTCTGCCTACGGAAAGCTCCGCCTCTGCCCTACGGAAAGCTCCGTTTTCTGCCTACGGAAAGCTCCGTTTCTGCCTACGGAAAGCTCCGCCTCTGCCCTACGGAAAGCTCCGTTTCTGCCTACGGAAAGCTCCGCCTCTGCCCTACGGAAAGCTCCGTTTCTGCCTACGGAAAGCTCCGCCTCTGTCTACGAAGAGCTCCACTTTTAGTTCTCGCTGTGTATTACTTCTTGTAATAAACTCTCTTTTCCGCAACTGAATCCTCCCGTCTTCATTGTGACAGAAGGATCTGACCATCTTCATGGATTCAGCGGAGACTCGTGGTTTGCAAGAACTGATATCCGGCAACAACGCTCGTATGGATCTCCAGGAGGAGAATATGTTGAACACCGGACGAGCTGTGCAGGCGTTAGTGGCGCAGGTGTCCGAGCTCACAACCCAGGTACAGTTACTAAGATCACCCGCTGCGCCACCCACACCGCCTAGCTTTTCCATCCCCGGGAACCACAGCCCTCAGCACGAACCTAGACTTCCTGCACCGGAGAAGTATGCCGGAGATCCTAACCTCTGTAGAGCGTTTCTGACGAAGTGTTCTCTGTTTTTCTCGCTCCAGCCACTGACGTTTGCCACAGAAGTTTCCAGGGTGGCACTAGTGCTTACGTTGCTGTCAGGAAAGGCAGCATTGTGGGGAACGGCGGTGTGGGAGAATCGCCATCCCTGTTGTTCCTCGTTCCACTCACTCTCTCAGGAGATGAGGAGGGTGTTCGATCGCGCGCTGGTCGGGCGCGAGGCAGCACGCAGGCTGGCCGACCTCCGCCAGGGGGAGCAGTCCGTTTCTGACTATTCCATCCAGTTCAGGACCCTGGCGGCAGAGTGTGAGTGGAACGGGAAGGCGCAGTGGGACATGTTCCTGCATGGGCTGGCCGACCGTATCCATCAAGAGATTGATGTGGTGGAGTTACCTCTCGGTTTGGACGAACTTGTGGATTTGGCCTTACGCGTGGACGCACGGCTTCAGCAACGTGATCTTCGCGGTCGACGCAAGTTAACACCGAGACATTCTTTCTTCGACACCGGCAATACGGTCGGTCACTCGTCGGTTGACGAACCCATGCAGGTGGGTAGAGCTCGGCTCTCCCGGGAGGAGAGAGATCGTCGGAGGATGAGGGGGCTATGCCTATACTGCGGCGCGGCCGGCCATTCCCTGGCGAGCTGTCCCGTAAAAGATCAGGCCCGACAGTAGGTCTGAGGCTACTGTCGGGTGGGGTATCTCTCAACAAGACCTCATCTACTACCTACTACCCTCCTCCCGGTGAGGTTGCAATGGGCGGCCGAGCGACATGAGGGGACGGCGCTGCTAGACTCCGGAGCCGAAGGTAACCTGCTGGACATTTCCCTGGCCCAACTCCTTCACATTCCCTTGGTTCCCCTCCGTCACAAGATCTCCGTCAGCGCGCTCAATGGACAGTCACTTCCCCAGATCAGTCTCTCCACGGTACCCATCACCCTCGTCACCTCAGGCAACCACTCAGAGACCATCACGTTCCTCGTCACCCACTCACCCCTGGCCCCGGTGGTATTGGGTCACCCCTGGCTCGCTCAGCACAATCCTCGGGTGGATTGGGGTCGTAACACCGTGTCGGAGTGGAGTCGAGCCTGCTATGCCTCTTGTCTTGTGTCTGCTGGGTTTTCTGTGTGTGATTCTGTGTTGCAGGAGGAGATGGGGAACCTGTCTAACGTGCCCGAGGAGTATCTCGACCTGAAGGAGGTGTTCAGTAAGTCCAGGGCCGCTTCTCTCCCTCCTCATCGTCCCTACGACTGTGCTATAGACTTAGTACCAGGTATGTCTCCGCCTAAGGGCAGATTATACTCGCTTTCTGTTCCGGAAAGGGAGGCCATGGAGAAATACATTTCTGATTCTCTGACAGCCGGGTTCATCCGCCCCTCTTCTTCTCCAGCGGGGGCAGGATTTTTTTTTGTCGCGAAGAAGGATGGTTCTCTGCGACCTTGTATTGACTACCGGGGCGTGAACAACATCACGGTAAAGAATACCTATCCTTTGCCGTTGATGTCTTCAGCCTTCGAGAGGTTGCAGGGAGCATCCATCTTCACTAAGTTAGATCTTAGAAACGCTTATCATTTGGTTCGCATAAGAGAGGGGGATGAGTGGAAGACCGCGTTTAATACCCCCAGAGGGCATTTTGAATATTTGGTTATGCCTTTCGGGCTCTCTAACTCTCCCGCGGTCTTCCAGGCACTCGTCAATGACGTGTTGAGAGATATGGTCGATCAGTTCATATATGTCTACCTGGATGACATATTGATTTTTTCTTCTTCTCTCCAGGAACATGTTCAACACGTCAGACGAGTGCTCCAGAGGTTGTTAGAGAATGGGCTTTTTGTCAAGGCGGAGAAGTGCGCGTTCCATGCACAGTCGGTTCCTTTCCTGGGTTTCATAGTGTCGCCGGAGGGGTTCGCATGGATCCTGACAGGGTTAAGGCTGTGGTAAATTGGCCAACCCCTGATTCCCGCAAGGCCCTGCTGAGGTTTCTGGGGTTCGCTAATTTTTACCGGCGTTTTATTCCCATCGACTGTCTCCTGCCGAACGCAATTACGACATCGGTAACAGAGAGTTGCTGGCCGTCAAGCTAGCGTTGGAAGAATGGCGTCACTGGTTAGAGGGTTCGGGGGTTCCTTTCATAGTTTGGACCGACCATAAGAATCTTGAATATATTCAGTCCGCCAAACGTCTTAACTCCAGGCAGGCTCGTTGGGCACTATTTTTCGGACGTTTTGATTTTTCCATCTCCTATCGGCCAGGTTCTAAGAACATCAAGCCCGATGCCTTGTCACGCATTTTTGACATTTCGGACCGCCCGGTGTCTCCCGAGTGCATTATACCTGAGAGATTGGTTGTCTCTGCAGTCACTTGGGAGATCGAATCGAAGGTCCGCACGGCCTTGGAAGGGGTAACGCCTCCGCCTGGATGCCCAACGGGCCATGGCTCGCGATATCCGAGAGTTTGTTTTGGCCTGCTCAGTCTGTGCTCGGGGTAAGACTTCCAATCGACCTCCAGAGGGGTTACTTCAGCCGCTGTCAGTCCCTTCGAGACCCTGGTCCCATATCGCGCTAGATTTCGTTACTGCCCTCCCACCCTCCCTGGGTAATACGGTTGTTTTAACCGTAGTGGACCGGTTCTCGAAGGCGGCCCATTTTATTCCCTTGCCCAAATTGCCCTCAGCCAAGGAGACAGCGGCTACGGTAGTTGATCACGTCTTTCGCATTCATGGCCTCCCGGCAGACGTGGTTTCCGACAGGGGTCCCCAATTCGTGTCCAAATTTTGGAGAGAGTTTTGTCGACTACTGGGGGCGACTGTGAGTTTGTCTTCTGGGTTTCACCCTCAGACCAACGGTCAGACTGAGCGGGCCAACCAGGATCTCGAGAGGGTGTTGCGATGTTTGGTCACTCAGAATCCCACTTCCTGGTGTCAGCAACTTTCATGGGTTGAGTACGCTCACAACTCGTTACAGGTGTCGTCCACGGGCCTTTCGCCGTTTGAGTGTAGTTTAGGTTACCAGCCACCTCTTTTCCCTAGTATGGAATCCGAAGTCGCGGTCCCCTCTGCTCACGCCTTCGTCCAGAGGTGTCACCGTACCTGGACGAGAGCCCGAGAGACTCTCCTCCGGGTGGGGGCGTGCACCAAGGCTAAGGCTGATCGCCACCGGTCGAAGCCTCCCGTCTACGTCGTGGGTCAAAAAGTGTGGCTTTCTACCCAGAACATTCCGCTCCGGTCCGTGTGTAATAAGTTGGCTCCCAAATTTATTGGCCCGTTTCCTGTCACTAAAATTATTAGTCCGGTGACAGTCCGCCTCAAACTCCCTCCTGCGTACAGGAGAATTCATCCCGCGTTCCATGTTTCCAAAATTAAACCCGTTTTTCGGTCTCCCCTTAATCCGCCTACTCCGGTTCCTCCCCCGCCGCGACTCGTAGATGGGGAACCCACCTATTCGGTCAATCGCATTCTGGACTCGAGGCGGAGGGGACGAGGATTTCAATACTTGGTGGACTGGGAAGGTTACGGTCCGGAGGAGAGAAGTTGGGTTCCGGCCAGGGACATATTGGATCACTCCCTTATTGATGATTACAATCAACAGGTAAGGTCGGCTGGGAGCGCCGAGAGGCGCTCCTAGGGGGAGGGGTACTGTCACGGTTCATGGGTTCCCGGTCCCATCCTCACCGTGTCTTGTCTGTGTGCGTGTGCGTATGTGTGAGCAGGTGTCTGTGGGTGTGTGTGATTGAGGCTGATTCGCTCCAGCTGAGAGTCATCACCGTTGGGCTATATCTGTTCCTGTCACGCTCTCTCCTTTGTCAGATCCTTGCAGTGTTTGCGGTCGTCGTTTACGGTCCGTTCTGGTTCCGCGATTCCTGAGCCCTGCTGCTTCCTGGACTCCGATCACCGGACCTTTGGCTGCCCATTGCTTCCCTGCGCTACCCGCGTCTGCCCTACGGAGAGCTCCGTTTCTGCCTACGGAAAGCTCCGCCTCTGCCCTACGGAAAGCTCCGTTTTCTGCCTACGGAAAGCTCCGTTTCTGCCTACGGAAAGCTCCGCCTCTGCCCTACGGAAAGCTCCGTTTCTGCCTACGGAAAGCTCCGCCTCTGCCCTACGGAAAGCTCCGTTTCTGCCTACGGAAAGCTCCGCCTCTGTCTACGAAGAGCTCCACTTTTAGTTCTCGCTGTGTATTACTTCTTGTAATAAACTCTCTTTTCCGCAACTGAATCCTCCCGTCTTCATTGTGACAAATATATATAAGTAGCTGACAAATAGTAAAACCAAAGCCTTTTTTTGTAAAATACCTTTTTTGAAAATAAAGCATATTTATGTAGTGTCTGATTTCTGAGAAAATGTAAAGGTCACTAACTTCGTCAAGTATTTCATTGCTTTTTTTTTTATTCTGAACTGTAAAATAAATTTGTCCCATGGTGTTACATAACAAAACAAATCACGAAAAAAAAACTCTTATTAATACATAAATAGCATTAGAGAGATTTATCTTCATTATTAGACACTGATTTTCATAATGTGCTATTTATTTAACATGATATTATAATTAACATAATTTTTCCCCATGACTTGCTGGACAAATTCAATACAAACCTTGTTCCAACCTGTTAAAAATTCTACCATTTTAAGTTGAGTGGTATTTATATTTCCCCTACTGCAAAACTCAGCTGTTTTTTTTTTTAGATGTTTTGAGATAAAGACAAATCTGTTAATAAATACATTTTCAATTAGGGGTGTATTCACTTTTGTGGCAAGCAGTTTAGACATTAATGGCTGCGCGCAGATTACATTCAGTGAAAGCTTGTGCATGCTGAACATAAACAATGATATAAAATGATCAATGTAAAAAAATGATAACAGTTTGGTAAACCCATCATTTTGTTCTGGCATGGTCTAAGGATGTTCTGAATTTGAAGGGATTATCTATTTTCTCAGGGCTGAAGAGAGAAAATCAGCATATTATAATCTATGTGTAGAGACACTTAGATGCTCATGCAGTGTGTGCAAATACTTTTTGTTTGAGAAAGCTGGAATTGATGTTAATCAGGTCAAAATATTTTAAAAGCTGTTTACGAATTCACGAAGTGAATCCTGGATGGTTGAAACCTTTTCAGATTAACCAATATTATCATTAATAATTCTATGATTATATTTCTAGAATGCAACAGTGTGCACTGAAACTAACAATAATATAGAGTATAATAGCCAATACTGTCTGGGAAAGAGTACATTTGAACACGCTCAGTTTATTCTTTTGTTACATGCAGAACATTCTGAAGCTAAATTATTTCCATATTAAGAGTCTGGTATGCGTTATGTTTTCATTTATTAATATAAGAAGAATGACACAGAGAGACATGAGACTGAGTCTGGGGTCTGACTACTTTCTGAACATGAAAAAACATCACAAAGGAAGACTACGGATTTATACTTCTGCCAACAATGGAAAGATTTGAATGGACAAGACCAAAACAAGAAACTGATGCTCTGATTATGCAAATTGTACAGTTATGTGGTCAATTTAAAAATGGCAATGTCTTAATTTAAACTCTCATTACGATTGGAAAGTCTAAGATTTGTGTCTTAGTCTCTTCATAATCCTCACAGACTGAGATAAGTGCAGGCAGCTTCGTGACTCTCTCCTGTCAGTTGTATTCTCTTGCTGGAGTCTCTTGTGATGATTGGATCCGTTCGGAGGTAATTCAGTTGTTCTGGGTGAGTTAGGCCGATGTTAAACTGACAAAATCAGACTCCAGATATCAGCTCCAGGACTCTGACTACTCTCCTGAATGAAGAGGACAACAGAGAGTGGAGATGTGAAGTTACTCAAATCAAGTCAAGACCTCAGACACATATACTCTTAAGATGTCAGGAGAGAAAACAATGAGCCCACCCTTATATCTCTACAATGTTCTGGTGCAGACATATGGCTTGTTCATTTATTATTCATGTTGTGTTGTAAAATGATCCCACCCCCAAGTTTCTATGACACAAATTTCTGTCCACGCTTAAGTCTTTTCACCAATTTGAATTAGAATTTTGAATTTTGAATTTGAATTTTCCCAAAATCTTCTCAGCCCTACAAAACCAAGTGAAAAGACTTGTCAGCAGCTGGTAACAATGAGCAAAAACCATTTCAATCCTCAACCAAGTGAGACTGTACAGATATTTAAATTTGATTTGAGAATGAAGAAGCTGACTGTGACAGAGTATGAAGCTGAGTTGCATCGTTTACCACAAGACTGCAATTACGGAGCAACTTTAGACCAAATGCTGAAGGATCGGTTTGTTTGAGCCATTGATGACAATCGGATTCAGAGACGTTTCCTGTTCCTGGCGGATAAGGTGGAATACTTAGGACACAAAGTAGACAGGGTCTGCATCCTACAAGAATGAAAGAAGAAGCCCCTGAACCGTGGAATGTCACAGAGTTTAAAGCATATCTGGGGTTGATTAACTATTATAATAAATTATTTCCAAATCTGGCAATGCTGCTAGCCTCATGCCTCTGTTTCTGAGAAAAGATGTTCAGTGGAAATGGAAAAAGTCACAACAAGAAACATTTGATGAATCTACTGCTCTACTGTGATCTCCAGATGTGTTAGTACATTATTAATCAGATTGAAAACTGATTCTGGCTTGTGTCACCTCATCCTACAGGGTTTGTGCAATGCTCTCGCGGTACAGAGAATGTGGAGAGACCCTTTGGGTCCATGTCAAGAACACTAACACCTGCATATAAGTGCTATGCACCGTTGGACAAAGAAGGTTTTGCTGTGGCATCCAAAGATTATCAAGAGATGTGCATTTGCAATTTGCACTGATCATAAGCCCTCGATTAACCTTTTCAATGAAACGAAAGCAGTTTCTCAAATAGGATCAAAAAGAAGGCGAAGGTAGGGTGTGATGTTAGAAGGATATCAGTACAACATTGTGCACAAGCCTGGAAAGTACCTTTGAGACACTGAGAATGTGTTTCAACATGCAGGGATTGCCTAAAATGCAAGTGCCAGACAATGGAACATCCTTTACAAGTGATGTATTCAAAACCTACATGAAGAGAAAATACATTTAGCATATCTTCAAATGGCCTAGCTGGACGTGCTGTTCAAACTTTCAAGGAAAGGCTGGAAAAAGTGTCAGCTACCGAAAAAGAGACGGTATGCAAGAGAGAGTCGTTCTCTAGATCTCTAGACATTCTCTACAGACAGTAATCATTATTTAACCCCCATCGGTTTTGAACAAGCTCAGGATCTTCAGTACTGCCCTCAGACTGAGCTGTGCATGAGAGCAAGAGAATGAAAATACAGTAACAATAAATCACAAAAACACACCAGCAAAGCAAAGAGGAAGGTTTGAGCTGAAACCAGCAGTTTTTCAATTATTCTGGAAACTGTAACATTGTAAGCATTCTCTCTGTGAGACATCAGTTATAGAAAAATAGTAGAACTTGGGCCTTTTTCATACTTCAAATATATTTAAAATAAATAATTTAATTTTTAAACGACACAATTTAATTTCTACCTTCAACCTGTTACCTTGCTCCAGCTGATTAGCCAGATTATTCTTGTTCATCTTCCTCAGGATCTTCACCGTGTTCTTCACTGCATCTTCTTCTCCAAAATGGTCCACCATCGTATCCACTGTTTTTAACCTATCTGCATCCTCCATTTCAGAATTTGATAAATCTTTATGATTTTTCTTTAAGTGCCATTGAAACACCTTTAGCTCTTCTTTTCCCAGTTCCTTCAGTGAGTTTAGAAGCAGCTCATCAACAGATGCCATCGTCCTTCACCGACTTACAGCTGCAGGACAAAAAGAAAAAGATTTGAATTATTTCCGTAACGTGGACTCAAGCGCTCCAATGTTATTTGAATTATGAAATGAAGCCGTGATCCGATCAGGACCCTCAGAGTCAAACTAGTCTGTTAAAGAAGCAGTCTTACATTTAGCAGACGCTTTTATCCAAAGTGACTTACAGTGCATTCAGGTTATACATTTGTCTTGTTAGTACATGTGTTCCCTGAGAATCGAACCCACAACCTTTGCGCTGCAAACGCAATGCTCTACCACTGAGCCACAGGAACACAAAGAAGTCCTATAATGCTCCTTTTTACAAGATCCGATTTAAGTCTCAGCTGTCAGAATGTGTCTGTGAAGATTCAGATCAAAATACTGATCAATGAAATGTCCCTTTTTAAATGGAAGCAAAAACATGCTGTTTTCATGTGTACTAATGTCAAGTACAAATATTTTGTTTCCGTGCTTAAGTAGTTTTTGATTTTTACTTTATTTTCATTTGATGAACTCAGATCTCCTCTTGTTATTTAGTATCCTGACTTTTAAAGTGATCATAAACTGGGAATTCATTTTTTTTCTCTCATCTTTTGACAGGTTTTTTATATGCTATCAAAATATCCAGTATATTTCATTACTCAAAAACACCTTTTATTGAAACCAAGCCAGAAAACAACTCAATTTGAAATGTGTTTGATTATGAAGCCATAGTAATGCCAAACATCATGTAAATAACAGGGTTCATTCCCATGCCTGATCTTTGATTTCTGATGGGTAATTATTCAACTTCAGATTTTTCTTCTGTCTCAAATCTCATTTAATGCTGTTTATGCATCAATAAATCAAGCCAGTGACTAAAGTCTTCAGTCTGTTCTCTCTTTAGTAAGAGTCTTTTTATCTTTGTAATTTGGGGCATGCTCAAATTTGGTGCAGGGACTGAGACTATCGGCTATCGGTAAGCCCCACCCCCCTTAGTTACCTCCATAGTTACTCCCTTGGACAAATAAACAGAGTTGTGAAAACTTTGTCCCATTATGTTTTTTGCACAATTTTGGACACACAAGGCCACCAAATGGGAATTAAATATTCCATGGAGCGATTTTTTTAATATTTAAAAATAAGTACAGTGGGTAACTCGAAGCGAGGGTTTACAGATAGCAATGCAAGCGGGAGAAGTTGTAAGAAAGGCTGCGCAGATAACCGAACAATCACATATGTGCAACTCTGGTGCAGACTGATACACCTCAGCACAACCTAAGCACACGCAATAAGCAATGAGCAGCACTCCGCTATGTTCAGAGACATGTAAGAAAGAGAAGCGAGTGCAGTACATGGGGCTATGTGGATGAGATTATTCCCGCTGTCCAGGGATTTAATCTAGTATATTGTGTGCATCAATGCAAGATAGTACGTTTTGTATTCTCATGTCCTATGTAATGATTAAGATTATCGTTTTTTTTTGTGTGCTATTTTGAGATTTATGACCAGTGTCTAGATGATGCACTGCTAGATTCATATAATTTCTCCTCGTTAACTGTTATGCACAAAGTGTATATTATGTTTGCCTTTAGAACAAAAATATGTCTGCTATATTGAGTATTGTATAGCTGGATACCTTGAGTAGTTTAATCAGTAATATTCGTTATAATCTGTGACGCACTTTATATTTAGTCACGTTTCCATACACGTGACAGTGTTTCGTGGCAGTTATTATTGCTTTGACTACACTAGTAATGAATCGCACATATTACAGTTTAGTTTAGTTAATGTTTAGTTATTGAATTAATGTATTTGAATACTAATAATTGCAAGATGCTGTTACATCATGCAATTATAACATTATATTTGTTTAATTTCAGAACCACACACCCACACACATATATTATAACGCCAATTGAAAGATTGTTTGCCCATGCCTACTTCAACTGTTTATTAAATACCCTTAATTGAACAACTGGTCTGGTTCCTGTGTCCTGACCGACACCCAGGAGTGATCACCACACAAAATAAGACTCAGCAATATAACTTAAATACAGTTCTTTTAAGTCTCACTAACAGAAATCTCATATTATGGTCGGTCCTCATGATCACGGATGAGGAGGATCAACACTGTTCATGTTTCGCAGGGTGTATCGATTACATTAATGTACATTAAACCCATTTAATATGGAGAGGCACTGAAATGTAGACCTTCGTTTATGTGTTTTTGTCTTCATTTGGATTGGGGTTGAATACTTAGGGATATTTTGCTCTGTTTTGTTTGGATTCGGGAAATGTAATATAAATTATATTGCACATCCTCTCAGGATACCTGGATTGTACCCCAGGCACATCGTTTTTCCATTTTTGAAGCATAAACCCCATAAAACTGATGCAAGCTTCGGATCTTTCAATGTTTCTCTATGGCACTGAAACCTACAGATATCCGAGTTCTTCTCCCCGTGCAATTGATACTCGACTGTCATTGGCTAGTCTACGTTCGAGGGGAGGGGCTTACCGATAGGTCAATTGTCTTTTGCCTTTTGAGCGTGACCGAGGAATTTCAAGGAGCAGATGTTTTTTTTTTTTTGCTATAGGAGATCTCCAAAAGCAATTTAAATTTGTATTGTGGTGCCAGTCCATGCAGGGCTTTAAAGTATACTAAAGTTATTATATAGTACCTTTAATTTATCTTGAAATAAACTGGTAACAAGCGTAAAGTGGAATAGGGGATATATGATCCCATCACAACTACTTAACAACCTAATCTATCAGTGTTGTTTCACCATCATCCCTTCTTCTATCTTCTCTCTGTTAAGCACAATGGCTTCCTCTGCTGCTTAACAACATCTACTGTACTGGATCTCCACTGAATGTGTGATATAAAGGAGATTCTCTGCTCTGACTCATTTTAAAATGACATAAATTGCATAATTCTGATATGTAATTATCAGAAATATGTCACTTTTGAAGTTTTGACACAGTGGATATATCTTTGAGTATTTAATGAGAGCATTGTAGATATCAGGAAATGTATCTTTGTTAGAGAAAGTGTAGCCAATAGTGACTGTGGAAAAGTTTTTTGTGAATTTTTTGTTCACAATTTCTGTACAATGCACAGCTTGTCACAACTTGTCCAAATCCTGACTGTCTCACCTGAGTGCACAGGCAGGAGTACGTATCTTTCATTCTCAGGTGTCGGGCAGGGGAAGGAAAGTCACATCTTACCAGAGACACAGAGCAGAGCAGCTTTATGTCACTCTTTTCTATGACAAATAGAGAAAGAGAAAATGTCCATTAAAGCAAGTGAGTTGTATCATGCTGTTCAAATATGACACAAGCAGTCAACTGAGAGATCACACTGTCCTGATAACCAGGCAGCTGAATGTAATGTGCATCAAATATCAAGTCCAGACAGTTTCTGAGTTGTAATGACTTCACAGCCTCTGATTTAATACATGCACACACTTGCACTGATGCAACCACAACATGGTTTATTTCTTACTGTCTAAAGTGCTTCACTCTATGATAATTGTGTGAAGATGGCTGACTGGAGTGGGTCAACCAGACAACATGGTGAGTCTGTTAATTTCTGTTCATAAGTTTGTGAAGAACTCTTTTAAAGTTATTTTAAAGTTATATAGGTCAGGGGTCACCAAGTTCAGTCCTGGAGGACTGGTCTCCTGCAGAGTTTAGCTCCAACCGTAATCAAACACACCTGAAGCAGCTAATCAAGGTCTTAGGTGTAACTTCCAGGCAGGTGTGTTGAGGCAAGCTGGAGCTAAACTTTGCAGGACACTGGCCTTCCAGGATCAAGTTTGATGACCCCTGATATAGGGCATGTGAATTAAAAATCCAAATATTAAGGGATGAAATGACAATACTTTAATGTTAATGTTACAATAAGACATATCTGTACATTTAAGCAACATTCTTTGAAATGAGTTCCTTGTTAACAGATGAAGATCGAGGAAGTTCAGGATTATTTGACAAAGCGAAAGCAAACATCAACCTACGAATAGTGAGTTTTACAATTAAATAAAATATTTGGTAGTAGAACAAAAGCTTCAAGATGTGATATTAAATAAACTGTTGCTTTTATCTTTGAAGAAGAAAATAATAATATTTTCACATAAAGGGAATTTCATAACTGCCTTGGAATATAATAACTGCCTGATTTATTTTCTTTCAGAATTGAATAAAGTCTTCCATACATGCAAGTGAAACGGCAGATTTTACTGTCTGTTATGCTGCCATTTTGTTTTTTTAACACATACCTGTTTTTCTCTTAATATAAGTATTCAGTCATTATTGTGTGTGTGTCTTAGATAACTGTATTGATTCATTTTAATTAGGTCCGATTATGAATGCATCTGTTCAAAGTGTTAAATTAAGAGAATAAATGAGTAGAAATAAACCTGTTCATGTAATTTCAGTGTCTGTGATTAAAGAAGAGATGAGAATTGTTCTCCTGGAGTCACATGCAGATGTTAAAGCCTGCTGTGGAAACACAATCTTTGGATGAAAGGTGTTTTCAGAGTCACCGTCTTCTCTGTGTTTGTTTCAGAGGCATGATGGGATTGGTGATGAAGAGACTTGTGGGGGTCACCAACACTCCTGACCTGTTTAGTCCTGTTCTCTCTCCTGAAGAACAAGACGTAAGGAGACGCTTCCATCAGTCTTCTCCTGAAACTCGCCCTGTTACTAGTCCTGAAGTCTGGCACATTTACAGAGCGGGACAGAGACACTCTCAAGCTCATTAATGTGATTTTTTGGTGCAGGAGCATCTGAGTATGTGATTGTCATCTTCATGCATACGTGAGCATTAAAGACTCTGAAAATGAGTCTCTACTGCAGACCAGCAGATGTCCACACCATCATCTACAGAGGAATGGAGACCAATCACAAGTGCAGGAACTTCTGGAGAGCATTGAGAAGATAAATGGTGGATGAAAAATAAGGCCAGCGACTGAAGACCCAAGATTGTTCCTGATAAAAGAAGACCCAGTCTGCCAAACAACAAACAAGATCCATAAGGATAAACCTCTACATCCAGTGCATTTATTTGTGAATTTCATACAAATAAGATTATTTTTTGACACTAGAGCAAATTACTTTTATAATCCGTAGATAAAATGATCTCTTCCCAGCTGGAGTGGGAAAGAGTGCAACTGGAAACAATATCCTGGGAAGGGATGTGTTTCAGTCAAAATCCAGCATGAAATCTGTGACTAAGACATGTCAAATAGAGAAAGGAGATGCCTGTGGTCGACCCGTGACTGTGGTGGACACTCCAGGACTCTTCGACACGAGCCTCAGTGATGAAAAGATCCAGCAGGAGATCATGAGATGCATTGAGACCACATGTGTTTCTGCTGGTCATCGCTGTCGGTCCGTTCACACAAGAAGAGAGAGAAACCCTTCAGTTCATCAAGATGATCTTTGGACAGAAAGCTGAGGCCTACATTATGGTACTGTTTACACGAGGAGACAGCCTCACAGATCAAAGTATTAAAGACTACGTTAAAGACGGAGATCCACACGTCCAGAAACTGATAAATGACTGTGGAGGAGGATAGCCAAAGTAATGTCCCGGGATACTAACAGGTTAGAAAACTAGGGGACAAAAAACAAACAAAACAAAACCTTACACGAAGATATGATGCTGCTGCACAAACAGCAAAAGCCATCAAAATACAAGATATAACAGAACAAAATACAACAACATCTACTAATAGTCAGACAGAAACTAAAGACCAGTCTATTTGCTATTTAATTAAATCAGTATATTTAATGATCTGTTCTTCTTTTCTCAACCTTTTTCATTTCTAATTTAATTTCTAATATTTCTGTTGTACAACTCAAATTTGATAATGTTTTAATATAAGATAGCTTTTTTGTATTTTCTTTATTCTCTTAGTGTTTCCCTCTATTTTCTGTCCATCTTAATCACTAATTTTTAGTCACTTTATTTGAGATTATTTGTCAGCTGAGACACTTACACAGTTTAACCTCTTCTCTGTCAAATGCGGTATTACATTTATGTTAAGTTTGAATGTCATACTTTGTGTTTAAAAAAGTGTCTTTATATTTGTGTCTTTAATGCTAAATGGTGTATTTGGTTCAGACCTTGGGGTTTGGAAAGACGTGAAGTAAGTAAGTGATGTAGTCTCAATTTTATTGACAATTTAATCTTTGCTAAGGCAACCGTCAAACGATAATAACACAAAAATCAACATGCATTTAGCTATTAAACTGTTTGTTTTTAGTTAATTGAATGTTTTTTGATGCACAATTTAGCAGGGTTGACTTGATTTTGATGGATTTGTTTTTTATTTGCAAATGTTCAATATCTTGTCTGCTTTCCTTAATTAATAATTAATCCTTTCTGTTATACAATTTAATGTGGTTTGTAGTGGAAATCTCCTAGTTATTAGATTATATTAACCTTTAAATGCTGGTCTTTAGCGACCCAGGACATCATTTACTAAAGTCATAAAGTACTACATACTAAAGATTACATTATTTTTTTTTAAGTCAGACCTAATTTCATAGTATTCCTCAATCTATTCATTATAAACAATACAACAAGAAAAGAGTTATATAAAATAATGCTTTTTTTAAAGAGTTTATGTAAATATGCAAGTATATTTTTTCCTGCACAACTATTTACATATCTAATGACTCAATATGAGCAATGCATCTTTATTCCTCGAGGTAGCACTGTTTGATGCACAATGATGACGTGATGTTTCACTCATAATTAGCGCAGGCATAAAACAGAAGAATATCATCAGCAAAGTTTGAACTGGTTTTAATGGTTTTACAGCAGAGCAATAACTGTACACAATGATAACCTTATTATTTAAATGGCCATCACACAAAAAATGTCTAAATCCTTGGTCTGGGGCCGTGGAAAATAATTAAAGGTTGTCTCTTGACGCTTCCCTTTTTCTTTTCTTCATTTCCCCCAATATATCTGTCTCTCCCTTTTTTCTTGTATCTGTCACTTCTTCACCAGCAGATCTACTGTTATGAACAGAACTGTGTCCACCTTGTGGCAAAACGACCACTTCATTACAGTTAGTTTTCACAGAATTATATTTATCTTCAAATTTATTATAACTTAATTATAAGATGTTATTTAACAAACCTATATTTCATACAAACATACCAAAACACCTTTTCCAAAGTGCCTAAATGTCAAAATCAGTACAATATCTTTATGAAAAATCCGAACATATTGCTGTAGTATATTCAATAAAGATCAGTCTACAACGACACCTTGTGGTTACTCAAGGATACTACAATTGCATTGTGATGTTTTTGTGTTGCTGTCTCCTCAAGATCCCTCCCTTCCTATACAATAAATCCATGTGACTATCTGTCTGCTAAATTTATTAATGCAACTTTCCAATCGATAATGATGTCTTTTAGCACAGTATTCTGAATGATGATAATAGTGTGCTCCTCCTGACAGCCTAACAGGTGCTAGCAGTTTAATACTCAACTAGGTTATTAAAGACAAAACTATAGTGTATTTACAGATGAAACTGACCTGCACTTGAAGCCCTGAACAGGTCAGTGATGTTGCTTCCTCTGCTCGATGAGTCCCGCGCATCTGTTCGGAGCCGTTTGACGTGACGTGACCCGATTCATAGCGCAGCACTGCCAGTCAAGACTAACCGATTTATGATTTATTATCGATGTATGGCCGTATGACAAAATAGGAAATTATCCCTTTGGTATGCTAAATTGAGAAGGCAAAAATATAAAATAATAATAACTAAAATAAACAAAAAGCATGAGGCCAAATCAGCCGCCAGGCCAGCAGAAATTCGCCGGTGCTCCCGATGAATAAGCTGCCAGCGATCATTAAAGTATTGATTTTGAAGTCACTGAAATGCTAATTTTGATAATATGGCTGAGATCGTGGGCCACATGCTGCCTAATGTGCGCTCACAGCGATGGTCAGATCACCTGCTCAAATTGAACCCTTCTAAGTTTCAAAAGGTAACGAAATATGATTTATTGTATTCTTCTGTAATTGTTCTTAAAATATCAAGATCGTTTTTTTCTTGCTATTACACCAGTCAGTGTGTGTGTGTGTGTGTGTGTGTGTGTGTGTGTGTGTGTGTGTGTATGTATGTGTGTGTGTGTGTGTGTGTGTGTGTGTGTGTGTGTGTGTGTGTGTGTGTGTGTGTGTGTGTGTGTTTCCAGGGTGGTGCTCGTTTCATTGTCTGTCAAAATTACTTTCGTTTTAAAAAGACATTCGAGGTGTTGGTGATAAAATGGCGCACAAATCAGGTAAGAAGTTCAGCAAATACTATATTTGTACTAGCATGATTTATGTTTCTTTAATTATCCATCATAATCTAATCCTACTGAGACAACATATCGTTTCTATTATTAAATAGTTTTTCAGTAGTTGGGTGTTATTTGTTTCAAATTGGTACATCGAAATTAACAGGAAGCGCCAACGCCCGTTTCACACTGCAAGCGTGAGCGGCACAGAGCAGGAGCAGCACGTGCCCATTGTTCTTTCATACGGGCAGCGTTTGTCACGCGCAGCTGAACCACTGCCTGTACTGCAATACAGACGAGCATCGTTATTTCTGTCATATTTCCCTGCGTTCTCCTCTGAATACTGTGTCCCATGTGCTTTGATATATGATATGGCCAGCATACTCTGTGATGCAACCGTGTCCCCCTCCCCTCTGTCCCACACACATATGTAAATAACATATATTATATATAGGTAATTTACACTATAAACCTGAGCCAAGTTTTCAAGTTGTGCATACACAAATATATGTGTGTTTATGTATATACTGTGGTTTTTTCTATTAAGGTGTATCTAATTATTGTTTGTTTAGTAATTATCGAGGTGAATTGATGTGAGACACGCTGTGAGATCCAAGACAAATCTTGGAAAGAATTCCAACAATAAAGTATAATTGGATTGAAAAAGTTATATTAAAGCTAATAAATACCTCTAGTTTTATTCATTTAAGTTAAAGTTACTTTGAAGTTTGGGCAAAAACTCGTGGAAGTCATGTGTTTTTGTGCATTTAAATTTTTTTATAGGATGATTGTGAAACACGAAACACATCACTTACATGATTTTATAGTGACGTGTTATTTTATTAATGTTAATCGGGACAATTTTGATCAGGAACAATGCACTGTGAATTTAATTCAGCCTCTGCGTGCGAATGAATGCTCGGGGGCTGAAAAAAATACGCGCTGCATACGCCCTGCTTACACATGCAGTTTGAAACCGGCGTAAGCTTACGAAAAGTATGCATAGGCTATTTCATAACAGATTATATTTTTTATAATGTAGTATTTTTATTTAAACTGTTTTAATGTGTCACTTTAAAACGAGATACAAATATGCTTCGGCGCATGTTTTTGTGACGCTGTTGTTATGCTGTCAATGTATTCTTTGTCACAAAGTGCCATTTTTAATCCTCCTTCCTATATAAAGTGAAGAAGAACATCTACAGCAAAGAATGACTTTAATAAGATCGACAAATAAAACGGAGCAAACTGTAAGCCGTGATCACACAGCATGACTGAAACGAAAGTGAAAGGTCTGAGATGACTAAAAACATCACTTCATATATGGACCCTTATTAACAACTATGGTCTACGGTCTACGGTCTATTAGCTCACCGTGGTTTTGGGAAACCCAGCCCAGTGTTAATGTAGTGCTGTTAATTCAAAATGATACTTTTTCTAAAAATACCATGGTTCAACTGTGCTTAGTAGGTTATAGTATAATATAGTATAACAGTTATAGGTTCATTTCCATATGTTAGTGGTGTGTTAGCTACAGTATATGGCTGTGGATCATAAATGAGTGCTAGAGTAGTAAGCTAAAGCAGACGTTGGTGATAGGCTTTGAATTAATTAAATTTACATGGAAAAACGTACATCTTTGGGTTAGTGGTATTTCTATAGTAATATTAAATCTTCATTCTGATTAATTTCCAAATCATGAGTCCATAATAATGTTCATCGGATCCACTAACTGTGTGTGTTTTTTTCTTGAGCAGTTCGCAGAAGCAGTCCAGACTTGGATCGGCCCAGCAGTAAGTCAATTGCTGTGTTTGTTTTAGTTTACTAATACATCTGTTGAGCTATTTTGACATCTATGAAACAAAGACTGTCAGTCTCTCTAATACTTAATGCTAAACAAGACCACTTACAAATTGACAAATTATGTAGGCCTTTTCTTAAGCATATTTAGAAAAACATAGATGGTTACATAACAGAAGCATCAGGAGGTCAGCATCTGTTTGATGTGTGATCTGCTTTTCTCCAATGATGAATTTTGAAATGACAAAGAAACTGTATGGGCTGAGTGGATGATTTGGACATACAGTAGGCTTATAGATGACCTGGTATAACTGCATCACTTCAGCTCAAACCGCTCTGAAAGATTTATTTGAAAGTCACTTGGAGGTATTAAGTTGTAGTTGTAAAAGACAAAATGTGGTTAATTCTGTATACTGTCTGAGGGGATGATGCCAACCCCTCAGACAATATACAGAATTAACAAATTTTGCCATAAGTTAAATATCTTAAGTTTCTGCAATATATAAATCTATTGTAGAAACTTAATTTCCTGTAAAGCTGTTTCAATTTGGGGTGCGTGTGGCTCCTGCGCAAAACACATGCAATTGGCTGTGAGTGACGGTGACGGAGCTTGGTAATAAAAATATTGTACACAAATTGTATTTATTTATATTCGTCTTGTCATTCGTTTAACATATATATTTTTCTCTGCGACACTTGTCCTACTATATTAACAGAAAAATGAAACTAATTTAGTATTTTGACAAGACGAATAAAAATAGCTAATGGGCTTTTTTTGTTCAACTTTTTTCTCTCTCTCTGCAACACTTTTTCCTATTGTGTTGTAAATGTTAAACGAATTGTATCCTGACGAATAAAAATAAACACAATTTAGTACCCCTTTATTAGTTTTTATATTACAAATACTATTTAGTTAAATAATGCATTTGTTGAATAATGAAAGAACTTGTAAGTTTAAATTTACAGACGTTTTATTAATTTGTTTATTAATTTAATAGGCTATTTTGTTTCTTGTTTTGGCTAAATCGTGGCCAGGTTTTATTTATTCACTTCTTGTTTAATAATGGGAATTAAATAATACAATGTGCTCACATTTTCACTAAAATTAAGGAAGGAATTAATAAAACTATTTTTTTTTCTAAGATTTCCTAATTCGGGCATGTGTGCAGGAGTTGTCTAATGTAGCTAGTTACTGTTAAATAAGGACGGATAACAAAGTACGTCTGTGACATGTAGAAACTGTAATGTTTATTGTAGGAATTAAATGTAAATTTCAAACATTTGTATTTCTGACAAATATTAAGTAATGTGACACTGTCATTTACTATGCTGCTTGAGTTCGTTCTGAATAACAAATGCACTTAAGTACTAAATTTGCTTTGTGAATATGAATTATTTTAACTAGTTTATCTTAGATTATAGACCAACTGCAACCAGTTTTGGCAGAGTGCAATGCAAAACGCGAGGGAATGTGCTCCAAGGTGTTCATATTCTTACTTTTCAAAGTCTAGTTAAAGCGCCACTTAGCAGTACAAGGCAGCAAATACACTTTTTTTTATGTTGCCGCCGTGGGAATGGCGGCAGCAGAAGTATTATTCTGGATGAGTACCATCTGTATATTTATTGGAAATGCATGTATGTGATACTATTACTAATACTACGGTTTCAAAAATTAATAACTTTTTTTTTTAAAGAAATAACCACACAAAAGTACTTCTACGTTTTAATTTAATAGTAGATCCCCTTTATTTACCAAAACATTTTTTTTTTTTGTAAATTTGATTAAGACAAAATAAATTTGGGTGAAACTTACCATTTTCCATACTTTTATTACTTATTAAAAATTATGTTTCAGGTTTTTCCACAAGTATAAAGAATAACATTGATTAATTAACAATGCTAATTTGTTCCCCCCACAGGTCACATTAAGAAGACAGCCTGGAACAAACATGAGATCCAGGCTGTGGAGAAGCATATGATGAAGTTTATTAACAACCGCAAAATTCCAGGAAAGGCAGACTGCACGAGGTGCAAAGAAGCGGAACCACTTGCACTTAAAAATAGGGAGTGGTCCGCACTTAAATTTTATATAAAAAAATCGAATCTCCGCTCTAAACAGAAAAGATCTGGCACATTAATTGACTCACTGGCAGATTGAATTGTTCATCGGCAGAAACAAGCTTCCGTAGTTTTAAAACAAGCTTCCATAATCACATGGTTATAAACTTAATAGACTGTATGGATATATGGATTGTTCTTTTGAAAATTTTCAAGGTGTTTTAAATAACATTTATACTGGAGTCATTTTTTTTCATCCTTGTCTGCTTCAAATGTCTAAATGTTTACTATAAATGCAGGCATGCTAGAGTTCCATTCCGAAGATCTTGTACTTGTTTTCAGACATTTAAGAATGCAGTGATTGTCATGAAGGGTTTTAATGAATATTTTTCTTTTTTAAACTCAAGTAGTTTTTACTCTGAACATTTTTAAAGAGTAATTTTTACTCTGATTTGTTGACTTGACATACTGATGTTATGAGTTTAAAAAATGTATGTCATGTACTGTGTAACACTTAATTTTTTACTAAACCTGTAAAAGTACTAAGACTTAATGTTGTTTCTACATGTAAAACAAACATCTACAGAATCAATTAATAAAGCATGGAGCTAAATGGAGCTCCTGTACTGTAGATTCTCATTAGTGTGTGAGTTCGATCCCCACAATGACCAAAAACTGGTGTTTAGTGTGTGTGTGTTTGATCCCCACAATGACCAGAAACTGTTTTTTAGTGTGTGAGTTCAGTCCCCACAATGACCAAAAACGGGTATTTGGTGTGTTAAGATTCGATCCCCACAATGACCAGAAACTAGTGTTTGGTGTGTGTGTGTTTGATCCCCACAATGACCAGAAACAGTTTTTTAGTGTGTGAGTTCAGTCCCCACAATGACCAAAAACTGGTGTTTAGTGTGTGAGTTCAGTCCCCACAATGACCAGAAACTGGTGTTTGGTGTGTTTAGATTCGATCCCCACAATGACCAGAAACTGGTGTTTAGTGTGTGAGTTCAGTCCCCACAATGACCAGAAACTAGTGTTTGGTGTGTTTAGATTCGATCCCCACAATGACCAGAAACTGGTTTTTAGTGTGTGAGTTCAGTCCCCACAATGACCAGAAACTGGTATTTGGTGTGTTTATATTCGATCCCCACAATGACCAGAAACTGGTTTTTAGTGTGTGAGTTCAGTCCCCACAATGACCAGAAACTGTTTTTTAGTGTGTGAGTTCAGTCCCCACAATGACCAAAAACTAGTGTTTGGTGTGTGTGTGTTTGATCCCCACAATGACCAGAAACTGTTTTTTAGTGTGTGAGTTCAGTCCCCACAATGACCAAAAACTAGTGTTTGGTGTGTGTGTGTTTGATCCCCACAATGACCAGAAACAGTTTTTTAGTGTGTGAGTTCAGTCCCCACAATGACCAGAAACTGGTGTTTGGTGTGTTTAGATTCGATCCCCACAATGACCAGAAACTGGTTTTTAGTGTGTGAGTTCAGTCCCCACAATGACCAAAAACAGGTTGTGTGTTTAGATTCGATCCCCACAATGACCAGAAACTGTTTTTTAGTGTGTGAGTTCAGTCCCCACAATGACCAGAAACTGGTATTTGGTGTGTTTAGATTCGATCCCCACAATGACCAGAAACTGGTTTTTAGTGTGTGAGTTCAGTCCCCACAATGACCAGAAACTGTTTTTTAGTGTGTGAGTTCAGTCCCCACAATGACCAAAAACTAGTGTTTGGTGTGTTTAGATTCGATCCCCACAATGACCAGAAACTGGTTTTTAGTGTGTGAGTTCAGTCCCCACAATGACCAGAAACTGGTTTTTAGTGTGTGAGTTCAGTCCCCACAATGACCAAAAACGGGTATTTGGTGTGTTTAGATTCGATCCCCACAATGACCAGAAACAGTTTTTTAGTGTGTTTAGATTCGATCCCCACAATGACCAAAAACTAGTGTTTGGTGTGTGTGTGTGTTTGATCCCCACAATGACCAGAAACTGTTTTTTAGTGTGTGAGTTCAGTCCCCACAATGACCAGAAACTGGTGTTTGGTGTGTTTAGATTCGATCCCCACAATGACCAGAAACTGGTTTTTAGTGTGTGAGTTCAGTCCCCACAATGACCAAAAACTAGTGTTTGGTGTGTTTAGATTCGATCCCCACAATGACCAGATACTGGTTTTTAGTGTGTGAGTTCAGTCCCCACAATGACCAAAAACTAGTATTTGGTGTGTTTAGATTCGATCCCCACAATGACCAGAGACTGGTTTTTAGTGTGTGAGTTCAGTCCCCACAATGACCAAAAACTAGTATTTGGTGTGTTTAGATTCGATCCCCACAATGACCAGAAACTGGTTTTTAGTGTGTGAGTTCAGTCCCCACAATGAACAAAAACTAGTATTTGGTGTGTGTGTTTGATCCCCACAATGACCAGAAACAGTTTTTTAGTGTGTGAGTTCAGTCCCCACAATGACCAAAAACTGGTGTTTAGTGTGTGAGTTCAGTCCCCACAATGACCAGAAACTGGTTTTTAGTGTGTGAGTTCAGTCCCCACAATGACCAGATACTGGTTTTTAGTGTGTGAGTTCAGTCCCCACAATGACCAAAAACTAGTATTTGGTGTGTTTAGATTCGATCCCCACAATGACCAGAAACTGGTTTTTAGTGTGTGAGTTCAGTCCCCACAATGACCAGAAACTAGTATTTGGTGTGTTTAGATTCGATCCCCACAATGACCAAAAACTAGTATTTGGTGTGTGTGTTTGATCCCCACAATGACAAGAAACTGTTTTTTAGTGTGTGAGTTCAGTCCCCACAATGACCAAAAACTAGTGTTTGGTGTGTTTAGATTCGATCCCCACAATGACCAGAGACTGTTTTTTAGTGTGTGAGTTCAGTCCCCACAATGACCAAAAACTAGTATTTGGTGTGTTTAGATTCGATCCCCACAATGACCAAAAACTTGTATTTGGTGTGTTTAGATTCGATCCCCACAATGACCAAAAACTAGTATTTGGTGTGTGTGTTTGATCCCCACAATGACAAGAAACTGTTTTTTAGTGTGTGAGTTCAGTCCCCACAATGACCAAAAACTGGTGTTTAGTGTGTCAGTTCAGTCCCCACAATGACCAAAAACTAGTGTTTGGTGTGTTTAGATTCGATCCCCACAATGACCAGAAACTGTTTTTTAGTGTGTGAGTTCAGTCCCCACAATGACCAGAAACTAGTGTTTGGTGTGTTTAGATTCGATCCCCACAATGACCAGAAACTGGTTTTTAGTGTGTGAGTTCAGTCCCCACAATGACCAAAAACAGGTTGTGTGTTTGCCCGGACCCAAGATATACAGAAAACCTGAAAGGTCCCCACAATTGACCACTGTGTCAGGTTTATAACATTTGTAGTTAAATATTTGTAATCTGAAGTGATACTTTTAAACAGGCTTTTTAGCTTTTGTCAAATTATATTTTTTTGGTCTCTAGGATCATAGGAAAAGGCGGTCCCCACTATGTAGCAATTTTGCCAGGTGGCCTCCACAATGCACAAAAACAAGTATGTGTGTGTGTGTGTGTGTGTGTGTGTATGTATGTGTGTGTGTGTGTGTGTGTGTGTGTGTGTGTGTGTGTGTGTGTGTGTGTGTGTGTGTTTCCAGGGTGGTGCTCGTTTCATTGTCTGTCAAAATTACTTTCGTTTTAAAAAGACATTCGAGGTGTTGGTGATAAAATGGCGCACAAATCAGGTAAGAAGTTCAGCAAATACTATATTTGTACTAGCATGATTTATGTTTCTTTAATTATCCATCATAATCTAATCCTACTGAGACAACATATCGTTTCTATTATTAAATAGTTTTTCAGTAGTTGGGTGTTATTTGTTTCAAATTGGTACATCGAAATTAACAGGAAGCGCCAACGCCCGTTTCACACTGCAAGCGTGAGCGGCACAGAGCAGGAGCAGCACGTGCCCATTGTTCTTTCATACGGGCAGCGTTTGTCACGCGCAGCTGAACCACTGCCTGTACTGCAATACAGACGAGCATCGTTATTTCTGTCATATTTCCCTGCGTTCTCCTCTGAATACTGTGTCCCATGTGCTTTGATATATGATATGGCCAGCATACTCTGTGATGCAACCGTGTCCCCCTCCCCTCTGTCCCACACACATATGTAAATAACATATATTATATATAGGTAATTTACACTATAAACCTGAGCCAAGTTTTCAAGTTGTGCATACAAAAATATATGTGTGTTTATGTATATACTGTGGTTTTTTCTATTAAGGTGTATCTAATTATTGTTTGTTTAGTAATTATCGAGGTGAATTGATGTGAGACACGCTGTGAGATCCAAGACAAATCTTGGAAAGAATTCCAACAATAAAGTATAATTGGATTGAAAAAGTTATATTAAAGCTAATAAATACCTCTAGTTTTATTCATTTAAGTTAAAGTTACTTTGAAGTTTGGGCAAAAACTCGTGGAAGTCATGTGTTTTTGTGCATTTAAATTTTTTTATAGGATGATTGTGAAACACGAAACACATCACTTACATGATTTTATAGTGACGTGTTATTTTATTAATGTTAATCGGGACAATTTTGATCAGGAACAATGCACTGTGAATTTAATTCAGCCTCTGCGTGCGAATGAATGCTCGGGGGCTGAAAAAAATACGCGCTGCATACGCCCTGCTTACACATGCAGTTTGAAACCGGCGTAAGCTTACGAAAAGTATGCATAGGCTATTTCATAACAGATTATATTTTTTATAATGTAGTATTTTTATTTAAACTGTTTTAATGTGTCACTTTAAAACGAGATACAAATATGCTTCGGCGCATGTTTTTGTGACGCTGTTGTTATGCTGTCAATGTATTCTTTGTCACAAAGTGCCATTTTTAATCCTCCTTCCTATATAAAGTGAAGAAGAACATCTACAGCAAAGAATGACTTTAATAAGATCGACAAATAAAACGGAGCAAACTGTAAGCCGTGATCACACAGCATGACTGAAACGAAAGTGAAAGGTCTGAGATGACTAAAAACATCACTTCATATATGGACCCTTATTAACAACTATGGTCTACGGTCTACGGTCTATTAGCTCACCGTGGTTTTGGGAAACCCAGCCCAGTGTTAATGTAGTGCTGTTAATTCAAAATGATACTTTTTCTAAAAATACCATGGTTCAACTGTGCTTAGTAGGTTATAGTATAATATAGTATAACAGTTATAGGTTCATTTCCATATGTTAGTGGTGTGTTAGCTACAGTATATGGCTGTGGATCATAAATGAGTGCTAGAGTAGTAAGCTAAAGCAGACGTTGGTGATAGGCTTTGAATTAATTAAATTTACATGGAAAAACGTACATCTTTGGGTTAGTGGTATTTCTATAGTAATATTAAATCTTCATTCTGATTAATTTCCAAATCATGAGTCCATAATAATGTTCATCGGATCCACTAACTGTGTGTGTTTTTTTCTTGAGCAGTTCGCAGAAGCAGTCCAGACTTGGATCGGCCCAGCAGTAAGTCAATTGCTGTGTTTGTTTTAGTTTACTAATACATCTGTTGAGCTATTTTGACATCTATGAAACAAAGACTGTCAGTCTCTCTAATACTTAATGCTAAACAAGACCACTTACAAATTGACAAATTATGTAGGCCTTTTCTTAAGCATATTTAGAAAAACATAGATGGTTACATAACAGAAGCATCAGGAGGTCAGCATCTGTTTGATGTGTGATCTGCTTTTCTCCAATGATGAATTTTGAAATGACAAAGAAACTGTATGGGCTGAGTGGATGATTTGGACATACAGTAGGCTTATAGATGACCTGGTATAACTGCATCACTTCAGCTCAAACCGCTCTGAAAGATTTATTTGAAAGTCACTTGGAGGTATTAAGTTGTAGTTGTAAAAGACAAAATGTGGTTAATTCTGTATACTGTCTGAGGGGATGATGCCAACCCCTCAGACAATATACAGAATTAACAAATTTTGCCATAAGTTAAATATCTTAAGTTTCTGCAATATATAAATCTATTGTAGAAACTTAATTTCCTGTAAAGCTGTTTTGCATCGAATGTATCGTAAAAAGCGCTGCACAAATAATCTTGAATTTAATTGAATTAATCCATTCTTAAAGTTGCAATGTACATACTGTATCTTCTGATTTAAGACCACATTATTTAGATTAGGGCCATATTACCATTCTCCAAATACTTCAAATGTGACGACCAAATATACCACAGTACATTTCTCAAGACATCATAACATTATATTTTATCTGCTAATAATGAAGTGGCCTGTAACTCATAAAACTATATTGTTTCAGTGGAGAGTTATGTTGAATGTGTATAAATAAATAAAATAATAATAATAATAAACTAAAATGAGCGCTAAAGTCATCTGTATTTTTGCATTTGATAGGAAATAATAATTCAAAGGAAGTTATAATTTTAAAATGATAAAATATTATAGATCATTGTAATTGTTAGCTGTTATTACCATCATTGTTCCAGTTGAGTGTTTCGTATGAGCCATATAATACTGTATGCTGTTTTAAGATAAATCATTTAGGTCAAATCATCCAAATGCCCAATTACTAGCCATTTCTAAGATATAATTGGTTAATTTCAATAGTGCAAGTCCGTATTCTACTTGCTATTTAATAAGGGGCGATAATAATTCAATTCCAAGCAAGAAGTGCGTTTTCAGAAAGGCTTCCATTCAGTGTTCTGAAATATAGAGAAGTCTAATAATATTGTCAGTTGTATTGTTGCTTAGTGAAACTTTTACACATTTGAAAGTTTGAGGAGTTATGTACTCTCTATATGGAAAATTCTAGGTTTCATGGTTTCAGTGGACACAATGCACTTATTAACACCAGCTCACTTTTGTTCCTATTTTTGTTGCAGGCAGGAGGCATCGCAGTGCAAGTTTTAATCGCCCTAATAGTATGTGAATCAGCTAAGTATAAATCACAGTTCATATAAAAAAGGTCATTTTAAAAGGCAGTCAAACTGGAAAAGCAATGTTTGCTTACCTGCTAATCAATCAAATCATGAGCTATAGCCTTTGTGCCTTGGCTAAAACAATCTAATTTATGAATTACCTAAATCAATCAGAATACTAAAGACTGCTACTAATCCATGTTTTTAACATCAAAACAAGCATCTGAAATGGGATTTATGTTTATTGACACAATTTAGTGCTGTTCAAGGCTGGCATACTGTACATGATTTACACAACAATTGCATTATTTATGCATTACATAATAGGGCAATATCATAAAAATATAGTTGATTATTATCTTGATATTGTTAGCATGGTTATTAATGTTATACAAATAATAAAATAATATTCAATTTGTATATATCCAATATATCCAATATTTTAGCTACAGATGAAACAAATGAAAAACCATTTTAATTTGTTTATTGGGCTTTACCGATTACAAAATCAAGCATGCTCAGTGGTTATCTCAGTAGCATAAAATTATTTATAATTAGGATTAGATAATTGATAATAATAGCTCTCACACAGGTTCAGTTCTAATGCTGCCTTCACATGCTATTAGAATCATGAGATCATAAATACAAGTTTGGACATGAATGGCCTCACTAGTCGTATTTTCAACTGGGAAACATACACGGTTTAATTATGGCAGAGGAGAGAAACATAGCAGTGGTACTGTAAAGTTGTATTTGTTTTATCATATCTACATTGCTTTCTCTTGCCATTACAGTCATGCATGTTTACGTATATAAATAACTATTTAATGCATAATCATTAAAATGACCATTTAATGCATATTGTATTTATTGAATTGTGTATTGAATGCAGTGAACACAGTTAAATGTATTTATTTGACCTGTTTTGGTGGCATTTTTGCCCAAAGGCCCTGTTAATTTCCTAATAACCTAATAGTAATAAGGATTGATATAGTAAACAAGTAAAAAATTTGAACTATTAACACATGTATTCATTTCAAATTACTGTTTTATTGTGACATTAGGCATAAAAACCTTTAGTAATTCAACTGTTCTGTGCTTTCTATTGAAAAAGCAGTGTGCTCACACCTCTTTCTATTCAACATATTTTTAGTGTCAATTCAGGCATCTACAAAACCAGACCTGAACCTGGTGTTGTGTGGAAGTGATGCTGCTCTGAAGGCCTCCGTTTCGAAATGTTTCAGAGGGGGGAAAACTCTTTCCATGTCACATCGGTCTGAGTTCAGCTTAGAGTGTGTGATGGAGGAGGAGATGATACATGGACGTCTGATCAGTCTGGTGGAGCTTCCGGCTCTCAATCAGCTCTCAGAAGAGGAAGTGATTCGTGAAACTCTCAACTGCGTGTCCCTCTGTCATCCTGGAGTTAATGTTTTCCTCCTCATTGTTCCTGATGCTCCACTGACTGATGAAGACAAAGCAGAAATTGAGGAGATCCAGAAAATATTTGACTCCAGAGAGCACTTTATGCTGCTATTCACCACAGATCTCACTGTTGGAACAGTATTAACAGATTTAGTTGAATCCAGACCAGAATCTCAAAGGTTAATCAGTCGTTGTGGAGGTCAGTACAGAATGATGTGGTTAAATGAACCTGAAAACTCACGACAGATCCCAGACCTACTGAAATATATAGAGAACATGAATACTGAACCGTATTCACTTCAGATGTATATGAAAGCTAAAGAGAACAGAGCCAGACGTGAAGCAGAGGAGAAATATGAAAAAGAACTGAAGAGAATGAAGAATGAAAATAACAAGTTAAAGCAGAAGATTCAGTCTAAAGGTAAGTGGATAATATTCTTTTAAAATAAAATAATTGTTCTACAATTTCCATCACAAAGTTTAGTCTTGCAAGTCAGTTTCACAATCCTGTTACTGGAGGCACAAAAACACTACACATTTTCAAATTATTCACAATCAAATGCACCTGAATGACCTCATCTGCCAATTAATAGAGACTCCAAGACCAAAAATACAGTAGGTGGGTCAGAAAAGAGAAATGTGCATTGTTAGTGTGCATCCAGGAACAGAGTTGGAAAATATTGGTTTAAGTTCAGTGACAAAAACGCTCAGTTGTAATTTTAACGTAATATAATCGAATGACAAGTTATTGTTAGGTCTTAATTGTCTAGATCTGAACCATATAAACATGGTAAATATAGGGCCTCCAAGAACTGGATTGGGAAACACTGACTTTTAAACAGTGGTGTAGCCCAAATCTGCAGGACCCCATGGCAAACTGGCTTTTGCTTTCTGAATCCAGTTTGTTCTTTCATGAGAGGAGTGAAAATTACATTCTGTGACTAAAGTATTCACATATTGTGGCATGTTCAAATGACAATTGCTCCATTCCTTAATATTTTTCATATTGCCTTTGCACCAGAAGCATGTATAGTGCCTCAAAATGCTCATTCCATTGGGAGCACACTGAAAGTAATTGAAATGCTGGTGTTATTTGACAAATGAACCAACTGCAACTTCTTCAGCCCAATATAATCATTTGTAAATGTCTACACTATTCATTCTTTTGTGTTTTTAATTTATTTAATTTTTTTTCTACCAATGTGATTTTCAGATGCTGACGGTGAAGCAGATGATCAGGAGTGTCTGAGGATTGTGTTGATCGGGAGAGTAGGAAGTGGAAAGAGTGCTACAGGAAACACTATTTTGGGTAGAAAAGAGTTTCAGAGCCAGTTAAGTAAAGATTCAGTGACAACTGTTTGCAAGAAGAGAGTTGGTGAAGTTGCTGGTCGATCAGTAGCTGTTGTTGATACTCCAGGACTCTTTGATACGACTCTGTCAAATGATCAAGTGGTGGAAGAAATAGTGAAATGTGTTTCACTGTCATCACCTGGACCTCACGTGTTTGTCATTGTGTTGAGTATAGGACGATTCACCAAGGAAGAAACAGACTCTGTAGATCTGATAAAGAAGATATTTGGTCCAAAAGCTGCTCAGTTCAGTATTGTTTTGTTCACCAGAGGAGACGATCTTGAGGATGAATCTATAGAGGATTATATGAAGAGAAGTAACTCTGCAGAAATCCAGAAACTGATTGAAGAGATTGATCCAGAAAGAAATTGTGGAAACAGATTCCTGGTTTTCAATAACAGAGAAAAACAAGACAAAACCCAAGTGATTCAGCTGTTAAACATGATAGAAGAGGTGAAAAAGACTAATGACGGTCAATACTTCACCAACAGCATGTTTGAGGAGGCAGAGATGTCCATTAAAAAGAGAATGGAGGAAATACTGAAAGAGAAAGAAAGAGAAATTCAGACTCAGAAACAAGAGTTACAAGCTAGATATGAGTTGGACATGAAAAACCTGAAGAAGAAACTTGAGGAAGAGAAAGAAAAAGCGGATGAGAAGAGAATGAAAATGCAGAATCAACTGAAAGAAAAAGAGGAAAAACTCAGAAAAGAGTTTGCAGAGAAAGAAAAAACAGAACAGAAAAAGCGAGTGATTGAAAACCAGAAACGATCAGAAGAGGAAAAACTAAGATCTGAATATCATCAAAAAATAGATGAAATGAAAAGAGACATTGAAAATCAGAGATTACAGTATGAAAAACAGCAAAAAGAAAGAGAAGAAGAAGATAGCAAGAGAGAAGAAAAATACAGAAGAGATCAAGAAAAGATGAAACATCAACAAGAACATATTTTGGCAGAATTACAGATGAAACAAGAAGAGGATATAAAAAAGCGAGAATCTAAGCAGCAAAAGAAGAATGAAGAAGAAGAGAAGGAGAGACAGAGATGGGAAAGACAAATAAAAGAGGCTGAAAATGACAGAAAAGAGATTCAAGAGGATATTAAACGACAGCAGAGAGAATGGGAAGATGAAAAGAAACGACAGATGAGAGAACGAGAGGAAGAAGAAAGAAAGAGAAAAGAGAGACACGAAGACCAAATGAGAGAAAAACAAAAAGAACTGGAGAAAATGAGAAAGAGATTTGAAAGAGAGAGAGAAGAAGAACAACAGATCATAAAGGAGGAGAGACAGAAACAGAAGATAGAGAGAGAAGAAAAAGAGAGAGAATATAAAGAAAAGAAACTGGAAACAAAAATGTATTATGATCAGCTCGAGCAAGGGAGAAAAGAGGAGTGGGAGAGAAGAAAACGAGAAGATGAAGAGAGACGAGAAGAAGAGAGGAAGAGATGGAAGAAAATGATTGAAGATCTGAGACAAGAACGAGAAGAAGAGACGAAGAGAAGAGAAAGAGAGGAGAAAGAGACAAAAGAAATAGAAGAGAAAAGGAAAGAGGAAATTAAACAGAAACACAAAGAGGAAATAAAAGACACGCAAAAGAAACATACAGATGAAGCCAGAAAACAAGCAGAAGAATTTTGTAAGTCGGCAGAAAGAAAACATCGGCACATTCTGGAGCTCACAGAGATGATTAAAGAACGTCAGGAGCAACATGAATTACTGGAGAAAGTCCACCAACACCTGAAAGATCAGAAAGGGCAGCTAGAACAAGAAGTTGAAAAACTGAAAAAGAAGTCAATCTGTGTCATTCTGTGATTTTATTAAGCATAAATTCAAGACAATATTATTAATGCCTCAGGTTCATTTTGTGTAGTTAATTGAAGCTTTTGTTTGTAATTAAGTAATCACTTTATATTTATCTATTTATTTTACTGTAACTGACAGAATACAATATTATGTTTTCGTTTTAAAGCGTGCTCCAGACAACATAACAAATAACAAAAGCACGTTTAAAATTCACGTTTAACAAATAACATTATACACGTTTAGACACTCTACAAATAACAGTATACTTTTATATACAGTATATACACTATATAAAACAATATAATACAAAATATATAAACATAATACACATAATCCACAAATGTACACAGAGTGGTTGTAGATGTAATGATTGGTAAATAGATGTTGGCAGAGTATTATTGTGTTAAAGTGCTGTGCATGCTACATTGAAGTCCAGTTGGTAAAAATTGTGGTGGAGTTAAAGTGTATGGTGAATGGTATGGGCAGAGAGGTGGGCTGTGTAAGTGTCAGTTCTGAGTGTTCAGCAGCCTGATAGTCTCAGGGAAAAAGCTGTCCCTCAGTCGGCTTGTGCGTGATCGGATACTGCGTAACCGTCTGCCTAAGGGCAGCAGAGAGAGCAGTCTGTGGGACGGGTGGCTGGAGTCTTTGATGATCCTCCGGGCTTTCCTCATGCACCGCCTGGTGTAGATGTCCTGGAGGGAGGGAAGCTCACCTCCTACAGTGTGGCGGGTAGTTTGCACAACCCTTTGCAGAGCTTTGTGATTGCTGCTGGTGCTGTTTCCAAACCAGGCGGTGATGCAGCCGGTCAGGATGCTCTCCACAGTGCAGGTGTAGAATGAGTTGAGGATGTGGGGACTCATTCCAAATTTTCTCAGGCGCCTGAGGAAAAATAGGCGTTGTTGTGCCTTCTTCAGCACTGTGTCTGTGTGAACAGACCATGTGAGGTCCTCAGTGATGTGGACTCCTAGAAACTTAAAACTGCTGACCCGTTCCACAGGTGTCCTGTCGATTATGATGGGGTGTGTTCTCTCTTCTGTCTCCTGAAATCCACCACAACCTCCTTGGTTTTGTTGATGTTGAGTGAGAGGTGGTTTTCCTGGCACCAGCATGTCAGAGCATGCACCTCCTCTCTGTAGGCCGTCTCATCGTTGTCAGTGATCAGGCCTACTACCATCGTGTCATCTGGGAATTTGACAATGACGTTGGAGCTGTGTGTGGCTGTACAGTCGTGTGTGTACAGGGAGTACAGGAGTCGGCTGAGAACGCAACCCTGAGGTGCACCAGTGTTGATAACCAGCACAGATGAGGTAATGTTACCCATTCTGACCACCTGATGTCTGCCTGACAGGAAGTCCAGGATCCAGCTGCACAAAGATTCGTTTAGGCCCAGAGTCTGGAGTTTCATAACAAGCCTAGCAGGCACTATGGTGTCTTCTATTTTATTTTTGTATTGTTGTTTGGCGGCTTTAATGGTTTTCCGGAGGTCGTAGTTGGCTTGTTTTTGTTCTTCCATGTTTCCGGATTTAAAGGCAGAGGTTCGCGCTGACAAGGCTGCTCGAACATCGCTATTAATCCACTGTTTTTGGTTGGGGTAGACGCAAACTGTTTTTGTCGGCACCACATCTTCAACACCCTTCCTGATGAAAAATGTGACGTGTCCGAGTAAACCTTGATGTCGTCATCAGAAGCAGCCCGGAACATCTTCCAGTCAACATGTTCAAAATAGTCTTGTAGTGTAGAATCCGATTGGTCCGACCATCTTTGATACATCCTGAGGGTGGGTGCTTCTCGTTTAAGTTTCTGCCTGTAAGCAGGAAGGGGCAGAACGGATGAGTGGTCTGATTTGCCGAAAGGTGGGCGGGGGAGGGATTTGTAGGCATCCCGGAAGGGAGAATAACAGTGATCCAAAACACGATTGCCACGAGTGTTTATGGTGATGTGTTGAAAGTATTTTGGAGCTATTTTCCTGAAGTTGGCGTTGTTAAAGTCCCCTGTTATAATGAACGCTGCCTCTGGGTGTGCGGTTTCCTGCTCACTTATACTCCCGTACAGTTCCTTGAGTGCTTGTTCTGTGTTGGGTTGAGGGGGGATGTAGACAGCTGTGGTTATGACCGCTGTAAATTCCCTCAGAAGCCAGAATGGTCGACACAGAAGAGAGGGATTTCAGATCAGGGGAGCAGAATGATTTAACAGAGTGTATGTTCCTCTCATCGCACCACGAGTTGTAAATAAAGAAAAAAACATCCCCTCCTCGGCTTTTCCCTGTGAGCTCTTTCATTCTGTCCACGTGGTTAACAGAGAATCTCGAGAGTTCGATGACTGAATCTGGAATCTCCACAGATTCAGAGGTTTCTGTGAGGCAGCAGTCCCTTGTTTCTCGTTGGTATGAGATGCGCGCCCGCAGTTTGAGTTTGTTGTCCAGTGACTGAACGTTAGCCAGCAGAATGGTAGGGAGTGGAGGTTGAAAGGCACGGTGTCTCAGTCTGACGAGGTCATATTTATGTTGTATATTGTAATAGATGACCTGCAAAATGATTCCTGATTCCCGAAAGGAGGTTTTTGTAACAGTGCTATGAACTGATCTCACTAGTGTTCTCTAGGCAGTGAAGTAGTCTGTATATTTGTTAGGTTTATGTTTCATCTGAGGCCAAAGTACTGACAAATGAGAATATGTGTTTGACTGAAATATTTGATTTTGAACTGGAAGTTTGAGATTTGTACAAGTTGGTGTGTAGTTTTGAAATTGTGTTTATAGTTGTGAGAAAATGGTGAATTGTTTAGGGATTGTTTAGCTCTATTCTGAGTGAGCTGTCATCAGTCCATCATTGTTTTAATGCCGGAGCAGATGTAGACAAGAATGTCTCAATTGAGGTATTCTCGATTGAAGCGTTTGAGGTGTTCTGTTGTTGGATGTAATAATGAATATAGCAGTGTTCATTCGCTCCCGACATCTGAACCACTGAAGATGCAGTGGATTAGCTTTGTTTTTGTATGGATAAATAAATAATTTGTGATCCAGCTTCACCTACAGATTTTTTTTTAGGAACATTGCAAATCGCCTTTCCTAACAATGTGCCAGGTAGCAAGTTACACAATGAATGCGGCTATAGTTAAGAGTCTTTCAGAGAGCAGCTTTGAAGAGAGGGGAGGAATCAGCAGAGCTCATTTGCATTTAAAGGAACATGCAACAAAACGGCTTGCTGTGAACAGAGACATTTTTACCAAAGTATGTTATAGGATTTTCATTAAGACCCTAAAGAAGCATGTGCAACTTGTGGTAAATGGGTATCCAATGACCCCTTTAATGAAATGTGTAATATGCAAGAAAAACTGTATTAGCTACTCCCTTTATGTAAACCTCTCTCATTAAACGTCGGTATTGCATATTTGCCATTTTAGTCGTTTTTTTTATCATGTTTTATTTGTGTCTGTAGATCTGAACTGAATCCTTCTCCAAAATGCAATGGGTTCTGGTTAGGGATGTAACGATTAACCGTGAGCTGGTTGAAAATCAATTCATATATGTGACGATTCAAATCGGTTGAGATGCTAAACATATCGCGATTCAATTAGTGGTAGGAGTTTATACAAAATGCATGTCTGTGGGGAACTTACTGTCTTTAGAAAAGTTTAGATGTAATTTTTTTTTTTTTATCTTGCCTCTGTATAATGCATATTAAAGTAAAAAAGTGCAGCGCTGCTTTGTTTACAGCGGACACCAAGGAAACGCTTAACGTGCCACCTGCTGGCAAAGAGTGAATCTGTGTATTCTGCTCGTCTGCTGTTTCCTTTCATGCAGATCTTTTTATGCATAGTTTCACTAAACTGATGTAAAATAATTCATCATGTAGTTCATGATACAGTTAACAACTTTGTGGATATTTTGAATAATAATAAAAAAACTAAATAAATCTAATCTGTCAAAGCATCTGTCATTCATCACTATTGTGCCTGCATGATTCATCGCTATGGAAGTATTAAGATGATACATTATTGGGACATGTACTTTTTTACATGTTGTTTGAACATAAATGTGTGTTGGCAGTGTGTGTACACAACCACCCTATAAATGCTAAAAATCCATCAAGTGTGTTTTTTGGGGGGGGGGTTTTATCTAGAAAAATCTCCCCTTTCTCAAATCAAGCCATTCTCAGATTCTTGTCTGTGTGATGCTCGCACGATAGTTGATTGACACGTTAAACTGTCTTACGTTAGACCTGCCCTTAGTGAGCTGCCATCAGTCCGCCATTGTTTCACCGCCGGAGCAGATGGAGACAAGAATGACTCCTAAGCAATTGAGATGTTTTGTTGTTGGATGTAAAAATGAACATAGCAGTTGTCATTTACCCCAATATCTGACCCGCTGAAGACGCAGTGGATGAGCTTTTTTTAAATGAATGTGCCCCCAATCTGCCTAAATGAGTCTATGTTCACGCGAATCATTCGTGATCCTTCACCCACAGAAGTATTAGGGCTTTCAATGAATCTTTGCAAATTGCCTTTCCTAATAACGTGCTAGTGTTAGCAAGTTTCACAATGAATGTGGCTAAAGTTTACCGTCTCGCAGAGCTCTTTTGCATTTAAAGCGGCATGGAACAATATGGCTTGCTCTGAAAAGAGCTAATTTTGACAGGTCAAAAGGGTGTTGTTTTACACTACCATTGAAACATTTTAACCAAAATATGTTATAGGCCTATAATTTTGATTAAGGCCCTAAATAATCATATCAACTTGTGGAAAATGGGCAACCGATGACCCCTTTAATTATATTTAATATTTAATAAATAAATAAAGCTGGCATTTCATGTAGTCTTGGGTGCCGCTTTGTTTGGGCGGCCCAATGCTATAAGTAGAATTGATGGCTATATCAGCAGCAGAAATCATTAATAATGATAATAATAATAATAATAATAATTTGTTGCATTTATATAGCGCTTTTCTAGCTACTCAAAGTGCTTTACAATGTGAGGGGGTATCTCCTCATCCACCACCAGTGTGCAGCATCCATTAGCTCCCCTTCAGGAACTCAAGCTGCATCGGAGAATGCATTGGGACCTGCCTCAGCATAACCGCGCTCTGAACCACGTGTGTAATCTATCCACTGGATGGTCGCGACGTCATGGGCGGGTGATGTCAGAGACCAGGAAGTTTAAAAGCACGTGCGGTGAAACCAGCTTCAGCTTTCTGTCATTCAGCAAGCACTCTGTGCGTGTCTGTTGCAAACTGTTGTCAGTCCTATTTGGTGTTGTTTCTCCAATCACTCATTAGCTCAATAATCACTTGGAGTTATTTTAAGACAATGCATTTGGGCGAGAGCAGATCGCATTACAATCTGTGTGTTCCTCCCTGCAAGCACGTAGATAAGCGGCGGTGTTCCAGCGGTTCCTCTCGTAAACCTCTAGCTCAGGGGGTTGCTGGGCGGGAGCAGCCCTCGCTACATACCAGCTCCTCATATAGGGATGCACAGAAAGAGAACATTGCCAACCCGCTACGCATGATCAAGTAGGGTTCTCAGCTCTGATTTTTCTCCACATGACTCTCCATGGGAAATTCCCGTCAGGAGGGATCTCCACTCACAGGTGGGGGCCACTGGTTTCTACCCTCGCCCGGAGCTGTGGAAGCTGTGGGTGTGGCCCCTGAGGGGGCCCAACTCATAGTCTCCGGTCTCTCAACCGAGGTTGTTGAGACTATCCTCCAATCCAGAGCTCCCTCTATGAGTAAACTGTACGCCCTGAAGTGGAGACTCTTCACTTCATGGCACGGAGACCGCCAGCTTAACCCAGTGAACTGTCCGATTGGTACAATGCTGGAGTTCTTGCAGGCTCGTTTCTCCGCAAGGTTCTCTCCCTAACCTTTTTCAGGTTCTATGACCTAGATTTAGGAGGCAACTCTTGCTCTTCTGTTCTCTTGCCCTTGCTGTGCTTCTTCCACACTAGACAGGGATTTGGATGTCTGACGGCGTGGGTAACTCGTTCCCAATGCGTTCTCTTAGCTTCTAGGAATGAAGCAAATGTTCGCAGGGATGACGGAAGTTTGGCCCTGCGACGCAGCGTCTCATTCCCTCGGGGAACCATGGTTACATACGTAACCTGGGACATTCCCCTTCAGGAACTCGAGCTGCATCGCAGGGCCATACTTCCGCATCCCTGCGAACATTTGCTTCATTCCTAGAAGCTGACACCGGTTTCACTGCACATGCTTAAGCTTTAAGCTTTCTGGTCTCTGACATAATCCCGCCCATGACATCTCGCCCATCCAGTGGACAGATTACACATGTGGTTCAGAGCGCGGTTACACTGAGGGCGCTCCCAACGTGTTCTCTGACGCAGCGTCTCGTTCCCTCAATCCACAATCGAATAAAACTCTCCGAAACTTGTACGAACCTGGAACTGATATTTTTGCCACAGAAATACTCTGTTATACATCCCAAAAATGTTTAAACATTGCCCATGAGAATCCAACTCTTTAACAGTGTAAAAAACTCTGAAGGCATGAAACATCATTATACTACCCTTTAAGTACTTAAACGTATAGGAAAATATGGTAGTTTTGTATGTTGTTCCAGGTTTAGCATAATCTGAAGTCATATGGGGGGTGGGGGTCATCATTTCATGTGTTTGGTCATCTTAGATCCTCATAAGTGTCAAAGCTTGTGGATTGAAGCTTGTGTGATTACTAGTTGCATCGGTATGCAAGTCCCGTAGTAGAAACAGAGAAGCAAACAGGGACAAAATAAGCGTAGCTGCTGTTCCAACCAAAAAAATTATGTGTTCAACCCAAGAAAAATAATGATAATGTGCATTTGATCCGATGTAGCTGACATACATTATGAGATACATTATGAGAATGCTTGGCTAAAGAGATATGTCTTTAATCTAGATTTAAACAGATTGAGTGTGTCTGAACTCTGCATGTTATCATGAAGACTATTCCAGAGTTTGGGAGCCAAATGTGAAAAAGATCTACCTCCTTTAGTGGACTGTGCTATTCTAGGTACTACCAAGAGTCCAGAGTTTTGTGACCTTAGGTAGCAAAATGGATTGTAGTGTAATAGAAGACTAGTTAGGTACGCAGGAGCTAAACCATTTAGGGCCTTATAAGCAGTGTTGAGAGTAACGCATTACTAAAGTAATGCATTACAATAACAGATTACATTTTGCTGTAACGCAGTAGTGTAAGGCATTGCTAATCAAATTTCAGTAATATTTTACTCGGTACATGTTCAGTAACGCTTGCGTTACAACACACTTTTAGCCCAAAATGTAATTGTTCAAAGAAAAAAATAAGAAAAAAATGGCAAGTCCGTGAGACATTTACGTATCAAAAATATAAGTTCTATTTCCTGTTCGTGGTCAATAACCGCATGCGGTATTCAAGTTTGTAATTAAAGACTAAACGACGACAGCTTCTGATATATTTGATTGTGATTTACTTCATTCATCTCCCTCTCGCTGGTGGAAGTTTGTGTTGTGTGACGTAGTCCAGTGAAGGCGTGTTTAGGGCGGGTTTTACAGGAGTGCCGCGAGGCTTCTGGGCCGACAGTTGAAATGCGGCATTATTTCGGCCTCTGTGCTTGAGGTCCGAGGCTATTAGCCCTGCCTGACTCACACTGGCCAGTGGAAAAGCAGCTAATGGGTGAAGATGGCAGAAGACTGTACAGTCGTGAGATGCCTGGATAGCCCAGTGTCATGCTACATCAGATCGCCCTCTACTGGATGTAAAACGCTCTGCAGTACATTTTGTCATTTTAGAATGTTAAAGCATAGTCCACCCAAAAATGAAAATTCTGTCATTTACTCACCCTCAAGTAGCTCCAAACCTGTGTGAATTTCTTTGTTCTGAACACAAAGGAAGATATTTTGAAGAAAGTTTGTAACCAGGCTGTTTTGGGGCATTATTGACTTCCATATTAGGGAAACAATACTATGGAAGTCATTGGTGCCCCAGAATTGCTCTGTTTCCCACATTCTTCAGAATATCTTCCTTTGTGTTCTGCAGAACAAAGACCATCATACAGGTTTGGAGCTACTTTAGGGTGAGTAAATGATGACAGAATACATTTTTTTTGGTGAACAATCCTTTTAAGTTCTGCTTCTGAAGTTATTTTGGAGAAAGTAACTCAAAAGTAATACAGGAGTCATGCAATGCGTTAAAATTCTGGGACAGTAATATTGTAAGGTAAGGAAATATTTTTAAATAACAGTAACAAGTAATCTATAATGTATTACAGTTTGGAAGTAACTTGCACAACACTGCTTATAAGTAAGTAGTAGTATTTAGTAACTGATGTATAACTTAATAGGTAGCCAGTGCAGAGACTATAAAATTGGGGTAATATGATCATATTTTCTTGACCTGGTAAGGACTCTAGCCGCAGCATTTTGTACTATCTGTAGCTTGTTTATTGAAGATGCAGGACAACCACCTAACATTGCATTACAGTAGTCCAGTCTAGAGGTCATGAATGCATGAACTAGCTTTTCTGCATCAGAAACAGTTAACATGTTCCGTAGCTTGGAAATGTTTCTAAGATGGAAGAATGCTGTTTTTGTAACATGAGAAATGTTAATTTCAATAGACAAGTTGCTGTATAATGCAACACCCAGATTGACTGTAGAGGATGTAATAGTACATCCGTCTAGTTGCAAATTGTAATACAAGAGATTCTGTAAAGTGTTTTTTGGTACAATTAGTAAAATCACTGTCTTATCTGAATTTAATAGGAGAAAATTACTGGTCATCCAATCCTTTATATTTTTAACACACTCCGTTAGCTTAGATAGTTTAGAAGTTTCATCTGGTTTTGTTGAGATATATAGTTGAGTGTCATCAGCATAATAATGGAAACTAATCCCGTATTTTCTAATAATATTACCAAGGGGCAACATGTATAATGAAAATAGCAGAGGACCTAGGACAGATCCTTGCGGCACTCCATTCTTTACTGGTGATAATTGAGATGATTCCCTGATTTAAATAGACAAAGTGATAACAATCGGACAGGTAGGATCTAAACCATCTTAAAGCCTGCCCATGAATACCTGTATAGTTCTGTATTCGATCTATGAGTATGTCATGATCTATAGTGTCAAACGTAGCACTGAGATCAAGTAAAACTAGCAATGAGATACAGCCTTGGTCTGATGTAAGAAGCAAGTCATTTATAATTTTAACAAGTGCAGTTTCTGTGTTATGGTGGGACTTAAAACCTGAGTGAAATTCTTCATAGATATCATTTTTTTGCAAGAAGGAGCACAATTGAGCAGACACAACTTTTTCAAAAATTTTAGACATGAACGGAAGATTTGAAATGGGCCTGTAATTTGCCAGTTCACAAGGATCTAGTTGTGGTTTCTTAATAAGAGGCTTAATAACCGCCAGCTTGAATGGTTTTGGGACGTGGCCTAGAGATAATGACGAGTTAATAATATTCTTCTTTTACAGGTATCAATAAATTAGTGGGTACAAGATCTAATAAACATGTTGTTGGTTTAGAATAAACATCTGCTTGTTTGTTAATCTAGCCACTGTGCTAAATAAAAACCTTGGATTGTTTTGGTGATTATCTATGAGTTTGCGGATATGTTCGGTCTTGGCAGCATTTAGAGCCTGTCTATAGCTGCACATACTGTATTTCCACGCAATTCTAAAGACTTCCAAGTTAGTTTTTCTCCATTTGTGCTCAACAATACGAGTTTCTTTCTTACAATAATGGGTATAACTGTTGTACCATGGCACAGTACTTTTTTTCTAACCTTTTTTTAATTCTCTCTTATTTTTCTCGAAGATGGTAAAAGAGATTAAAAAGAGATGTTAAATAAAAGCGCAAGTATATTCACTGTAAAATAAGACATTAATAACACTGATTTATGTTCTAACCACTCAGGCAAGTGAATCGGTGTTCATGTAGCTTTTAGTCATGACTGAAACACACGCCTTTGAAAATTATTCACCCTTCGTACACAACAGCTGTTCAAATTAGTGTAAAAAATACCTACTATAAAACATGGGCTTACCATATATTTGATTCAAGTCAAAGATAATTAAAATAATAGATGATACTGCATATACAAGTTTTAGAGAAAAAACGTTTAGTGGAAATTCACTTTTGTTTCTTTACTAGGCTACATTTTCTGTTCCCCTCGATCAAACTGTGGTTGTCTTTCTCAGTGGTGATAAAGACTCATGAATGAGGATTGAACCTACAACTTTTCACTGTCCAGAGCTTCATCAAGTAAGTCTATGATGATGTCTATGATGTAATCTTTTACCGTTTGTCTCATTACTTCTCCATATTTATGTCTTCTGTTTATTCATGTGTCTACATGAAGTTATCAAATAAAATATTAAGCTATCATTTATGATCATGAGAATAAATGAGAGAGACTGTTCTCTGGTATTTTGAAGAAATGTAACATTTGCTTGTGATTAAACGTCTTGTATTCAGTAATTTTCCATTCTGTGCTCTTACCTCTGTTGGGAGGATCCAATGACGCCTGAAGAGTTTATAAATCTGTGGTTGTTTAGAAAATTAAAACTCCCCTGAGGACAGTTCATGTGTCTGAAGATTGACATCACAGTGAGTATTTGTATTACAATAGTAGATATAGTGTGTTATAAATGACAGACAAATACAGTAAATGTGATGCATTTTAACAAAATGTAGAATGAGGGGGGTTTCATGTAATCATGAACCGCAGAGTCTAAAGGATGTGGAGGCTAGGAACCTGACACATTTTACAATTTCTGTTAAATATCAAGTGTTTCGCAAAGAAAAAGAAAACATACAGTTTTCAATATTTGTTCCCTCCCTCTTGATAAAATGAAATTACTGCCTTCATTTACTTAGTGTGTTGTTATGATGCATAAATATATTTTCAAGTAATGTACAGTTTAAATATGCAAACAATTAATTTAATCTGACATATTTTTCTGTAATGTGGAATAATGTTGTCAGGTGTTTGCAAGGTAAATGACGATCCAATAAAACCACACAATGATAACATCCGCTTGAAAGCTTCACAGTCTGCAGATTTAACAGCACAAAAACAGGAAACAGCACCTCGTTTCCAGAGCAGCTGTGGTTTTGTTGAAGCTCACAGATAAACAGTGCTGTTTTGTTTTCTCCACTGAGTACAATAAAATGAGTGAAAGAGAAACTGAAGCTTATAATTATGGTTTCCGGTTTTTCTTTTAAGTTAATACATTTTAAAGATTCTCTTTTCAAGGTTTTGAAGTTCAGCTGAGAACAGAACAGCAGAAGAAAATGGTAGATATAAAATAACAATTAAACATTTTAAATAATAGAAATACCAGCTCAATTTATGTTTTTGGAGCTAGAAATATGATTATAATACTTTATTATGAATTTGTCTAATAATCTAATAATCTCACAGGCTAATGATATGCGTTTTAGAGGATCTCAGATCAACAATCATCCTTCAAATGATGCAGGTAATCTTTACCAAAATATGATAAATATAACATAAATCATATATTGACCACATAAACACACACACACACACACACATCACTATCACACTGCATGCTGTGTGTAAATAATATGCACAATAGTTTGAGTTTTCTCTCTTCTTGTTCAAACTCCTTTAGCAGCACCTCGGCACAACAATGAAAACATTAATATTGTTCTTCTGGGGAAAACTGGAGTTGGGAAAAGTTCATCAGGAAACACCATCCTGGGAGAGAACAGATTCCTGTGTGGAAGAAGTCTGTCTGCTGTTACAAGTACAAACCCGATTCCAAAAAAGTTGGGACACTGTACAAATTGTGAATAAAAAAGGAATGCAATAATTTACAAATCTCATAAACTTATATTTTATTCACAATAGAATATAGATAACATATCAAATTTTGAAAGTGAGACATTTTGAAATGTCAGGCCAAATATTGGCTCATTTTGGATTTCATGAGAGCTACACATTCAAAAAAAGTTGGGACAGGTAGCAATAAGAGGCCGGAAAAGTTAAATGTACATATAAGGAACAGCTGGAGGACCAATTTGCAACTTATTAGGTCAATTGGCAACATGATTGGGTATAAAAAGAGCCTCTCAGAGTGGCAGTGTCTCTCAGAAGTCAAGATGGGAAGAGGATAACCAATTCCTCCAATGCTGTGGCGAAAAATAGTGGAGCAATATCAGAAAGGAGTTTCTCAGAGAAAAATTACAAAGAGTTTGAAGTTATCATCATCTACAGTGCATAATATCATCCAAAGATTCAGAGAATCTGGAACAATCTCTGTGCGTAAGGGTCAAGGCCGGAAAACCGTCAGCACCATCAATGCTGAAAGGTATATCCAAGTTCTAGAACAACATATGCTCCCATCCAGACGTCGTCTCTTTCAGGGAAGACCTTGCATTTTCCAACATGACAATGCCAGACCACATACTGCATCAATTACAACATCATGGCTGCGTAGAAGAAGGATCCGGGTACTGAAATGGCCAGCCTGCAGTCCAGATCTTTCACCCATAGAAAACATTTGGCGCATCATAAAGAGGAAGATGCGACAAAGAAGACCTAAGACAGTTGAGCAACTAGAAGCCTGTATTAGACAAGAATGGGACAACATTCCTATTCCTAAACTTGAGCAACTTGTCTCCTCAGTCCCCAGACGTTTGCAGACTGTTATAAAAAGAAGAGGGGATGCCACACAGTGGTAAACATGGCCTTGTCCCAACTTTTTTGAGATGTGTTGATGCCATGAAATTTAAAATCAACTTATTTTTCCCTTAAAATGATCAATTTTCTCAGTTTAAACCTTTGATATGTCATCTATGTTGTATTCTGAATAAAATATTGAAATGTGAAACTTCCACATCATTGCATAATGTTTTTATTCACAATTTGTACAGTGTCCCAACTTTTTTGGGATCGGGTTTGTATATCTAGTGTCGAGAGATCAGAGAGAAATGGCAGATCTGTGTCTGTTATTGACACTCCTGGGTTTTTTGGTACTAATCTTTCCCCTGAGGAGCTGTCGAGGGAGTTTGCGAGAAGTGTTTCTTTCTGCTCCAGGAGTTCATGCCTTTTTATTTGTTGTGTCGTTTGGCAGGTTCACAGAGCAGGAGGAAGACATACTGAAAAAAGTGAAGGAGGTGTTTGGTAAAGATGTGCTGAAGCATGTGATTCTCCTCTTCACATACGGGGATGAATGTATCAGAGAGAGAATACAGGCAGAGATTGATGGGAATAGTCTTGTCTGTAAAGTCGTTCAGAGCTGTCAGGATTATCATGTCCTCAATAACAGAGATCTGACTGACAGACAGCAGGTCAGGGGTCTTCTGCAGAAGATTGACATGATGACAGAGAGGAATCAGGGCTACTACACCAATGAGATGTATGAATGGGCACAAAAGACCTCATGGAAAACATTGTGGGAAATTTGATAATAGCCATTTGAGACAAATATTGGCTCCGTACACAAGACTCTAAAGAATATAAGACTTATTGATTTATTTCATAAAACATGGCTAAATATAACCTAAATGTGGGTGACAGTCTACTCTGCTTATGAGGGGAAATCATGTATCAGAGCAAAATGAGAAATTAATGAATTGATGTAAGAGAAGAATTATCTGTGTGTGAGTTGAAAAGTTTGGTTACACTTTATTTTAAGGTGTCCTTGTCACACGTTACAATAATAATTTCATGCAAGTAACCATAAGCCAAACCTTAACCATATACAGTAAGTACATGTAGTTAATTAATATTACCTTAAAATAAAGGGTAACCAAAAGTTTATTATATTTTAGCTGCATTGTACTTTCACATATTTTAAAAGATGGATATTAAATGTTAAAACAGATCATATTTGTTTCTCAAACAGAACAGGTATACAAGATACTTTTATCTTTAGATGTTTCATTTATTAAAAAGTGTCTCGTGTAAATAGATCCTTTCTGAACTATGACTATATATAAAACAGTCTTACAACATGACTTAATGAATATTCAGCCAGCACCTATTAACAGCATTTTCTGCTCATGTGCATTATGCATTATGCCTATTAAATCATTAGAATATAACTTTTCTGTAAGAAACATTTTAGAAAATATTCTTAAATATGATTTAATAACTCTGTCAAAAGGTTACAGAAAATAATCTGCTCTGTTACTCTACATATGTGCTCTTAGTTTTTTTAAGCTTTGTGGTTTTTATGCTCAGTGGACATTTCCTTCAGAGTGTAATTTTCATACATGTACCGATATGTTTATGGATATGTTTCACTATACCTATTCAAGTCTGACATATACTGACAAATGCATAACATCTATTTAATAATAAACACTGATAAGAACTTATTGTAATGTCACTTTATTTATTCTTTTTATTCCTTTTTGTTATTTTTGTAGAAACATTTGGACTCAGAAATTATTAGTGAATTTCACAAAATATAACAATAAAAATGACCAGTGACAGTGAAATATAGCTGCAAGCAGCAATTGTGGAGCCGAGCACACCAGAGGAAGAATGAGGAGCTAAACATGACAGCGAGCATCAGTCCAACTGCAACAACAAGTCATTAAAGACATTTTAAGATGATTTCAGTCAAAATGGCTGAAAAATAACAAATGAAACCACTAGTAATATGATTTATTTGTTTATCACCTTTGACTAACAGGTGGCGTAGTTACCAAATTGATCTGGTGTGGTCAGTGTGAGGTGATGATGACACACGTTTAGTGTCAGTATGTCAACATTTAGCAGAGATATAGCTTCAGATGCAGTTTAGCTCTTTTCCAGCAAATCAGTGGATGTGATAAATGAAAACCTTGAAAAAATGAATAGTCAAATTTGGTGAAAATCAGACCAACAGTCTAGGAGGAGTTTGAAAAAAGTAGGTTTTAATGAAAATCAAAATGGCAAACATGAAGTTTGGATAATTATAGCATAATTGGTATCAATGTTCTCTGCATGATCCAAGGAATCTATTAAGACCAGGCTCATGACAATAGACAAAAATCATCAAAAGCTGTTACATTGTTTATTTTTATATAATTAGCATTTTTTTTAATTAAACGTTTAAGTATCTGCAGGGCATTAGGCTGATGACACTTACAAAGTTTCATGATGATGCACCAATGCATTCATAAAATATGGCATTTTATGACAAACATTCTTAAATGTTTCTTAAATGACAAATAACTTTATGTATATTAATAATGGAAGTCATTGTTTTTGTGTGTGTGTTGTGGTGCTTGTTGTTGCATAAGGTTTACTGCTGTCTGTGAAACAAATTACACCTTGGGGATAATACATTTGACTATGACTATGAGTTACGCAAAAATAGCGATTTTCATATATCCCGTCCCGACCACTATAGCGTGCGGTAAAATGATACAGGTAGCCTCAAGTCATGATTATTATAACACAAAAAAGTTAGGTCTGTCTGAATACTCTAAAATGTTGCTTTTCATCTAATGTCAAATAATAGTGTCAGTTGTTTGCCATTTAAAAACAATCCATGCAGATAAAATCACACCTGGGGCAGACTTCACCAATAAGCAAGGTAAGCAGCCCCTTAGAGCCCCAGGGAATCAGGGGCCCATCTGATACTGGCTAAATATATTTGCAGTTGAGGAATGTTGCCAATCACACACATATCCGCTGATTTATTGAATCAATGACCAGAAGTGTTTAAGCTAGAATCCACTCACTGCTCAAGCTGCAGAGTTTTTGTCAAGTGCTGAGTTCTGCGAGGTCGGGAATCATTTCATTATAACAAAGTTCAACACATTCAAAGTATACACATTCAAACACAGGTCAAGAAAGCCAGGAAAAGACTGTATCATCTGCGACAGCTGAGGAAATTCAGGGTCTCACCAGCTATCCTGAAAACTTTCTACTCAGGGGCCATAGAAAGTGTACTGACTCAGTGCATCTCAGTGTGGTATAATAATGCCACAAACCAGGACTGCAAAGCTCTACAGAGAGTCGTGCACTTAGCTGAGCGCATCTCAGGGTCTACACTCCCCTCTCTGCAGGGCATCTACCTCAAACGCTGCAAAAGCAGAGCTGCTAAAATAATCAAGGACTCAACTCACCCCGGTAACCATCATTTCAGTTTACTGCCATCTGGCAAGCGCTTCAGGAGCATGATGGCAAAAACATTTCACTGCTCGTTATATTCTGTATAATTGTGTATGTGACGAATACAAAATCTTGAATCTTGAAAAGTGTAGATACGATATAAATAAGAGATTCATTGTGCAGTGTAGAGAGCTTATTAACAGAACGTTGTGAGATCGTAACGAGTTAAAATGAGTGACAGCTTTTAGTGACTATATGAGATATATGTGCTATTTGCTCGCATTCTATGCTGTACGAGAACTGTATAAACTTGTATAAACATGCAAATGCAATGACTGGAGATTTCCACGTGTGTAAATATGCCACTTCATATCACGCAACTTCTGCAAAGATTAATTTTGTTAAAACTGGTTTCATTTGTTTGGTAACAGCCTAAATGTCATATTATTCTAATTGACTGATTAAATGTAACAGTTTGACTCCAAAGATGTACACTTTTAGAAACAAATTGCTTTATTAAAGGTAAAATTGCCCATAAAAGGTAAAAATCTATTTAAACTTATATGAAAATATGAATTTATATCACTGATGTGAACTGAGCACACAGAATATGAAGAATCTCAAAAACTGCAGCTGTCCACAGCAGTCAGACATCAGCGCAATAACACACTTTGCTAAATATCGTCTAATCATCATTATCGAAAAAATCTTGATAACACTTTGTTTTCAATATTGCACACCCTTATGCCTAACAGCTTTCCAAAGACCACTTCAAGAACTAAAACAACCTGTTTAATCCATATACTGGCAAAAAAATATTACAAAATCAGTAATATATATGGCAATTTTGGAGAATGTTTTTTTTCGTGAGTGTCACGGAACAGCGTGGTAGCCCGTGGAAAGAATGGAGATCTGGGTCCAAATGCAGGTAAGCTTCTTTAATTTATTAAATCAAAAGCCAACAGGCAAAAACAAAACAATAATCAGGAACGGGACACCCCAGACGGCAACGTAGTGCTGGTGTCCCGAATGCACGAAACCGAACGTAATCGGTACAATAACCAACACAGACAACTACAAACACATACCCAAGTGAGTGCGGGTAAGGTAATCTAGCCAGACAGAGGGATGGGGGTGAGATGTATAAATAGTCCACAGATTAAGACCAGCTGGGAGTGATGAGTGGGTAAACAGGTGTGTGGAGTGAAGTTGATGAGTCCAGGAGGAAGGGAGGTGGCGCCCTCTGGCGATGAGAAGGAGGACGCCGGGCCTGGACTCCTGACACTACCCCCCCTTAAAGGAACGGCTTCCAGACGTTACCAAGCCTCCAACCAAGGGAACGGCAGAGCGGGGGCGGAGTAGGGGAAGGGATGGGGGGGCCAGGCCCATGTAGTGGAAGAGGGCCGCGAGGAAAAGGCAGCCAAGGGTGCCAGGGCGGGGCACTCAGAGCAGGATGCCGGGGCGGGTCCGGCAGGGCAGGAGGCCAGGGCGGAGCTAGTTGTTTGGCCGGAGCTGGCGGGGCCTCCTGGCCAGCAGAGGGCTCTGGAATGGACTCTGTTGGCTCCCGAAACGGAGCGGCCTCTGGAGCGGACTGCGTGGGCTCCCGGAACGGAGCGGACTGCGTGGGCTCCCGGAACGGAGCGGACTGCGTGGGCTCCCGGAACGGAGCGGACTGCGTGGGCTCCCGGAACGGAGCGGGCTCTGGAACGGACTGCGTGGGCTCCCGGAACGGAGCGGGCTGCGTGGGCTCCCGGAACGGAGCGGGCTGCGTGGGCTCCCGGAACGGAGCGGGCTGCGTGGGCTCCCGGAACGGAGCGGGCTGCGTGGGCTCCCGGAACGGAGCGGACTGCGTGGGCTCCCGGAACGGAGCGGACTGCGTGGGCTCCCGGAACGGAGCGGACTGCGTGGGCTCCCGGAACGGAGCGGACTGCGTGGGCTCCCGGAACGGAGCGGACTGCGTGGGCTCCCGGAACGGAGCGGACTGCGTGGGCTCACGGATTGGAGCGGGCTCTGGAGCGGACTCCGTGGACTCACTGAACGGAGCGGACTGCGTGGGCTCCCGGAACGGAGCGGAATCCGGAGCAGACTCTGTCAGCTCGCCTGTGGGGGCGGACACCGCCATCTCGGAGGAAACATCCGCGAAATCCACTGCCTCGCGAAGAATGTGGGCGGGCACCGCCGCGTAGGGAGCCTCGTGAGCGGTGTGAGCGAACACCGCCATCTTGGAGGAAACATCCGCGAAATCCACTGCTTCGAGGGGAATGTGGGCGGGCACCACCGCGTAGGGAGCTTCGTGAGCGGTGTGAGCGAACACCGCCATCTTGGAGGAAACATCCGCGAAATCCACTGCCTCGTGAAGAATGTGGGCGGGCACCGCCGCGTAGGGAGCCTCGTGAGCGGTGTGAGCGAACACCGCCATCTTGGAGGAAACATCCGCGAAATCCACTGCTTCGAGGGGAATGTGGGCGGGCACCACCGCGTAGGGAGCTTCGTGAGCGGTGTGAGCGAACACCGCCATCTTGGAGGAAACATCCGCGAAATCCACTGCCTCGTGAAGAATGTGGGCGGGCACCGCCGCGTAGGGAGCCTCGTGAGCGGTGTGAGCGAACACCGCTGTCTCGGAGGAAACATCCGCGGATTCCACTGCTTCGAGGGGAATGTGGGCGGGCACCACCGCGTAGGGAGCTTCGTGAGCGGTGTGAGCGAACACCGCCATCTTGGAGGAAACATCCGCGAAATCCACTGCTTCGCGAAGAATGTGGGCGGGCACCGCCGCCTCAGGAGATCCGTGAGCGGACGCCACCATCTCGGGAGCTGTGTGAAGGGGCACCGCCGCTTCGGGAGCTTTGTGAGCCGATGCCGCCATTGACTCCACTCGGAACGCTGAACCGCTCAGATGCAGAGCCAGGTTGAGGTAGTCCTCCAGCAACTCCTCGGGGTTCCAGTACGGCATCCTGGATTTGAAGGGCTCGGACAGGCCCCCCCAGAAGAAGACCAGGAGGCAGGTCTTCTCTGTCGCCGATCGCCGAGCGACTTCCCAGAAGCGCCCGGCATACTCCTCGATGCTCCCATCTCCCTGACGGATGTTGGTGAGCTTTCCTGCTGGACCCATGTTGTGCTGGCTAGATTCTGTCACGGGACCGCGTTGGAGCCCGAGGAAGAAACGAGATCTGGGTCCAAGTGCAGGTAAGGTCATTTTAATAATAAACTCAAAGGCCAACAGGCAAAAACAAAACAATAATCAGAAACGGGACACCCCAGACGGCAACGTAGTGCTGGTGTCCCGAGCGCACAAACCGAACGTAATCGGTACAATAACAACACAGTAAACTACTAACACATACACAACTGAGTGCGGGTAAAGGTAATCTAGCCAGACAGAGGGATGGGGGTGAGATGTATAAATAGTCCACAGATTAAGACCAGCTGGGAGTGATGAGTGGGTAAACAGGTGTGTGGAGTGAAGTTGATGAGTCCAGGAGGAAGGGAGGTGGCGCCCTCTGGCGATGAGAAGGAGGACGCCGGGCCTGGACTCCTGACAGTGAGTATTTATTTTCATGAAATGGCTGTATAAACATTACAAAACATTACATAACGAACGTTATACAGTGGCATACATTTTCACTGTGGAAACACAAATAATATATCTTCAATTTGTTTGTTCTTTAAACAAATCCTTGCTGTAAAATGTCCGAAACAAAATGGCATGGATTGTTTTTTGTTTATTTTTATTATGAAACTAAAAAATGTATCTATGCACCACCTACTGCATGTGATCGGAAAGAAGACATTTCTAACCAAAGCCTTTATGTTTTAAATAGAGTGCTAGCCATTGTTTACTGCATTTTATAAGCGGCATGCCAGTTTTATTTACAAATTCAGACTTTTATTGAGGGGTGTTATTTTGTTTATTACTAATTGCCACTGAGCCTTCTAAATATTTTCAGCAGAGCAAATTATATTTAAGCAAAATAGTTTGACTAAATGTATATTCTTAGAAAATACTGAATCAGTTTTACATAACTGAATGAAACGTGATGTACTTCCACCCACATCTATAGATCATTTATAAGATGGCAACTAGAGATGCGGCTGAAGAGAAGTCATCCTCTGCTCTGCATTATCGTATTGTCTTACTGGGAAAAGTGCTACTGGATACACCATCTTGGGAAGAAAATGTTTCCTTTCAAAGTTAAGTTTTAAAACTGTAACACAAGAAGTTAAATGTGAAAGCATTCCCAAAGATGGAGTGACTCTTACAATCTATGGCACTATTGACACAATGATAGAGCAGAATGAAGGATACTACACAAATGACATGTTTCAGTATGCACAGAAATCTAGACATGGTGAAGAACAAGAGGTAAGCTTGATTAAGAGAATGAGAAAGAGTAATTTTGTTACTAAAGCTCAAATGTTACTTTCACTAGCTAAAAGCATTATTGGACTTATAAGTAAGGTGAAAGTGACGTGTACTACAGGACATAAATGTTATATATAGTTATGTCACTGTCTCATGTTTTAACATGTTTCTGATCATGAGTTTTATGTTCGTACCCTGATGTTAATCTCTCCTGTAGAAAGTGTCTCCCTTTGATATGCGGACTCTTCCAGTCCTGTTAACTTTTTGGACAAAATAAACCTTTTTTTTATTACATTTTTAATATGTGTGTGTTTGTGTTTTGTGGGGAATGTGGCTGTATCTGTATGATTAGCAGCTGTGTGGCTGATAATCAGCTGTGATTACTCTGACTGAATGAGGGCATCATGAATGCCGATCGGCCATTATGGCCATTATATGGCCCATATCTGTATTAATTATCATCTGTATTACCCCGCACATCAGTGTGTCATTATTGACTATTAACAGCAATCAGTGTGAATGTCTGGCCATATCAGTGTATGTCTGGCAATCAGAGTATGTATGCGGATATGTACTACATACAAAGCTATTTTTTTATTGCCTCAAATTAATCTTATTGTATTTTTTGTGGTCAAATAAATCACTTATATGATGTCTAAGATTCTGTCTATAATAATTGTATAATTGAAAAACATGTAGTGGTACGTATAATGACTAAAATATTTTAATAGTTTGTTGAACTCTTCAATATATTTGGTAAATAAATATTTGTCCTCAAACGTGGGGGGGGGGGGATATATATAGTCTCAGGAAAATTGCATTTTTCATGGTATCATCTTCAGATTTGAAATATAAACTCATGAGACGTGTGACTTTCAATCATTATTTTTCTGGATTGCTCCAGGACTTATTTCATGTATTTTTATATTAAATAATATATTTTTTTTTATTCAGTGTGGTACACCTTTTTCAAGGCACTTCAGTCTCTATAACTTTTTATCATTTCGAACATTATCAACTCTGGATGATGGATAGTAAAGCCCAAAGGGTCTTCTTTGCAAAGACATCAAAATTGTGTGTGTAGCACACTGAAGTCAGCACCTGTTATACATTTAATTTAGGTAGGTCTTTTTCAGCTGTGAGTCCCAGATTGGGGGTGCTGGTTAACAGGTTAAATCCTCCTCATCCTCAGACTGTACCGATCTGTACCGATTATCAATAGTTCTTAGGGCCCTACGGGGTCCCCCCTTCGAGCCACTACATTCGGCCGAACTACGCCCTTTGTCACTGAAAACCGCTCTGCCATTGGCACTAGCATCGGTCGAGCGAGTGGGTGACTTACAAGCACTGCCAATCAGTGCTTCCTGTCTGGAGTTTGGGCCTAACGACTGTAAAGTCGTCCTCAAGCATAGACATGGATACGTTCTGAAGTTGCTCTCAACTCCGTTCAGAGACCAGGTTATAGAGGCCGCTTTAAGTTGGTTACCAAGCAAAGACTGTCCTGCTGGATTTATTGCTATTGCCTTGGCTTATGCCTCAGAAGGTTTGCAATGCCCCATAGGTCTGAGGGCCCACTCCACTGGAGGAATGGCCTCCTCCTGGGCTTGGTCCGGTGGAATCTCTATTGTGAGGTATTTGCGTCCTCCGGCTGGTCGTCACCATCCACGTTTGCCAGATTTTACAGCCTAGATGTCCCTGCTCTCCAGGCACAGATTTTATTGGCTTAGATTGCTATTTCTCCCTACGGTGGAAATAGCTGTGTCCAAAAGTCCTCAGCTCAGCTATGTTAGCTCATGTTCTCTAGGGGCGCTTAACTTAAGTGCACCAGAACTGGGCTCGCAGAGCGGCTTAGTCTGCTTCTGCTCATAGCACGGCGTGATTTGATTCGTTCCCCATACACCCCAACGCTCTGGTTACTGACGTATCATCGGTTCCCTGAGATAAGAGAACGAGCGTTATGTCACTTGCCGGCTATAAGCTGAACACAAATCGATGACTATTGCTTCAGTTGAATTATTCTGATGAAATGGCACTGCGAGCTGACTTATATATACATCGGAGCCGCCCTTTCCGGCAGGCTAAAGCGAAAATTTGGTTTGTGCAGCTACACAAACATGAACAAATCAGGCTTCAGTAACAGAGTAAACAGGAGTTTATCCCCATACACAACGCTCGTTTCCTTATCTCAGGGAACTGGGGTTACCTTAGTAACTGGGGCGTTTTCTGAGGAAATATGTCACATTTAACACTTTCTGTTAAACATTGATTGTTTCAAAAATCATATATCATGAGCATAGATTTATTTTCCTGCTGATAAAATTAAACTTGGTTTACTAAAAGTGTGATATAAATTTGCAAGCCAACATTGATAAATAGTTTTTTATCCCAATCATGTCTGTTTAATGGCTGCTTTACTTCATTTTATGTTTAGTTTCATTACTATGATCAAAAACACAGCTGTCAATCTTTGAAATGCATGTGAAATATCCTATTTAACATCTGACACCAACTGAAACATTAACGTTCTCTTCATTATTTCTTTGTTTTTACAACATGTGTGTGTGTGTGTGTGTGTGTGTGTTATTCTGTCTCTGACAGGTATTACCTTCATAATGCTTAAAGTGTTTGAATTAATGTTTAGATGCTCTTTCTCAGCAAATGGGTGTGTTAAGCAGTTTCAGAGATTGAAAACACAAATACAAAGGTGTTGATTTGCACTTGATTGACAGGTTCAACGCTTCTGCTCATACATTGCACTGCAAGTCTTTTCTTTTCTTCCAGTAAATCACAGGCTTCTGTGAATTATATTGTTACGTAACCACTCAGAAAACCTGTGGTTTTTGTTAAGACTTTCTTAAGAGCTAATCTGAACAACTTGCAGTTAGACTCAACTTTCTTTCAATCTCAGATCTTTATGCTGACTTAAAAAATGTATGGGAAGTCTTAAAGAAAATAAAAGAAGAGTTGACTAGATGAGTTTATGCAAAATTCAGAAAACATTATTTCAAATGCAGTGAACATTTATGATGACTTGCAGAGGAAACCTGTATATTAAGTGTATAGCAAGACTCTATTTCAGGTGTATTGAGAAGCACACAAGACACTCGAGGAGAAATGTCTTCCATCAGAATTCAGCTCGAGCAAAATATCAACTTTCACTTTCACTTCTGGGTCATGTGACGCTGTTTCTCTCCGGTAGGAGGCGTTGTGACTCCGAGATGGCTTACAAAGGATTGCAATGGTTATTGTCATATAATTTATTAACATTAAACGGTTTTTAACAGTGTTGTGAACCGTTCACAGCTGTTTTAAATCATCAAACTAAACCTAAACGTATTGAATGAATTCGTTTAGTTATTCTGACAGTTGACAGATCACTCATTTGCTGAATCCCTATAAACACTGCCTGGTTTGTGTGTGTGCGTGCGTGCGTGCGTGTGTGTGTGTGTGTGTGTGTGTGTGTGTGTGTGTGTGTGTGTGTGTGTGTGCGTGTCGCGCATGCGCACAGCTGCCCTCTTTTAATTGTTCACTCATCCACAACCTCAAAAGGGAAATTTACCTTCCCAGACTTCGGTCTCGTGAAGCAGCGTGTGTGTGTTTAAATGATTTTGTTTTCAGACGTGTTCTGGTAACGTGTTTCGTTAGAAGTGTTTTATGAGAATATGAACTCATCTGTTGGATTTGTTTACGCTGAACTTTATTCTTGACAGATGGTGCTGTTTTAAGCAGTATATAGTGTTTCTGTTGCTCATAAAAACGTTTGTGTAATATTACATTTAACTAACATTAATCTGTGATAAGGACATGCAAACACCGAGAGAGCAAGCATCACTACCGGGAGCAGAAAGTGTCCTTGACGTCTCCACTTTAAATTCAGCCCCGAATGCAAGCGGCTACTCTCTCCAGCCGGTGACAGACTAGTTCAACACAACAAGCCTCTTATTTTCCGGCCACGTGATCTGTTCTCTCGCACAGCAGAGATCGCATGCTCCTCCATTGCTGTGGGAATGTTAAAATGTACACTACATGTGAATCATGTCGTCTTCAAGTACCACACCAGACCAAAATGGTAAGTGTGGAGTTTTTTTCCCCGAAATATGTTTATCCGAAATCTGTGATTCTGTTTCATCGTTGTCAAATAGCCTCCTGTTTTACTTTCATTTCGTGTTTACACATCTGAACAAATAATTGATATATATACCTTAACAGATAATAACTATCTTGTTATGTACATTTTAATCGTTTTTTTAGAGTGTGCAGAGGTAATAAAAACATTTGTACAATTTTCATATTGATGAAGCGGCATACAGTCTGAAAAATGCCGGGTTAATAACAACCCAACTACCCAGCCATTGAGCGGTTTAGCCCAGCGGTTTCTACATAGTGACTACAGCTCTTGCTTAAAAAAATGAATAGGACATGTTTAATAAATTAACATTAATAAGCTGAATAAATAACAATTAAATAATACACTTTTATGTTTAGTTTGCTTATTAATAAATGTCAACCTTTTTGATTATTATTGATGTCTCTAGTAATTATGCATCTGGTTTTTAATATCCAATCTATTTTATGTTAATTTTAAGCTAGCCATTTAGTACTTTTTTTAAACAATAGTTGAGTTAAATAAAACTACCCAGAAGGTTAGGTTAAACATGTAACATTTAAACCAAATTGTATTGTTTTTAACCCAGCATTTTTTAGACTGCAGTCTCATATTTTGCTATAACCCAGAACCAAAGCATGAATGAGTGAATAAACAAACAAACAGATTTAAACTGGATTAGTGAATTAGTGGCTTTCATTTGTGACTTTGAGACTGTTATTACAGCAAATTTAAGTTCTTAAAACCTTGCTTTTTCTGCATCTTGGTAGCCTACCCTGTTTTTAAATGCTAACAATTATTTCTCCAAACCATTTTAGCTCCCAGTGATGTTCAGACAAGGACAAGAGGTGATAGCTTTGACCATAAACGTCCAAATTGTAAGTATATCCTCAACATACAGTATTTTTCTCCCTCCTTTCTGGATTCATGTCATTTGAATTCATGTATTGTAGATGAAACATAGTCCCCACTCACTAAAATCTATCTTGTTTATTTATTTGTTTGTTTATGTGTGTATTTACTTATTTATAATTAGTGATCACATTCTGCATGTCACATGTTTTATTTTATTGCTCAGTTTCCTTGAGAAGGATGGTTTTAGTTGGGAGGACTGGAGCAGGTAAAAGTTCCTCTGGAAACACCATCCTGGGCAAAAAAGTCTTCAGAGCTGCGAAAAGTGCTGCATCTGTCACTAAAGAGTGCTGGAAAGAGACTGGAGAGGTGGCTGACCATCAGATGATGCTGGTCGATTGTCCAGGCATCTTTGACACTACACTCTCAGAGAAAGAAATCATAAAGGAGATGAGTAAATGTATAAACATGACAGCACCTGGACCTCACGCTATTATCCTGGTCATTAAACTGGGTCCATACACAGAAGAAGAGAGACTCTCAGTGGAGAAGATCAGAGCCGTATTTGGAGAAGAAGCAGATAAACACACCATCATCCTCTTCACTCATGGTGATGAACTTACAGAAAGCATTGAAAAAACACTGAGTGAAGCACGACATGATTTAAAACATCTCGTGGAGTCATGTGGTGGACGGTATCATGTGTTTGACAACACAAAAGTTCATGATCGCAAACAGGTTTTGGAGTTTCTGGATAAGGTTGATAACATGTTGCACATGAACGCGGACAAATATTACACCAGTGACATGTTTCAGCATGTGGAAGAAATGCTTAGAGACAGAGAAGAGCAGCTTAGAAAAGAATACAGTCGGATGATTCAGGAATTAACAGCCACATTTAATGAAGAAAAGACCACATTTGAAGACACCATTAAAAAACTGAAAGAATCCGGGCAGGAAAAAGACCAGAAAATTAAAGAGTTGGAAGAGGAACTGAAACAGAAGGACAGAGATTTTAAAGAGTTTAAGCGTTTTTATGATCAGAAATACAGGGCTGTGAGACAGGAGGTGGAAGAGACACAAGTGAAAGAAAACATGCCAGTGATCAAAAGACAACTACAAAAGCTTCGTGTCTGAGTCTCACAAACATTTATTTGTATTCTTTCTTGTTGAAGATTGATCTTAAATGTGATTCTTGTATTCATGCAGTGTATAGTATGGCCAGCGTGTAGTGCATTGGGTGCAACAGTAATGTCATCAGAATGATGCAAACATTTATTTTACATAATGTTGGAGCAAAAGATTGCCAGTATGCAGAGGTGTAAAGAGTACCTAAAAACCATACTTGAGTAAAAGTACAGATACCTTACAGTGACAATTACTCCGTTACAAGTTACAAGTCACCAATTCCAAAACAACTTGAGTAAAAGTATTAGAGTATCTGATTTTAACAGTACTTAAATATTTTACTCATACTAAATATAGGCTCAAAGATGCACAATTCAAAGAGACATGCCAGTCAAAATCTGTAACGTTGTGGAGAAGCTGGGAAAACAGGCAGAGGCAAAGATCTATCGCAGGCATTTCATGGAAAAACTAGAACAAACAATAAGCCAATAACCACAGGAAAACAGACAACATTACTTCAATGACTCACAAAGAACTAAAGAAAGAATAGGCCTGTATACACAGTATACAGGAGGCTAACAAGCTGAACAAGATAAGATACAACTGACTACAAACACCACGGGAGACAGGAAGTGACATAAAAGTCCAAGACATGGCACACAAAAACAAGAAAGAGCTGATTTGTGAGGATAGCAATCACACTTATTTTCTAAAATCAAAATAAAACTGAACACCAACAAAAAAAAACAATAACCTTCAAAAAGGTCTCCGCAGTATAAAGGATAAATTAAATAATGTTAAGTAAAATGTAAAAGTTAAAGTCTTCTTGCACTGGATGTGCTGGTTTCGGCTGCAGTCATGTCTTCATCTCATATATAAAACACATGTGATGCACAACTGCTTGCTAAGGAGCTTGCATTCACGTGAAGTAGCGTTGTTGACAAGTTTGGGTGGGTAAGGGCAAAATGCACAAGATATAGTACTTTCAGTTTCCTGTAGTTAGTGATATCACATCTTTTGTAGCATAAATAAACTGCTGCAGAAAAGCTAGATACCATGCAACATGTAATGTGTAACCGCAACACTCATTACAAACGTATTGAAGTAGAGAGTAAAAGTTGCTAATATCTTTGATACTCAGTACAACTACAAAGTATCCGAAAAGATACTCAAGTAAAGTAATTAGTTACATTTACTCAAGTACTTTACACCTCTGGCAGTATGTAGACTTTTTTTCTAACAACGTTTTTTTCTCTGCCTATCTACACATTAGTGTTTAGCTGCAGTGCTATTTGTTATATACACTATGAAAATATTTTTCATGTAATGAACCATTTTAATGACAATGATGATCACACTGACATTCTAAGAATTAAAATTTCTAAAATGATGTAAAACTGAAAAGGTTTCATACCAACATTAAACAGCATGCTAACATAATGTTATTAATTTCAATTTCTTTTTCAACATTGTGTGAGTTTATGTTATATAATGAAATTATGATATAGACTAAGTTCAAGCTGGTTTAATAATCTCATAACTCAGTTGGGACAAATGAAATGACTATAGCATCAGTTTCAATGGATTCCTCACTGAAAGCGGTTCAAAGGCGTTGGAAAGCGTGAATATGCACCACTGGACCAAATTGTCGTTTGTTGATTTTTTTTGTGCCCCATTAGGCTTACAATTGTTTGTTTGATTGCATGGACATTAGGGGTGTGCAATATTAACAAAAATAATATCTCAATATCTCTGTGTGGTGATCAGTTCACACTGATAGAAATTAATATTTTATGGGAATGTTCACTTTTATAAAGCCATTTTTTCTAAAATCGTCCATTATCTTTTGAGTCAAATTCTTACATTTAATCAGTAAAGAATAATAAGACATTTGGGCTGTCACCAAGCAAATGAAATCAACACAGAAGCTGCATCTGAAATGACATATAGATGTATTTACACACAGGTTAATACAAGACATAAATGCATTATCTGAAATTACAAATGCATTAATAATGTTTTGATGTATTAAACATAAAACGTTGAATACTGATATTTGAAATTATTTAAAACATGAAAAAAAAAAAAAACATTATCAGTGACTGTTAATAAGCGGGTCATTGTGATTGAACCGAATCGTTTTAACGGGGGATTCATTCAGGAACGAGATGTTGCCCAGAGACGCAAAACAGTGGGACTGTTTGGAATTATTTCTGTCGGCATAACATGGTGCCTACAACGTAAGTCTCTTAATGTTAACTTCTTGTTTATTGAGCTGTTGTAAAAAAAATATATATCTCATTTGCAACCATGGTCATTTTGGGAGAAAACGGCAGTCTTTGTGTGAAATTGATTAACTATGTGATGTGGTATAAATATATAGATTTTCTGCCCCCATGTCTTGAATTTGTGATTATTCTGAATGCATTTAATAGACTGAATCATGCACTGAAAGAACGCACTCTAAATGCGCACGCGCATGCACCAGGGGCGAGGCCAGAAATGTTTAAGTGGGTGGGCAAGGTGCATGTAAGAAAATACAGCACGAATGTTCAATGCACAACACTAATAAAACATTAATTAACATTCATTTTAATTTAAACATTTACTAACAGTTACTAATAGTTAATTTATCTGTTTACATTCGTACCCGAGCTAACAAAAAGTTGTAGCCTATTTGTATTAAATAACCTTTAAAAAGGTTAATTAATACTGTAACAAATGTATTTCTCGTAGTTAATGTTAGTTAATGCATTACCTAACGTACGTTTATTGTAAAGCATTACATTAGTCTGAGACGACGGAGCTTTGCGGATGATCTTATGATCAAGGGTCTCTGTCAGGAGAGTAAATGAATACCGCAGAAACGTGCGCAGCTGCAAATATACAGTTTGTTGTGCAGAAGATGTAGCACATCGTTTATGTGTTTCTTTCTACAAAGGACGCATCTATTTGGCAGTTCAAACACTGTATCGTTGCTACTGTGATGCTTTAAACACGCTCATACGTTCCCATCTAAATCCATCACCCGGTGGTCTGGTTTCATTTGTTGGCGGACCGGATTCAGTGCTAAGACTTAAGTTTCATTTGGGATATCCAATATTTTTTAAAGATTGATTGAGGTTTGTTTCACTATTTTCAAATTCCACATTATTTTAAAACGTGCGCATTTTGCTGTTCTTACCTCGTAAACATAAATGTGGGTGGGTCTAACTGACACTGACAAATCATATTTTTTGACAAGCGTATGCAATGCACCTATAGAAAAAAGGAAAACTAATAAACCGTCTGTAATTGACCACCCGTAGCTTCGGCACTCTAGGGGTTTTGAATGATTTTAGCAAAATACTCCTGTTCTGTTGATTTGTGCTACCCTGCCAGATTTTGCTACCTCCCATTAAAACAGTGGGTAGTACAATTTAACAACAAATAATGCTACCTGTTAAATTATGTTTTATTAATGTGTACACTTACCACAACCTTAAACCTACCCTTACAGTAGGCTAATGTACATACAGTAATTACATGTTATATTCGCGGTTGTGGATAGAAGGGATACAGCTAGTTCCGGAAATGAACAATACATATTTTTCTACCTATTAGATTGTGTTTTATTAACGTCTACACCAACCCCAACCCTAAACCTACCATTACAGTAAATCAGATGCATTAAATATTGTTGTTCATCGTGAGAAAAGAATGCGATATTTGACCGAGGTAGGAGAATATGACGAGTAGGATAAAATGTCAGGACACCTGTTAATGTCTAATCGTACATTGTTAAAAGAACAATCAAGATATCATCGCTATCGCACACCCCTAAGATTCTTTGAAATATTGTTCCTTTCTCCCCCACTATCTTAATTATCATGATAACTTAAGAGCAGTGTAAAACGTATTGCTTAGAATCATTATAGTGTGTATATAGAGGAGAAATCTGCGCTACTTATTCTGTTTTTTTTTATGCTTCACACGAGGTTATTTTATAACAATATAAAAATAAACTGTCGCCATATTTTACAGGCAAACTTTTTTCTTCTTTTGGACCAGCCCTGCTTTACGTCACGCAGCGCTCTGGTTTTACTGCGTGCACGGAAGTGAAAGCAAAAAGGCTGTTGTTGTGTCGTTGATATATAGGCCTATATATATATATATACATATCATAGAAATCTGTCACAGTTGGATATAAGGTATGTATTACTTGTTTTACTCCAGCATATTGTAAACAAATCGGTACAGTAGTCTAAATAACTCCGCAGATGAATCATTTCTGTGAAATATGAAACTGTTTTTGCCTCTAGGCCTAGGTAAAACATTATTTGAAAGAAAAATTATTCGAAGATTATTTTTATTTTTCATGTAAACGTCGTTTGACATGAGGAAAGCAGTATACTCTTTTCGATAAATAAGCAGTAGGCTATTAATGCGGAAATGCGATGGACGCTAATGATTTATTTGTGAGGGCATTTAACAACAAACAAAAAAAATGACTTTTCAGAGATAGTATTTTAGCAACAGCTTAGTTCTTCATATTGCATTTTTTTCTTTCTTTCTTTCTTTCTTTCTTTCTTTCTTTCTGCATTTTTAAATGCTATTTTTTTCACATTTCCCCTTATAAATAGGCCTAAACACACACACAGTTTCATGTATTTCTTCAGTGTCTGTGAGGAACCACAGATGAATAGAGTAAAACAATTTAATAGCTAAAAACAATTTAGTGATTTACATTTCCATGTGCAGATATACATTTTCTCCCTCGTTGTCTGTTTAAGGTGGTCTGAAATTGACAACAAAATGCCAAATGGGTCCTCGCCTCCTCATTGTCATTTGGTTCTGCTTGGGCAAGTTGGAGCTGGAAAAAGTGCCACGGGAAACAGCATATTGGGACAGAAAACCTTTGAATCAAAAAAACGTTTAACGGCAGTAACACGGGATATTCAGAGTGGAAAAGTGACCATTAATGGATTGGATGTAAGTGTTTATGACACGCCTGGATTTTTAAATCCTGAGGTTCAGAGTGGATATATTGAGAGGCAATGCCAGACACTTCTACACTTGGATGATTCAGTCCCCTCTGTATTTCTATTGGTGATTAATACTGATAGATATACAGAACAGGAGATTAAAGCAGCTGATTTAGTTGTTACGTTTTTAGGGGACAAGCATTTGCAAAACACCTGGATTATCTTTACTAAAGGAGATGAGCTACAGAGTAATGATGTCACCATTGAACAGTACATGGAAGACTCAGAAGCTCTTCGGGTTTTGGTGCAGAAACTTAACAACCGGTATCAAGTTTTTAACAACAGACATGACCTAAACAACAGATCGCAAGCTGAAGAATTACTCCAAAAAATTAAGAGTATTAATATGAGTATTTGTAAGTATAGATTCTTGTGAAATACTGGATTATTGGCACAAATTGTTCTTTCTCACTGAGTAAATTGAGTACATCTCTTTATCTTGCAGCCCAAAACCAACTGAGCCACACAGCACATCATGGAGAAAAGAAGCAGATCCAAGGGGTAAGTGAACACATACATTAACAAACACATTACATTAATAGAATACGGACTGAACAAGATGTAGAAAAAAGATTTAAAGATTGAACACACTGCTGTCAGTTCTGTTCTATATGTTTTCTGATATTCCATAAAACAGCTGTTTTCTTAATAATTTCAGCTGTCCTTGAGTGATATGTAAACATTCTAAGTACATCATTAATGTATAAATGTTTAATTTGTTTAACCCATGCAGGACTTGTTATTGGTTACTTCATTTACTGGCCTGAAACCTCTTCTAAGTTCACTGTCTCATCTTGTCTCTGAATACAGTATCATATCTTCTATGAAACAACTGCATTCTCTGTTTTACAGGCAAAAGTGCTGCCAAACCAAGATCAGAGCCACTGCTCACGCTCTACAGGTAAGTGATAACAGTGACAAAGTCAAACGTTTCAAATCAGAATTGATCAAGTATTTAACCTTAGTTGTCAAGACAGTGAAGTTTTGATTATTATTTATTCATTTAGAATCAGGGAAATGTGAGACATTGATTTGACATGCTGGTGCAATGTGGAAAATGTGTAGAATTTAATGGGTTTCTTATATTTTTTCTTGCTTTGCAACAGCTACAGGGACTACTTCTTTTGACGAGAACAACAATCCTTCTCTTCGTAAAATATTGCTTCTAGGCAAGACTGGTGTTGGGAAAAGTGCAACTGGAAACACCATCCTAGGAAATGAAGTATTCAAGTCTGAAAAAGATTTCAATGCTGTAACTACAGAAAGTAGTTTGGAACGCACAAACATAAATGGGAAAAATATGTCTGTGATTGACACCCCCGGATTTTTTGACACAAAACTTGACACAAAAAACCTAGCTAAAGAGTTTGGAAGGAGTTTGTTTCTGGCTGAAGGAGGAGTTCATGCTTTCCTTTTAATATTTAAATATGGTCGGTTCACAGAGCAGGAGGCAGACATGTTGATGCGTGTAGAGACAGTTTTTGGGAAAGACGTGATGAAGCACATTATCATTGTCTTCACACATGGCGATGAATGCAATCTGGAAAAATTAGATTCAGGCATAAAAAATAACAAATTCCTGCCTGGTGTGATAAACAAATGTGGGGGTAGATATCATGTAATTAACAATAGAGACAGGAATAACAGAGAGCAAGTCAGTAAATTACTTCAGATGATTGACACCATGGTGGATGAAAATGGAGGAAAGTTCTACACCAATGAGATGTTGAAAATGGCAAATATGGGTTCATTGGAATATCTGTTACAAATATTAAAGGACTTTATTCAATGGGCAATAAAAATTTTGAGAGGGTCCAATAATGATAAACCAGAGCAGTTTATGCTCCTGCTCTCATAGTTTATTCCCACTGTAGACATAATGTTAATAAAGGACCATGTGTATTCAAATACTGCTCCCTTTTAAAATCCAAATGTACTGCATTGACATACTGTAGATTGGGGGGGGGGGGGGGGGGGGGGGGGGGGGTTAAGATGTGACACGTTTTTCAACTTTGGACAAAACACATAAAAAATAAATTATTTAGAATATGCTCAAGTTTTTGTTTCTTGTACTGCCTCTTTTTAATCCCAGAGGTCTTTTACTTTATACTGACACATAAAATCAAAAATCATAATGCATAATTATTATTTTGTTCCTCTGTGTGTTATTGCAATCATTATTTGTTTTGTAAATACTGTTTATATTTTGTAATAGAAAACACAACCAGCAAAACATTAATTTTTTCCTTACTGTTATGTATTTTTGTCCTCTGTTTTTATTTTCTTTTTTGTAAAAAAACTGACTAACAATAATTTTGATGAAAAATAGATACACTGACGAACAACACAGTTTATCAAATGCATTGATAATACTGATGTTTATAATGTACCAACACATGTCAATCCCTGAAAGATGATGAAGTTTGATGAAAGAAAGTGACATTATGTACATGTGCTTAAGAATAGTGAAATAATGAATGACCCTTACGGCCATTTGTCTGTACTGTATAATATATTATATTGCAACATTTCCTTTTATTTACATTTAGCTTTCTCATTTGCAAGCGGTTTCAGTTTGGTTTTGTGCCATGGAGGTTGTTGGTATTTATTGATAAAATGTTGACATTATTACAATAAACAGCTTAAATCATCTTGCTTTTGTTTATTTATTTTTTTCGTTATTTAATCAAAGGTATTTACAACCATGATAACAAATTATCTTCAAAATATGTATTTTTTAGTGAAGAAGACACAACATTGATCAGATTAAATCAATATAAACATATATATAACATTACATACAGTATTACGGTCAGTATATATTCATTACATGACCATACTGAGGATGACTTATTCATCATAACTTTCTGCAATGTTTCATGATTGTGGTATAAGCCATAACACCCCCCTCAGTTCCTCTCAATAATGTAGCTGTTAAACCCACTGGACCCAGAATATACACACTGTTTCCTCCAGCAAAACAGCCACACAAGACTCCAAGCACTTTCACAGTTTTCAGAAGTCGTTTTGTACATTTCCCAGTCTTCAGGCACTTGGTTTTCCATATATTTGTCCAAATGAGTCCTGAAGCAGCCCCTGCCAATGCTGATAAAACTCCCCCAGCACACGCATGTAGAAATGATTTGAAATCCCAAACATTGTCCATACTCACACAACCCAGTGCAAACACAATGATAACACTGACTGCATACAGGTATTCTGGCTTCAGAAACATGTTGAGCGATTGAGTCTCAAACATTTGTGAAGTGTAGCAGCTGTTCTCGTTTTCAGACACCATTCGTTGTATCTTCATCAGGAGTTTGGTGACCTGCTCTCTGTCGTTCAGATCTTTGTTGTTCAGTAAGTGAAATCTCCCTCCACACTCCTCTGTTAGTTTGGACAGCTCTGCGTTACGTCTAATGAGTTGATCGACTGATTTATTTTGAAGCTCGTCTCCATGTGTGAACAGCACTAATGTGTGTTTCATGGCGTCTTCACCAAACATCTGCTTGAATAAGAGCTGTTTTTTTGAACGGTGTCTGCATCTTGCTGAGTGAAAGTGTGTAAAGGGAAAACCAGGAGGATCGTGTTCACTCCTGAAGAGCACATGTTCAGTCCTCTCTTTAACTCCACATTCAGATCAATATCACTTGAATTAAAGAAGTTTGGAGAGTCAATTACTGTAACTCTTTTATTCAACACTTCAGTCGTGTGTTTATGGCATCTCTCAGTGATGGAGGTCAGGCTCTGCTCAGATGCAAACGTTTCTTCTCCCAGGATGGTGTTTCCCGAAGCGCTCACACCTGAACCGGTTTTACCGATCAAAAGAAGACAAAGCTTGTCGAAAGTCCGCTGCATCGCTGGAAAACACAAGAAATGCTGCGTATTTATTCTTTATGTTTTCAGATATTTCATTCTTAAAAGAGATTTAAAGTCACCAAAATATTCAGAAGTGTCTGTTATAGCTGTAATCGACGGCATCGCAATGTTAGCACATACCGGAGGCTTTTAAAAATTCATTTTTAAAAATGAATTAGACAATATTCATTATTGTTTAAATAATGAATATCGAGGAGTGAGAACCAGAAAGGCGTGAGTGACATTTCACCAACTTTACAGGAGAGCCAAAACTAACATTTCACCCTAGTTTGATCTGACTTTGTGTACTGATTTCAATTGTTTATAATACAAATAGTGCACTCGTGGATGACAGTACGTTTGCCCTTAGAAAAGCTCATTAAGAGCTTTCATTTGATGTATGTATATCTCCATTTCACCAAAATGTCACGCCTTTTTGATTCTCACCCCTCGTTACAATATAAACAATGAATACAAATTGTGTTATTTTTTTAGGACCTAGAAGCATCGACTTACCGTTGTTTGTTCTGTCTCGGTCCAAATAGTGTATTTGTTATACTTTATTATCGGTAGTGTGATCACAACACGGAGAGAAATGCAGCAGTATGTCGTTGCAAAATGGTGCACACTGGCTTCACTGAAATGGCTTCTGTACTTTCACTTTCGATTGACCCGCCCCACTCCTGAACTCACTCGAACTAGTAGCTTTATTAGCTAGCGATGAATTAGCTACTGAACAGTTGCTGCTATCATGAAAATATACTTATATGTAGGTGTAAAAATCTACATGTCATATTTAATGTCCTACATAGCAAAATGTATTACTGTGTGCCCCGTCTGTTTTGCGCATGCGTGCATGCGGTTCACTCGCGACAGCAAAATGGATATGTTTGCATGACTTTCTAGCATTTATAGATGAAGAATATGTCTGTGACTGTTACGCACTGATGAAAATACAACCTCCAAAATGCATTAAAAAGCACATATATTGACATGGTGGATCGATTGATCCATGAACGACATTGGGCTGCGTAAGAATAGCGTGTACATCAAATTATCTTTACTGAACCTGGATCAAATTAGTGAGATTGCGTGAGCTTAATTTTTATTTTCGTTTTTTTTATTATTGTTATTAAACCGCTTTTGCCCCAATTGACTTAAGTTATTTCAAGTCAGGTTGTGCACTTTAATCACTGCTTTTTTTAAACGGCTCCCTCTGTCTCTTTGTTTTGTTTTATTGTAGGCTTTAATAATGGTCATTGTCAAATACATTAATTTGTGTCGTACTCGCACTAAATAAGTTAAACAATAAATAAATTATAATAAATATGAATATAAAAAACTAATAATAAATTAAACAAATTAAATCAGCCATCTGTCAATTTTACCTCTGCCTCAGTCCGACTGTTATTTCAAAGTTCATTTGAACTAAATAAATTACGATAAAAAATGCTAAGCCTTTATAATTTAATAACCAGATACTGAAGCAGTCACGTGGTTTTCAGGCAAACAAAATGTGCGTTCGACTTTAAGCTGCGCTGCACAGAATGGTCAGTGTATGACATCAAAGTATCGCGAGAGCCATTCCAAAGCATAGGAACTCTCGCGATACTCTGTCATACACTGACCATTCTGTGCAGCGCTGCTTTAAGTCGAACACACCTAAAGCCTCTGCAAATGCCATAGCTCCTATACATTGCTTTACATTTACATTTATGCATTTAGCAGACGCTTTTAAAAGCGACTTACAATTGCATTCAGGTTATAAATTTTTTTGTCATTATGTGTGTTCCCTGGGAATTGAACCCACAACCTTTGCGCTGCTAACGCAATGCTCTAACCACTGAGCCACAGGAACATATAATGGCAAAAATTTTGTCCAAATGTCTAATGTCAAAAAAATGTTTTTCCAACACTAACTCGAACACAACATCACTTGCTTTTAACTGTAACATCAGTGAAACGTTAAAACTTACTCAAAGCAAACCTTTTGTTTTCTTTCAATTTCATGCCTAGTTCTTGGAAGAGAAAGAAAAACTGAGGGGTGTCCCCACTTGTTCAAGTTCAATTTACGATATGCAGTCTCATTTACAAACACGCCTAAAGCATTAACACGAGCGGCGCGTGAGCGGTGCAGAAGCGGTGTGTATGCTGAGCAGGAGTTGTTCTTTCATACTGGCAGCGTTTGTTACACACAGCTGAACCGCTGCTTGTACTGCAATAAAGACGAGTATCATATTTTCCAGCGTTCTCCTCTGAATACTGTGTCCCATGTGCTTTGATATATGATATGGCCAGCACACTCTGTGATGTGACCGTGTTCCTCTCCCCTCTGTCCCACACACATATGTAAATAACATATATTATATATAGGTAGTTTACACGATAAACCCGAGCCAAGTTTTCAAGTTGTGTATACGAAAATATTGCCAACCCTGTCAGGAAAAAATATGTCTGACCCGTCTCACATTTTGTATGAGTAATATTCATTTTTGCCATCTAACATAAGTTGAATATAGATTGAATTGGCTATATATATATATATATATATATATATATTTTTTTTTTTCAGTCTGTATAATTAATACATCAGAATTGGGGTTCAAATAGGTATCTGGCAAATAGAAAGGACTCACTATTCCAATGCACTGTAGCAGTGTATTTATGTATATACTGTTGTGTTTTGTATTAAGGTGTATCTATTGTATTGTTTGTTTGGTATTAATTTTCGATGTGAATTGATGTGAGACACACGCTGTGAAATCCTAGACAAGTTTTGGAAAGAATTCCAACAATAAAGTGTAATTGGATTGAATAATTGAATTAAAAAAAGTAATATTAAAGCAAACAAATGCCTTTATAGTTTTATTAATTTAACATATCTTTGACGTTTGGGCCAAAACTCGTGCATTTAATTTTTTCACATGGTGATTGTGAAACACGAAACACATCACTTACATGATTTTATGGTGAAATTTGTTATTTTTAATGTTAATTGGGTCAATTTTGATCAAGAACAATGCACTGTGACTTTAATTCAGCATAAGCGGCGCAAAAATAGACTGCTGCTCACTGCTTGCACTGCTGCTCACGCAACGCTCATACTACGCGCTGCCGCGCCGCTTCTGCGTGCGTGTGGTGTGAACGCTCTAATCTGTTAAACATGGGCGCCGAAAAAAATACGCGCTGTTTACGCGTGCAGGGTGAAACCGGCGTTACCCTAGTGGAAAAAAGTATACTAAGTATACTTGCACCCAGACTAATTGTAAGTATACTTAAAGTGTGTTAACGATTAGTTATCTTGAAGTGTGCTATTTTGGATAAACAATTTTTGTACTAAGTGTATTTTAGTTGTAATTAAATTATAGTAAAGTATAACTTTAAGTTTATGTTGTGTACTTTTTGATGCTAAATTGGAACAGCTTCGAGTATATTTAGTACACTTTAAGTACAGGCCTATTTACATGCTTCATTCGTTATATTAAAGTGTACTTTTGTTGTATTACAAGTACATAAAAAAATAATTATGAGTGTGTTAGAAACACACAAGCAATATACTATAAATGTATTATTTGAGTAAAAATATAAAAATGTCCCCCCCTAATGCTGAATCCACTTTTTTAAGGTCATTACAATAAATATGTAACTTCAATGACAGACAGAGACACATTATTAATAATTCATAAAATGGTTTTAGCATTGCAAAAAATTAAATGCACCATGTTTTTAAATAAAAAGAACGCTGAAAGAAAAACATTTTGTAACAGCAGCAACACACAAACTTCACTTTTTTGCCGAATTTGTATTTGCTTATACTTTATTTCAAACATGTAAAATAAAATAAAACAATACAAAACAATTTTAACTTATACATGTCCAAAAAAAAATATAGGAATTCTATAAAGAATTGCTCTGTTACATTTGCGCATGGTGGCCGCTCGCACATCAGATGCACTTGTGTGTGGAAACTCTGCAAGAACGGCATTTGTTAAAGTAAAAGAGGTGAGGTCAGAGGGCATGTTCATACAACTTTTTCTTTTTACTACATCAGACTGCACAGTACAGACTGTCAAACATACAGTATACTACAGAAGTGAGTACACCCATGTAGCATCACTATAAATCACGAGATACAACACTATTCGAGTTGAAAAGTATAGTATTTATAGAACAGATCAGGCTAAATTGTAATGTAGACACATGCCTTTTCTGTAAAGCTGCTTTGAGAAGTTGGTGTACTCTAAATAAGGGCACAACATGCAAAAGCAGCAGCAGTGCACTGACACTAGACTTGGTTGACATCATTTCTTTGTCTTCAAAGACAGTAAAAACATCCAGTGGGTTCCCTCGAGACGTTTCCTCTTCCTCCTCAACAGCAATGATGGGGACTGCTGCATTCTGCACCCGGTCAGGATCCTTTTTCTAAATGCATTAAAAAAAAAGTGTTAGTATGTGTCACAACAAATCATAAAATTAACCCTTGTGTGGAAAGACATATTTCAATTTTCAAATTTAAAAATAAAGGTGTGAAGGATCAGTGTAGTGTTTATTCAGTAGTGCGTGTGCTCATTTAAAACCCTGTAGTATTTCTCAAAAACGTGTAGTCATTTTCACAACATGTCTTCCAGAGCTGTCGGTCAACTGGGAAAAACTTTCAGGGGTGTATGAGCTGAAATTTAAATTTTCATTAATAAAACAACCAAATAAATATAAATAATAAATCAATACGCCTTGATACAAACCCAAAGCAACTTTTAAATAAGTGCAAGTGGAAATATAACAAAATACATTTTTGTTATCCATATTAAGAAAGCCTACTAGAACTAGAACTTTCAAGACCCAACTCTATTCTAGTGAAGCATAAAGACTCTGAAATTCTGAATCAAAAGCAAACTGAAATTTAATGTTTTTAATTATTTTAATACAGTCTGAATCAAAAATGGTGGCACAGTTAATTACATCTAACATCCGTGGATATCATGATGTCCTTCATGTGGTGTGAAAGAACCAGTATTTGTCTGGGCTGTGTATGCATGATCAAATTTCAGTCTAAAATATTGTACTGCTTTGTGCTGCTACGTTTATAAAAAATAGCAATTCATCCAAAAATGAAGACATATTCTTAAAAACCCTTTTCAGAATGTGATGGTTTACAACTGGCATAACACTAAAACCCATCAATTAAATCAATCTGAATTCTACTTACTTCACTTTAGGCCCGTAGTATTGCAGCTATCTTGTTGACTTTGACATCCCAGCACTCCATGCTGCCTTTGCTCTGAAAACATTGATTTCAAAAACATATGCAAGTATGAGTTTATTAAATAAAAAAACATGCAGAGGAAATATCAGTCTGAAATAGTGAATAGCGTTAGCAAAACAGCCATCATAAATGCTCCTCCAGCCACTTTGTTAACGTTACCGGGGCTTCGGCTGCATTAGTAAACTTAATTAGCATCACATGTGCTTGATGAAACTGATGAAGCGGATCATAAATAACGATTAACACAAAGTTTAAAACTATTGTAATATGGTGAATGAGTGGGTTTGTCTTACCTGTTGCTTTAGTTTCTGTAGCGCGAGTGTCGGTTCGGCAACGTTGTGTCCCTGGCCAAAAATAGTCACGGTAGGACGACATAAATATGTAACACAGTAACGTGACTTTCCTAAAAATGCATTCAGATACACTTGTACATGTCTATAGTTGTATGGGGTTGCATGTATAATTGTTACTTTGACTTTTAGTCTCGTGTATTTAAATATACACCCTGTTGCAATTCAGTTGTGAGACGATGTCCAGTAGGTGACGTCTTTTACACGTGTATTTATAGTCCATCATGACCCTCTATGAAATCCTTATGAAATATGCAACAGCAATTGTGCTTACACCTTGGTTAATATTGCAAAAATTAATTTAAGTGCCCCAAGTAGTTTTTAAAAGGTTGTGAATAGACGTCCACTGATGTCCTTTACATGTCTAGTCAAGCACAAAAAATAATAATAATAAATAAATTAGGCACGGAAATCTTTATATAAAAAAAAACATGACAGTTTGTATTTACATCTTGTTTAATGTCAAATTATATTCACAAAGTGCCCTGTGTTGTTAAGTGATTGTAAAGCCACTGCATTATGATTTTAGTCATTATTCGACCCGTTTTCCGTACATTGCAATACATGTATTTATATATGTACATTTATAAATGTATAAAACATACTGAAAACAAGACCCTCAAACAAGAAACACAATACTGTTCCCTCCTCTCTCTATCATGATGTGGGTAAACTCTGGTCCACACCCCAATACAGTAGGTGGCTATAATGCACCTTAACGTTGGTGCTACCCGCCATAAAACTGATGAAGAAGAGAGGAGGACTTGAGGAGGGTGCTTTGTTGTGTTGCAAATGTTGACAAATTATTAAAAATCTACTGTTGGTTAAGTATATTTTGCATTAATGTGGTTGAGTTTTACTTGTTTGGCACGAGGGAACCGAAAGAAATGATGCGCACATTGACAGCTGAAATGTCTTTTGAGTTTGGCTAAAATTAGCTAACGTTAGTAGGCCAAAAGTTAGTTGGTGTAATATTAGGCCCTAAAAAGAAACTCTGCTTGCGTGAGTTCGTGAGTATAAACCAACCACCATGGGGTTTCGACACTTAAGTTGTGTTGGTTTATGCAGTTAAGCAAACTTCTTGGTGGGAAATTGACAGCAAAATCACCAAGTCCCCAATCTGTTAATGTTGGCTGAATTTCGTGCTACTGCAAGAACATGATAGATCAGGTTTAATGATCCAGTAAAAGTTATTACTGTCAGATGTAGCCTTTTCAGGGTTTATTTCAGAAAGTAAATTACCCGAAAGAGACTGTAGGAAGAGCTCACTAATAATATGTGCTGAAGGCTGTAAATCAATTTGAACATGGAGGTTTTCAGTAACTGCTTTAAAAATATTTTGCACTTTTAGATTTGCTAAATATGTCCTCTAAGTACCAAAGGAAGTGGAGACGACGATGGACAAGGGATGATGCCTAACATGATAGCAGCTCAGGGTCAGTGGAGCCAGCCTTGGCGGGTGAGGGCAATACCTCATGAGGGATCAACACATGACGAATTACAGCCCATACTACAACAGTCAAACAGCATCACTTCTTGAATGTTTTAATAAGCAGCTGGGCTGTCACACTTACAGGAGGAAAGAACAGGTATGCCACCCCAAATTACTGTGAATGTAGTACAATTCTCATTTGATTTCATATGATCATTAATGGGTTATGGAAGTAATGTCACCGTCCATGGAAATGCAAGTACTTTAAACACTACATTCAGTAGGCATGCCAATTATGGATGCAAGGTATTGTTTGTTAGCTTTGATTTCCGATAATAGGGTCCTCCCTCCATTATGTAGACGCATAGGACAAATACATATTATTGTTATAGCATTTAGTAGTAAAACTGGACAGTGAAATGCTCCAAAACTAACACGTCCTATGTCATATTTCCAAGAAGGACAATTTATTCCGAGCCTGCTGGATCTCCAAGTAAGACGGAGGCAAAGGCCCACGTCATGAAACAATGACAGCTACCTCCAGAAGTATATCCCTGTGTTTTTTAATTTTCACAGTGTCCTACTGTATAATATGTAACAAAATGACTTGTTTGACTCTTTTCATCAGGATACACAATATAACACCTTTGTAGGTCAACATCAACAACACAGAAGCCCTGAATCTTAACAGACCTGTGGACGTATGTTGAGGCGTAGGTGCTGATGTTTTGAAAACTTTATATCTGAATGTATACAACTAGAAAGTTGAGTTGAGAAGTCAATTACACAAGAAAAAAATGTTAGAAGAACTATATGTTGCCCTGAAATACCAGCTCCAGCATCTGGAAATATGTGAAGAATATGTTCTGATTTTGAATCTCCAAGTGACACTTTTAAAATGTCGTAGTAGTTATTAATAGGTTAAATGCTTAATGACTCGGTATTGATACCCCAGGGGTTCAATTCAGGTCATGACACAATTTCCATCTTCAGTAATTCATCAGAGCAGTGCTTCCCAAACCTGCCCTTCCTGCACTTGCTTTTTATTTCAGTGCGATAAAGTACTACATTTTTTATAGTATTTATCTGTTGTAATAAATCAGAAGACGAGAAAAAACTAGGCAGTTTATATATGGCAGCTTCAGCCAATAAAGGATCCTATACTGCCATCTCCTGGTTATAACGGTAATTAAAATTTCTTAATTTAATTCGTAAGTGTTTTTTGTTTAAGACACGCTTTTGGCACATTTCTTCATAATTGAAAAGTGAACCTTTAAATAAAGTGAATTTTACTGCACAGATTTGAGAAATAATAAAGGCTTTTGTGATAACGACCCGAGCAGTCACAAGGAGGTGCACAAAAACTGGAGCGAAGTTGGCGTCCAAAAAGATGTTTATTTAGAGCAGATGTGCAAATAAATAGGTTTGAGAGCTTAAAACACAGATTGATTTAAAAACAGTATAAACTGCTAAGTACTAAGAACAGTACTAACTCCCCTCCAATTCACTGAGGCTAGAGTTTTACATGCTTCACAGCACAATCTCATTCACAAGCTCTTTATCCGTCCCCCCCCCTAATAGTAGTGACGGCCATCTTAAATACACAGTTTCCCGCTCTCCCAAATTGGAACATACCATTTCTATAATATAAAATAAACTGTTGACTTACCCATGAGATTTAGAAACAAGAGTCTAAATAAATAAATACAAATAATAATGCAAATCAAAATGAGTAAATCAAAACACTTACACAAACATTTACAATACACCTGCTAAAATTAGCACTCTCTAGAGTACACTTACTGCCACGCCCACTCGGCTGGATCAGAAATTCATTCAAGTAGGCCCAACTCGAACACAGTAAAGCAGTGATGGAAGGCAAATAAGGTCTCTCCATCACAGCTTTACATTTTTTCTACGATTTTAAAAGTGTTCATTGTCTGAAGTCTGAAGGTAAGATATTGATTATCGAGAATAACATTACATGTGGTTTAAGAGATTATCATAACTGCCTAAACTGTTAAGATGGTGTTTATTTGCCAGCATTTAAATGTAGTTACGTGTATGTATGGGTATTTCCCTGAGATAACAAGACTGCGTATACAATAATATGTTCTTATTAACATGAAACTGTGTGTTAATGCCGAGGTCATTATTTACGGCGTTGCAATGAGTTTTTTCTCCGATTCTGATTAAAATTAGGCAGCAGGAGAGGTTTCTGTGAGAGTCTCTACCTATACAGCACATATAAAATGAGCTTCACCGGAAGTTTACGAGCTGGCGTATCTTTATCCGGAAGTTGTAAAAAGCGCTCCGTGCATATGGTCTATTGGTAGTACAATGACAGGGGCACACCCGATGGCGTAATTCAGAATGTGATGCAGTTTTACTCCACAAATTCAATAAGCACAAATGTTAACATTTACTTTCAATGTTGAACTCCATCTGAGTGTGATGAAAATAATCTCTATCTTCTGTAATGTCTTCTGTAGGGTTTGATAGTGCAAGCCTGACAACAATTTTAAAGCCATTTATATATTTTGAGATATGAATTCCAAAATTGATATAAATGTAGTTTTGCTGTATTTTTTCCGGAGGTGAATAACAGGCTTCATGACTGTGAATATCAGTATCAAGGTGGTGTGGTTTTGTGATTGATCTGTCTAGAGTTGGTGGATCTTCTGTCAGAGATCACAAACAGGTATGTAATGTTTGTGTGTATTGCTGCATAATATTTCAGTAAATTATACATATGATTGCCACAATAATAAACCCATCCTTTGATATGACTTGAATTCGGGATTTAACCTGTCACACACTATTGTATCTCCATATATACCTGCTTGTTTTCTTGCTCAGACGTGTTCAAATGTCCATACTAACTCAGGGTAAGCCATGAATGACCGTCATTACTTGTCACAAAAACCGTGGATATGGACATGGTTCAGAGCACTTTTTACATGATAGATGAGTGGTTGTGAAAGTGTATGTTTTAACATTGCTTGCAATTGCCATGTTGCTCATTACTGTTAATTGCAATATAGACGTTATGTGGACATTTTTCTGAGGTGAAGTAATCCTGAGTAATTTCTTTAACAGAATCATGTCAAACACCTTGATGGTGAAATTCAATATGAGGGATGGTGGCCAACTTGAAAAGAAGCCATTCAAATCTACTATTTTATGCTATGTAATTCAAGGTAATTTTGGCCTAATGATATAAAAAAAAAATCTCTTGTATGTTTATTATTTGTGTAATTTTTATTGGTACCCTTTATCTATTCAGGGGACTCTCTAAAAGACCTGTCTTTATCAAAAATGTCCTGTTCACTTTCACACAGTTACACTCCTAGTTAAGGGTCTTTCTCAAAGGCACCGCGGTGGAATTGAAGAGGGAGCGGAGAAACGGCTAAAATCTAACACTTTTAATGCAGAAAATATTTTACTGACATAAGATTATTGTAGAGTAAAATAACATATAATACATGTTGATGACCTTTTCCTAATGCTTCGTTCATGAAACAGATGCAAAATCTTGTTCCATTGTATTTTAAATTGAGTTGTAGGACCATAAAGACATTTTCAAAATAAGTACTTTTTTTGTTTGTTTTTTAACTTTGCCTTTTTAATATTGATATTCTCTTCCCTTAGATGCTTTGAAGAGGTGGATCCCCAATACTACAGCCTCAGACATTGATGCAGCACTGGCAGAACACCTGAAGCACGCTCCAGGAATAGCTGGGGGGGGGGGGTATAAAAAAATTGAGCTCATAAACGACTTTCACAGACTCTAAAAAAAACATGTTAACCATATTCCATTTTATTTATGGCTGTTAAACAGTAATGCAAGACTGTTAGGGTAAAAAAGTAGTACTTCCACAGCTCTGACTTCATGAATCATTGGTGGAACACGTTAATCACACTCCTGGGAGAGCTGGTGGTGTGTGGAAGACCAAGAAAAGGAGAGTATACATTTTGGAAAATAAAAATAGAAAGACTCTTGAAATAGAAGATAATAGAAGAGAGTGGGTGACTTACAAGTAAGTCACTTTCTCTTTAAATGGAACTGAAATAGTTACATATGCGTTAACTATGATCCTGTACTTTTGTTTTCTTGTTTAAATAATAGCTGCTTATCATTAATTATAAAACTGTTTGAGAAAATGCCTTTGCCACAGATTTAGAATTCACCACATTCTACTATTTTTATGTTCTTGTTTTGAATAGTAGCTGTTTAACAAAGGGAGGACATTTTTCTAAAATGTAATATTCAGATTAAAATATGTTGTGGTCAATTACAGCACTCTTCTTTTTGTTTAAGTTTACAAACAATGTGTTTGTAATGCACACGTGGTTAAAACGTTATGTAGAGGTTCAGGTCTGACTGGACCGATGTTGGACCTTTTTAGAACCTTTGAGACATGTGTAAATGGACATGTAAGACGTAAACCTAAAGACGTAAGTGATTGCCTTTAACGACGTTACAGAATGCGTGTGTGATTATAAAACGTATCCATGTTCAGCATTAACTGCAACAGTGTAACATATCATTTTATTTAGAAATAAAGCTGAAAAACTAAAATTGGCGTTGATATATTAAGTATAACAAGACCTTATTTTCGTGTTTATTGAGAAGCACAGAAGACACTCGAGGAGAACGGCAAAATATCAACTTTCACTTTCACTTCTGGGTCATGTGACGCTGTTTCTCTCCGGTAGGAGGCGCTGTGACTACGAGACGGCTTACAAAGGATTGCAATGGTTATTGTCATATAATTTATTAACATTAAACGGTTTTTAACAGTGTTGTAAAACCGTTCTCAACTGTTTTAAAACAACTAAACCTAAACTTATGTATAAGCTTATGTTGTTTTTAGTTGTCTGACAGTTGACAGATCACTCATTTGCTGAATCCTTGAGACACTGCCTGGGCTGTGTGTGTGTGTGTGTGTGTGTGTGTGTGTGTGTGTGTGTGTGTGTACGTGCGTGCGTGCGTGTGTGTGTGTGTCTTGCACATGCGCACAGCTGCCCTCTTTTAGTCGTTCACTCATCCACAACCTCAAGAAGGAAATTCACCTTTCCAGACTTCGGTCTCGTGAAGCAGCGTGTTTGTTTTTAAATGATTTTGTTTTCAGACGTGTTTCGTTAGAAGTGTTTTATGAGAATGTGAACTCATCTGTTGGATTTATAGCGCAGGTTTTTGGATCTGAGTGTTTGTTTGCTGCTGATGTTTACTGTGATCGTTTCAGACGGACTCGTGATCGTCATCCTCAGTCGGTTTGATCTAATCAGGTGTTAACCGTTTAACTGGAGCAACAGATCGACGGACCGCGACACTGAAAACAGATGCGGATCCTTATAACGGCTTGATTTCCGATGCAGTTGTTTATGCATTTATAAACGATAACTTTTTTCAGCTGTCTGAAAGAAACGGAACTGGAAAATCACCCCGATACTGATCAATAGAGGCATGCTTGATTAATTTGATCGGTGTCCCGTTATATTCCGCCCCGGTCTGAAGAGCGCTTCCTCGCGCTTGTGATGCTTTGGCCGGAGTGAGTGAGTGTGTGTGTGTGTGTGTGTGTGTGTGTGTGTGTGTGTGTGTGTGTGAGAGAGATAGAGAGAGAGTGTGTGTGTGTGTGTGTGTGTGTGTGTGTGTGAGAGAGAGAGAGAGAGAGAGTGTGTGTGTGTGTGTGTGTGTGTGTGTGTGTGTGTGTGTGTGTGTGTGTGTGAGAGAGAGAGAGTGTGCGTGCGTGCGTGCGAGCGTGCGTGCGTGTGTGTGTGTGTGTCCGGTCATGTGTTCACTCAAAGCTCTTCAGGACTGGTGTCGAGGTGTTTGTGAAGGTTACTCTGATGTTCTGATCACAGACATGAGCTCCTCGTTCACAGATGGACTGGCTTTCTGTGCGATCATCCACAAACACAGACCCGATCTACTGTAAGAATCAACACTGAGTCATGAGTTATGAAAGATTACAGGCTATATGATCATCTGAGTTGAAGAGAGAAACTATTAAATTAATGATCAGGACATCACTGTACCAGATTATTATTATTGTTGCCTATTCTATTATCATCTTTCAGTATGTTATATAAAATTAAAAAACATAAAAAATAACTTGATTTGAATATGTATAAAATTATTGTTTTACTTAAGCAACTTGTTAAAATAGTTGCAAAACTAAAGAGAGATTTACTTTTCCCCTATTGTTAAGTTAAAAACTAATGCAGTCAGCTTAATTAAATCATTTAAGTTCCTGCGCTTTATGATATGCAGCATGAATTAATTATAAAATAATTAAATTAAATTGAATCAAATGTCATGAGTGTAATTGAATCAGATATTCTGAAGGCCAATTCACCCCGCACAGACAAACTCTACAAGTTGTCCGTTGGATTTAGGATCTTGTCATGTTCACACTGCACCAGCAGACACGACCAACTCTCACTGACTGGGAGAGCATGGATGATCCTATATCTACAAGCATGTTCAGTCTGGTGAAAACAAACTCTACCAACGCCAACAGACTAGTTTGTTGGAGTTTGTCTGTACGGTGTGAATTGAGATTCAATTGAGAAGTGAGATTGATTGATTCACTGACTGGCTGATTTATTGATTGACTGATTAATTGATTTATTGATTGATTAAATGCTTGATTAATTGATTGACTGACTGATTTATTGATTGACTGACTGATTGATTGATTGATTGATTGATTGATTGATTGATTTATGTGTTAATTGATTGAATGATTAATTTGCTGATTGATTGATGTGTTGATTGATTGATTGATTGATTGATTGATTGATTGATTGATTGATTGATTGATTGACTGACTGACTGACTGATTGATTGGATTCCTCTGAAGCCCAGTTTGAACACTCTTGCTCTTTTTTAAATGTATATTAGTATTGTTTTCTGGTTTGTTTTGAAACATGTCTTCCGCCTCAGTTTCTTCTCATATCCAGATGTGTTCTGCTTATATCTGATGTATCTTCAGCTCTCTGTTTGTTTCTCTTTGCAGAGATTTTCACTCTCTGTCCAAACAAAACGTCTACGAGAACATGCGTCTGGTGAGTTTCTGAAGACATCAGCTGGGCTTTAGTTCCTGTTGTTAAAGAGGTTGAACCATCACATGTGAAATGGAGGAATCTCTTCAGAAAAAGACTCAAAGAGCTTAATTTTTCCTTATAACTTGTAATAAACCATCCCAGCTCTCCGGTACTTGCTCCAGAGAAGCTCCCTGTGAAACCTGTGATGAATGTGTTGAGTGATTTGTCCATCTCATGTCCGTTATTCCTCTTCAACAGGCGTTTGACGTTGCGGAGTGCGAGCTGGGAATTCCTGCTCTTTTAGATCCTGATGAGCTGGTGTCTGTGGAGGAGCCGGATCTCCTATCCATCATCACTTACGTCTCTCAGCTCCACCGTGTCTTCAGAGGAAACTCTCATGGTACTGATCATGAGCGACCATTGACCGCTGAAGATCTCACATGTTCATCATGATTCACTAGAGCTAAAATTTGTCATTTTATTAATCGATAACCTCTGTAAATTCATCAGTCAGTCAGAAGATTCCTGTGAACAATGAATCCAGCACCACCAAAACAAAAGAACAGACACACACTCGGGTATCTATCTATCTATCTATCTATCTATCTATCTATCTATCTATCTATCTATCTATCTATCTATCTATCTATCTATCTATCTATCTATCTATCTATCTATCTATCTATCTATCTATCTATCTATCTATCAAAAAGGCCTGTCTGTCTGTCTGTCTATCCATCCATCCATCTATCTATCCATCCATCTATCTATTTATCCATCCATCCATCCATCCATCCATCCATCCATCCATCCATCCATCCATCCATCCATCCATCTACCTATCAATCTATCTATCTATCTATGTTTGTTTTTGTCTTTCTGATAACTCATCTCTCTGCTCTCATTCTCTCAGTTCTCATCAGATGTGATCAGATCGTCAGATAAAAGAGTCTGTAGTGTCTGTCACACACATGTTCATCTCATTCAGAGGGTTTTGGTGAAGGGAGGCCTGTATCACCGCTCCTGCTTCAGGTAAAACACACACACAAACACTGAATACACACTCTCTCTAAATACACACGTTTGTTTTACTGTATTAGTGAAGACGTTGCATAGACTTCCATGATTTCCATTGATTTTATATCCGTTTAGTGATATTTGTATGGCCTAATCCAACTCCTAAACATAACTATCACAGAAACCTTTAACTAGTGAGGACCAGTCAAATGTCTCTAGTCGTTTGTCGTGATATTTTAGTATATAATTGAGGACATTTGACCCTCACAGGCATAGATAAATCTGTACATGCTCATATAAACTCTGTCTCACTCTCACTGTCCTAAATGTCTGCCGGTGTGTTTCAGATGCGGTCGCTGTCTTCGCTCTCTTTTGCCGATCTCTTTCACAGTGAACAGTGAGACGGGTCACCTGCAGTGCAATTATCCCTGCAAACCTGCTTCTGAACACAACCAGCCTGCAGATCAACACTCACACAACGACACCAGTGAGACGGATGGAGGGAAGAATGAGACGGATGGATGGAAGAGTGAGATGGATGGAGGGAAGAGTGAGACGGATAGAGGGAACAGTGAGACGGATGGAGGGAAGAGTGAGACAGATGAAGGTAAGAGTGAGAAAGATGGAGGGAAGAGTGAGACAGATGGAGGGAAGAGTGAGAAGGATGGAGACAGGAGTGAGACGAATGGAGGGAACAATAAGACTGATGAAGGGAAGAGTGAGACGGGTGGATGGAAGGGTGAGAAGGATGTAGGGAACAGTGAGATGGATGGAGACAGGAGTGAAACAGATGAAGGGAAGAGTGAGACGGGTGGAGGGAAGAGTGAGAAATACAGATACAAGAGTGAGACATATGGAGGGAAGAGTGAGATAAATGGAGCAAATAGTGATACAGATGAAGGGAAGAGTGGTACGGGTGGAGGGAAGAGTGATACAGACGATGGAAGAGTGAGACAAACAGACAGGAGTGAGACAGATGGAGGGAACAGTGAGACGGATGGAGACAGGAGTGAAACAGATGATGGGAAGAGTGAGACATATGGAGGGAACAGTGAGATGTATGGAGGGAACAGATGGAGGAAAGAGTGAGACAGATGGAGGAAAGAGAGACGATGGAGGAGGAAAGATGGAGGGAACAGTGAGACAGATGGAGAAAAGAGTGAGGATGGAGGGAAGATGGAGGGAAGAGTGAGACATATGGAGGGAACAGTGAGACGGATGGAAAGAAGAGTGAGACATATGGAGGGAAGAGTGAGACGTACGGAGGGAACAGTGAGACAGATGGAGGAAATAGTGAGACAGATGGAGACAGGAGAGAGACGGATGTAGATGAAATGAATAACGGACGTCTCTCCACCTCATCAGAGACTGACATACAAGAACCTCCCAAACCTGCTCCCAGAAAGAGGGCGGAGCCTCAGGCCCCTTCTAGCCCCACCCCCAGATCACCGGATCATCGCCCTGACAACGGTTAGAATCCTCCTCTCTTACTCTTACTATTGTTACAATGTAAACATCATTAAACAGACAGTTCCGGCTCTACGTGCTGATTGGATGAGCCAAAACCTTCCAGTAGCTGTTCGGTTGATAATTAATGATTAATGTTTATTTCAATTCAAACCAGCAAAAAAATTCCCATTCACTCTCTTCCCAGCATGCACTGGGCAATGAATAATGTATAATGTTATATTGATTGACTTTTTGCCAGTTTTACGTGCACTGTTGTCAATAGTATTCCCATTAATTTACTAAAGATTAGCGGAGTCTGTTCATCGTTTAATTGTGGTTGTGTGAGTGTTCATGTGAATAGGACTGAAATCATCAAATACACAATACTGATTAATTTAAAACTGTATAAATAAATATCTGTATAGAGCCATTTTTAGGTTGAATTCACTTCATAGTTGCTAAATAGCACTTCATTGTTACAGTGATGATAGCTTAATTTGAAATTCATATGGCTCTACATCATGTCTTGTTCAAATAACAAAACAAAACTTTCATCAAATACTATTTTCTTAGTTTTGATCATAGCAGAGTTATTACTATAACTGTTATATATAGCGGTTATATACAGTGTATTTGGTGATTATTACAGTGATGGTTTACCTTGATGTTTTAAATTCATTCATGAAATGCAAACTACTGCTTGTATTAGTATCAGCTGAAATGCATGCTTTATTGAGTCTCGTGTGTTTTTCTCGTTCTGGTCTCAGTCTCGTCTCAGAGGGCCGTCCGTAAGGAACATCCCTGGATGAAGCTGGTTGATCCGGGTCCTTGGTCTCGGCTTCCTCCGGCTCCGGCTCCATTCGCTCATTCCCGCCACCGGCCCGTGACCTTTAACCCCTTCCTGGAGGACGATGAGGATGAGTCCAAGGATGAAGAGGTAGAACAGGTTTATTGGTTCTTCACTGGTTTGGTCTCCTCTAGTTTTAGTTTGGACTCCTCTGTATTTAGTCTCCTCTAGTTCAGATGAGTCATGTGATCTCCAGGCTGGGAATAGAGCTGCTGGTGTTAGCAGATGACGTCAGAATCACGTTCACATGAGAAACACACTGATTCATAGTCTGTGACTCATTCACAACTACTTACACACATTTTACACACAAATCCAAGAATTGCACACACAAAATGCACAATGCCTCACATCTCAAGCACTGCATTCAAAATAAAACGAACACATCTCAAAAGCAAACATTTGCAAACGCCTTTGCCATAATATTAATTATGTTAGATTTGTGTGTGTTACATGGAGTATTGTGTGTTGTGGTTTGAAAAAAGTGTTTTATGAAAGTGAAAACTGAAATTGAAAGATGAATTAGCGTATGATTTTGCTGTGTGCTTCTGCTATTTGAGTGTCAGGTTTCAGAAATTGTGTGACAAGGAAAAGTTTGTATGTAAGCAGTTGAAAAAAAATGTAATCTCTAAACAATAATGCAAGTGGCACAAATGATGTCAGTTTGATCAGAGAAGGTCAAGAACCATCACCCAGTCATGATGAGATCAGATCTGAGTCTAGACCTTCAGAGACCTGAGTCCCAAATTCAGACCAAGAACCAGGATCTTTACTTTAGTGAACTGAAACAGAGAACACGGAGTCATGTTCAGGGTCATGTGATTTCTCTCTCATGCTCAAGCTGTGACTGAAGCTCTTATCACTTGCATCTAGTAGATGTGTGTCAGTCCGTCAGAGAGCCAGACAAACAAACATCTGACGCTCACAGTTTGTGCTTGTGGGTTATGTTTCTCTTTGCAATCTCACAGGATGTGTGTGTGTGGTGTGTGTGTGTGTGTGTGTGTGTGTGTGTGTGTGTGTGTGTGTGTGTGTGTGTGTGTGTGTGTGTGTGTGTGTGTTTTAACATCAGACTGTTTTTCTCTTTATCAAGAAAACCTCAGTTGCACACAAACCCCAAACCTCATCTTCAGTTCCCAGCATGCACCAGGCTTCAGCTTCTGTTCATGGTTTCCCGCTCATCAAGAGGAAGGTGAGACACAAACTGTATTTGATGTACTGCTGCTGGAGTGAAAGATAGCTTCACTTACAGTATAAGAGAGAGAAAATACTTACATTTCATTATTATTTTAATTCTTATCAATTTATTTCAGGTTTCAGTTAGTATGCATCTGTTTTTCTGTGTAATCATATTTAAAAACATTCATAAGAATGTTGTGCTTTCAATGTTAGATATAAAAAGAGATTTTTGAGGAACCGTATGTAGCATCTGTTGCAGTTTAAAATGTTTCTAAACCTTATATGTGACCCTGGAGCACAAAAGCAGTCGCTGGGGTATATTTGTAGCAATAGCCAAAAATACATTGTATGGGTCAAAATTATACATTTTTATTTAATGCCAAAAATCATTAGGATATTTATTAAAGATCATGTACCATGAAGATATTTTGTAAATTTCCTACTGTAAATATATCAAAACTTAATTTTTGATTATTAATATGCATTGCTAAGAACTTCATTTAAACAACTTTAAAGACTATTTTCTTAATATTTCGATTTTTTTGCTCCCTCAGATTCCAGATTTTCAGATAGTTGTATCTCAGCCAAATATTGTCCGATCATAACAAAGCATACATCAATGGAAATATTATTTATTCAGCTTTCAGAGGATGTATAAATCTCAATTTAAAAATAAATTGACCCTTATGGCTGGTTTTGTGGTCCAGGGTCCCAAAGAGTTTGATATAACACATATTATTAACTTCTCAAATTCCCTTCTGCTTCTGATGTGTGGGATTGGATCAGCATCAGACGTCTGAGTCTCTGTTGTGGATGACTGATTGAGTGTGTGTTCAGGTGGTCACAGACACACGCGTGTCGGAGAAGCAGGTGTGTGTGGAGCAGAAGAAGCTGGAGGAGCGTCTGCTGGAGCTGGAGAGGAGAGGAGTGCAGCTGGAGACTGAGATGAGGAGACACACCAATGGTGAGAAACACAACAACAGATGCATTAATGATCAGTGTTGAGGATAATGCATTACAAGTTACGGAATCAGATATCTGTGTGTGTGTGTGTGTGTGTGTGTGTGTGTGTGTGTGTGTGTGTGTGTGTGTGTGTGTGTGTGTGTGTGTGTGTGTGTGTGTGTGTGTGTGTGTGTTCCAGAGGGTCTTCTAGTCGACTGGTTTCTTCTGATTCATGAGAAGAACATGATAGTGCGCAGAGACACAGAGCTGGTGAATATGTGAGTAACACACATTTAACACACATCACACAGATACAACACATGTTGAGCAGAATAATGTGTGTGTAACGTAATGTGTGTGTGTGTGTGTGTGTGTTTGTGTGTGTGTTCAGGGTGAAGCAGCAGCGTCTGGAGGATCAACAGGCTGATGTAGAGTTTGAGATCAGGAGCCTCTTCAACAAACCAGGTGACCAGAAACGCAATAAAGCATGTTTGTACTTGTGAATATGTTTGTGTTGGTGTGATTTAATGCTGATTAGTGTGTGAATTATGTTTTACTCTCAGAAGAACATCACAGTTTGTAGAGTATGAACTGATCTGAGTACTGTATGTTGATAGTGAATGTGTGTGTGTGTGTGTGTGTGTGTGTGTGTGTGTGTGTGTGTGTGTGTGTGTGTGTGTGTGTGTGTGTGTGTGTGTGTGTGTGTGTGTGTGTGTGTGTTCTCAGAGCAGGACTGGAGCTCCGACGACAAACATCAGGAACATCAGCTGATGTCTCGCCTGCTCTCAATCATCCAGCAGAGGAATGACATCATCAGCAGCCTGGATCAGGACAGGCAGAGGTCAGAGGTCACGTGGCCAGCAGTGTGAGGTCACTCGACGATCATGTGTTTTACTGATGGATGTGTGTGTGTTCTTCATCAGAGAGAAGGAGGAGGACGAGATGCTGACGTCTGTGATCCAGAGGATGGGTAAGGAACGGCCCTCTTTCTCTTTCTCTCTCACTGTGCTGTAGTTTTACTGCTTTAACACTGTGTTTCTCTCTCTAGAGTTCCTGACACAGACGGACAAATCCTGCTCTAAGCCTGAAAACACCAGCAGCAGAAGAACAAAGAAAAACAGCTGAAGAACAGAAAGAGACACAAATAAAAACACCCAGCAGGACAAACTGAACTGCTTATTTAAAAGTTAATACGCATGTAGCATGGCCACATTTTTAGCAGTTTTTATAATTTCTATCCACCCTTTTCTTTATTTTTATACACTTTATTTGTGTGATATGTCTTATTTGTTTTATGTCTTGAGCTTTAGTTATTGCACGCTTCCCATCCCTCCAGCTAAGCAGCGTATCTTAATGTTGGCTCTACTAGTGGGACAAAATAAGCTTTCACAGCTTTAAATCAACTGAACTAATTACTTGGGATTTGATTCACTATTGTGAAGCGCTAGGGACGCCTGCTGGGCAAAACTGTGTAAATGCAACTAAACCTGAGCCGCAAGCTCAGTCTATGAATTTACAAATCATAAAAAGGCATTCAATATGAAGTTTCTATAAAATATTTGTGTGTGTTATTATTAGGCAGGGCTTGGCAGTACATCCTCACTCTGGTTTTTGTTGTATACACGCATTCAGATTATAATGAACCTAACTGAATCAAGACATGTTAAATCATTAGACACTCATTATCCGGCTCAATGTCATAATTCTCAAATGTTTAAATGTTTTCAGACCACAAGATGTAATGAAGCCTCATTTGCTAAAGTCACGTGACTTGTCGAGTTTGATCGCAAGCTGATTGGAAACGAAAAATTTGTCAATATTTTGTGAATAACAATCTTAAACAGAAATTTACATAATTTAATTGGCTTCATGCTTTGAGCATTCTTCAATTGTCTGCTTATTATAAGCAACTATGTGCTCACTTTTTTTCAAATTGGGAAGTTGTGGTTATTTTGGGCTTGTTTGCTAAATTCTGCTGTGTATTTGGGATGGCGTCCATGTCACACAACAAACACAAGTGTGTGACTGCGTTCAACCTGCTCAAGACATGTCAGATATTGTTTTCATTGTAGTCTTTATTTTCCTCAGCCGTTCAGTTTTCATTGAACCAGGGAAGTCACGTGTGGATTCATTTTTTCTTCTAATTAATTAATTCAAATTTTTAAAAGGAGTGTTATTTATTTGTATTTACTTTTGTATGTTCAAGCAATAAACACATTTATAAAAAAAACTTTTGTTCGGGGACCGTTAGTGTTTAATGCTGGTATTTCTGTACGGACTGAAAACAGCAGCACCGCCGGAAGTTCATTCTACCCTTACTTCCGCTCGTCCCGCAGCCAGCTGCTGCTCCGCGAGACGCCACAATAAACAGTTATCTACGATTTCAACCATTAAATAGTTTTCACAACACACTAATAATGTCTGACAACGAAGACAAGTGAGTTCTGAGTGCGTGTGTGACAGTCGTTATGATATGTATACTGTAGTGTACATAAGGTCATGATAAACCTGTAGTGTATATAATAACTGATTTTGGTTTGCTCGTGCGTCTATCTCTGGTCTCTGTGTTGTGTTGTTGCTCAGCTTTGATGATGGAGATTTCGATGATGCTGAGGATGAAGAGCCTCTGGATGATCTGGAGAACGTCGAAGATGTAAGATTAATAGATGTAAAGTGGTGTGCTGTGGTTGTTTTCGTCACTGACTCGTGTAGATCAGGAAGGAGACTGTTTCGGGTGCAGTGGGGGTTGTGTCCTTGCACTGCCACACTGTGTGTGATTGTATTGCATGTGAGATTAAGTGCTTATAATGAAGATGTTAATGTGGTTTTTCTGCTCCATCTCAGTCCCACGTGTGTTGATAAGGTGCATGTTAGGTGCATGTTATAGATCCATTGAAAGTGTCCTTTTTTGACATTAATACGACCCCTAACATTCATTATTGTAATGTAAACATGGTATAATAAGAGTAAAATAGGGTATTATTTCTAGTACATGTTTATAAATGATTCTAAATGTGTCTCATTGACATCGTGTGTGTATGTCTGTGTGTGTGTGTGTGTGTGTCTTTGCGTCTGTGTGTCTGCGTCTGTTTGTGTGCGTGTGCTTCTGTGTGTGTGTGTGTGTGTGTGTCATGTGTGTGTGTTTCTCGTGTGTGTGTGTGTGTGTGTGTGTGTGTTTCTCGTGTGTGTGTGTGTGTGTTTCTCGTGTGTGTGTGTGTGTGTGTGTGTGTGTGTGTGTGTGTTTCTCGTGTGTGTGTGTGTATGTGTGTGTGCGTATCTGTCTGTGCTGTGTGTTTCTCGTGTCGTGTGTGTGTATGTGTGCGTGCGTGCGTGTCTGTGTGTGTGTATGTGTGCGTGCGTGTCTGTCTGTGCCTGTGTGTTTCTCGTGTGCGTGTGTGTGTCTGTTTCTCGTGCGTGTGTGTATGTGTGCGTGTCTGTCTGTGCCTGTGTGTTTCTCGTGTGCGTATGTGTGTGTGTCTGTTTCTCGTGTGTGTGTGTTTGTCCGTCCGTGCGTGCGTGTGTGTGTATGTGTGTGTTTGTCCATGCGTTTGTGTGTGTGTGTGTGTGTGTGTGCAGGAGGATCGGGAGAACGTCCAGATCCTGCCGGCGGGCGATGGACCGCAGGCCAATCTGAAGAGGATCACCACTCCTTACATGACCAAATACGAGCGAGCACGAGTGCTGGGAACACGAGCGCTGCAGATCGCGTGAGTGACCTCTGACCCTTCACACACAGCGTATACCGCATTGACCCGAATATAAGACCACGTTTTATCTTGGAAATACGTCTTAAAAAAAGCAGTCGTCTTATGTTCAGGTTCTAGAGCAGTGGTCGGCAAACGGCGGACGTTTAACTGATGAAAACACACTGTTATTTTCATCACAAACTAAATGTGCTCTGCAGCACATTTGTCAAGCAGCAGTTGTCAAGCTTGTCATGTGGTAGGAAAAGGTTTGCACACAGTGTCCCTATAAGCCACTTTGAAACTATTCAAAGTTATTTTTATTTTGTATATATATATATATGTGATGAACAGAGCTGTGATATTCCACTGGCTCACTACCAGTTACACAATACACTGTAACAGTCGGTCACAGACAATTCTAGTTGCATCTTTCATCAAATAATAGACCTATCTTAAATCATCATTTAACTGTTCTGGCCTGCCATCTAGTGCGAAACTTGTTTTTGGCCCGATGACAAACTTCCTTGCCGACACCTGGTCTAGACTTTGAAATGTCAATAATACATCCACAATAATAGGTGGCGCCAAACACGCGTAAAACGAGTGTGCCGTGAAATATTATTAGTTTACAAATATTGACTGAGATTACACTTAATTTTCATTCACATTCTGTACATCGTATACCAAATTAAGTATAAAATAAAATAAAACATTCGATAGAAAGAAAAATAATTAAAGACAAAGAAGAAAGAAATATTAGGGGAGTAGGATGTTTTCACATTATGAAACCAAAATCCTCTAATAAAGTAAACAAAAATCTTGCTTTGGGACTTCATCTCTCTTAACGTCTCCAAATAAATGACAGATTCCTCTTTAAACACAACTAATCGTGGGGGAGTTTTAAAACATGTACATTTGTGAATGTCAAATTTTAACAAAAGCAACAAATAATTTATTACATATTGTAACGCAGTTGATATGTACGGGAAGAAGGAGGCGGGAACCAGCGAACATTTAACAACTTTAATAATAAAATAAACAAACACAAATGAAAAGCGGCAGCCCCTCACGGACGACTGCCGCACACAAAACACAAACTAAAATTCCAGGCCTGGTCCTCTCTCGTCTTCCACTGTCGTCACTCCTCATTTAACCCTTCCGAAGCTCCTCCGTGGGACTCGAGACCGGTGAGTGGTGCAGGTGTCGTTCATTACCAATTACTCCACCGGCCTCGCTCCGTTCCCACGGCTCTCGGCCCGCCCCACTCGCCACACATATGATACCTTTTTGTCCTTAAATAACAAGCCAAGCTTAACGATTTCCCCTGAGAGGATCAGTCTTACAGGTCGTCTTTGGTGAATCCAGCAGAATGCATCGTTCCAGAAGTACACTGTTCAACTGTTTCAGTCTCCAGATTGCATATATTGGAATCCCCAACATTAAATCATACTCTTAAAAAATATGTTGCAGGATAAATGTGATTCATAATTTTAAAATGTACCTCTTTGCATCTCGGGTTGACCGGGAATGTAAGAAAATTAGTTTTAATTTCAGACACTTTTTTCTTATCAAAATGACTAAATATATAAGATCTCTTTACTGGTCCTGGAAAACAACGTTGTATTAAACAATTCCTCAAAAATCTGTTAGAACATTTTTTATCAGTAAAGTTTACATTTTCTATCATTAGATCAGACATTTTGAGAGTTATTGTTGAATATTTTATTTGTTCCTTAACTAGATTTATCATCTGCAATGGTATATACTTAATAATTTTATCGTACATTTTAGGGGAGCAACTTACATTGTATTTACCACAAATATCATCATAACTCAATATATTCCCTAAGTGTTAGTGACCATATGCCTTTCTTCCACCAATCATCAATAAACAGAGATTTTTTATTCACCAAAATACATCTTTTATTCCAGATAGACATAGTATGTGGGCTAAAATTATGTTTAAAATCAGTTTCCAGTATAATAGCACTTGTTGATGAAACGCAGAAAGTTTTATAGGGAGTTTAGAGATTTCAAAATCACATTGTAACAAAAAACTAATACCAGCACATGTTTTGAATATAGCTGAAGGAATCTGAAACCAAAATGAAGATTCGTTGATTATGAACGACTGTAACCACTTAAGTTTTATGACCCCATTCATAATATCAAAGTCCATTGTTTTAAGACCACCCTCTTCATAATCTTTAATCATATCACTTTTACGTATATAATGACTTTTCATTTTCCATATGAAATCTAAGTTTAACTTATTTATCGCCTTTATCTTTTTTGCAGACACTGCTAAAGAAAAACATGGATAGGTTAATCTAGAAAGACTTTCTATTTTCATTAATAACATTCTACCAAAGATCGTTATGTCTCTCTGCAACCAATTGTTCATTATTAATCTACATTTCTCTGGATTTGTATCAACATTTAAGTTTTCTAAATTGTCTGTTCTCTTAGATAACCAAATCCCCAAGTATTTAATTTCATTTTTTACTGGGATATTGTTAAATTATATTAGGTTAGATGATATGAAGAGCTCTTTTCCAAAACGCTCTAAATCCATTTTAATAGTTTTCATGAAAATGACATTTTTTACCTAGACCCATACATTTTGTTAATATTCAATGTATCCTGTTAAAATGGTCTGTTGGCTCAGTCTGAATATGTTAAACAATGATTGTTAAATGAAACAACAATTTTGTCGATTACAAATGCAGTTTTTATTTTTTTTATTTTTTTTACGCTACAAATCCATCCTTTTTTTTATGTTGGTTTATGTCTTAAAAAAAAAAAAAAAGAGAACATGCACCATCACACTGAGTGGGTCTCGAACCCGGGTTTCCGGCACGGGAGGCGGGCGCTCTAACAAGGAACGCCAAAGGCTACAGCCTGTAGCGTCAGTCGGTTAAACACTGCCTTTACTGGTATACACATCTGTTACATTGACATCCCACAGTGGGTATTAACGCGTCACCTGAGAACCTTCTTTTTTTGTTTGTTTTTTGTGATTGCGTTTTCTACCCCCAGGTGTATGTCTCACTGGCTCATCCAGGCCATCAAAAGTGTTATTAGAGTTTAAAGCACTCATTTTGAAGACTGAGCACAAACAAACGCTTCAAAACGTCGTCATGTTGGATTGCATCGAACGAATTCTGATTGATCGAGAGGAGATATCGCATTTAGGCTAAAAACAGGTTCGGCGCTTATAGCGGTTTGGAAAAGAACTGCATCTTGCAGCACATTTTAAACAAGGAAATATAGCGATTTGGCATGAAACATTGATGGAGCAGTGAATAGGTTCAGTACACAGCAAAATGGCATGACGAACTCATTTTTTTTTTTTATTTGGCGTTTATCGTGTTTTGGAAAAGAGCTCTTCATATATAGGGTGATCATGGATGGCCAACAGCTCGCATTTTGACATATTCAACCATAAAGCTGAAGCTTTTGAAAATATCATGACAGACTGGAGTGCTAAAGGGATTTGCTGTTCATTTCTAAGAAAAAGAGTCATATCATCAGCAAATTGACTGATAATAAAATGATTCCCTTCTAAGTTAATGCCCGATATGTTGCTCATTTTGATTAAAATAGACAACATTTCTGCAACCATGATAAAAAGTAAAGGTGAACAACCACAACCTTGTCTAATACCTCTTTTGACCGGGAATCTTGAACATGAACCTTGAGTAAGAGCGACAGAGCTGTTTATGTCTTTATATAGCGTTCTTACAATATTTATACATTTTGGGCCAAAACCAAAGTGTTCTAGAGTTTGAAAAATAAAAGAGTGTTCCACATAAAGGCCTTAAAGAAATAAAATAAACCCATCTTCTTCAATTAAATCACTATATTCAATCAAATCAAAAATGAACCTAATATTATTATGAATTGATCTATCCTTTAAAAATCCTGATTGTGCGACACTGATAATTTGTGATATTCCAGTTTTCAATCTAGAAGCCAAAGTCATAGTAAATAATGTGTAATCTGTATTTAGAAGTGTTATGGGACACAAGTTATCTAATAATCGCTTATAATTCTCTTTAACTAAATGATAAGGCCTTGTTTCATAGTTGGTAAAAGTTCGTTATTCCTTATACACTCCTGTAAAGCATCCAACTAAATAAATGTAGGTCCTCCCAAAATGTTTGATAAAAATCTGTGGTTAAACCATCAGGGCCTGGAGATTTACCAGGTTTGCTCTGTTTAACAGCTGCATCAAGTTCTTGTACGGTTATTTCTGATTCACAAACTTCTTTAAATATACTATCTATTGACGGGATATTATTTTTCATCGTCTAAAAAGAAGAATTAGAATTACTGGGGGAAAATGATGACGAATACAGTTTAGAGTAGAAATCAAACACCTTATTTGCTATTGTTTAAGATCTGAATGTTCTACTTGATTCACAATTAATCAATTAATCGAATTTTTTCCTGACGTCTTTTTTCCAGGTTGACAAAATATGAACTATTTTTCCCCCTCTTCCAGCCACTTAGCCCTGGATCTCACATATGCCCCTTTTGCCTTTTTAATATCAAATTAATCTAAAATGGAGTGTAGCTCAATACGTTTTTGTCTCTCATCTTCGGACATATTAGGTTGACAACATCACTTATTAATCTCTTGAATCAATTGAAATTCTTTTTGTCATTTCTTTTTTTATCAGATTTTTACTAAATGTAATTGAATATTCTCTCAATTTATGTTTTAAGTATTCCCATTTAATTCCACTCGGCATTCTTTTTACTATAAACTCAGCTATTTTTATTTTATTAATATATGCACAAAAGTCATCATGATTTAGTAAATCTGCATTAAATGTCCAATATCCTTTAGTTTTATAAGATGTCTTATTTTGTCCTAAGATTAGATTGATTACACTATGGTCTGTTAAGGAGGCACCTGAAATACTACATTTAGTTGCATAACTTGAAATAATATCAGATCCTAGCCAATAAAGTTTTTTAACCATAAATACATTAATACGCACAAAAGCCAAGTCAATTGTATTTATATAGCACATTTTACAAGAAATATTGTTGAAGCAGCTTCAGTTTTTTTTATTATCATTACATATAAGAACAATACACATTATTAATATTTCCGTGCCAGTATTGTAGCAATAAATAAATGCCTTAAAGTCACATAAAGCAGTTTAGAGCTGGACGATAATATTGTTTATTTGAAGATTTGAAGTATCAGATTTGCGGAGTAATAAATGCTGATAATGCTGCGTTACTCATCAGTGACATCACTTCCTGTGTGACAGGATGTGTGCGCCGGTGATGGTGGAGCTGGAGGGAGAGACGGATCCACTGCAGATCGCCATGAAAGAGCTCAAGTACGACAACACATGTTATTACTGTACTGATATATTACACTTTTGATTCAGACATTTAAAGAACTGTATGTTCTGTAATAAAAAATATACTTTTCTGTCGGGGGAAATATATATATATATAGTTTTACTTCTTGATTTATATTTAGACTATAGAGTAAAATGATTTGAACAGAGCATGGACAACAGTTATGAGAATGAGTTTTTGTGTTTTAATGCTGTTTGTGTTGATCAGGAGCAGGAAGATCCCCATCATCATCCGCCGGTATCTACCAGACGGGAGTTATGAGGACTGGGGCTGCGACGAGCTCATCATTACTGACTGAGAATCTCTCTCACACACTCACACACGCATGCACACACACACTCTCACACACACACACACACACACTTACACACACACACGCTTGCACACACACACACTCACACACACACACACACACACACTCTCACACACACGCATGCACACACACACACGCTCACACACACACACGCATGCACACACACACTCACACACACGCTCACACTCACACTCACACACGAACACATACGCACACACACACACATACACACACGCTCACACACACACATGCACGCACGCACGCACACACACACACACACACACACGCATGCACACACACACTCACACATGCACACACGCTCACACACACACACACACACATCAGGTCTGTGTGTCACAGCAGTGTTTACATGTCTTCTGCTCTGGAGAGTCATGTTTCATCCTGTGTTTGTCCGCAAGAGGGCAGCAGAGACACATGACAAACACCCAGTACAAAGAGGAAGAGCTCGGTTTCATTATTTAATGTCCATTCCTTTGTTTTATTCATACAATATTAAACTTTTTTTGTAGAAAATGATATGCTGTGCTCTTGTTTTCTCATTGTTGTGAAACAATGTGACATCTGTAGATTCATACTGAAGTTTAAACTGCAAACAGCAAATCAAATGTACACAATATGATGTTTTATTAACAACATTAACTAGGAGAATTAAACACGATCAGATAATCAGTCTGGACCAGGTGGAGCTCGTCAGCTAATCACCTTAACAAGCACTTCAGGTGTATACAGGCAACTCACCTCTGTTCTATGACGGGTTTCCAGCATCCCACCTCCTTGCTCTTAATCTAATTTCATTAACTAGGGGGGGGGGGGTTCTCAGGGTTCGAGCTCGGAGCCCTCCCTCCGGACAGCACGCCAAATATGCCTACTTATTGCTCAACCATATTATATGTTAGTGCGAAGTCGTGAAATTATATTTTGTAAAAAACGGGTCGTTAAATTTTAGAGTTTTGTTTTTAAATAATACTACTAAAGTGTTGTAAACCGTAAAAGTACCAAAGGAAGGAAAACGTGTGATAAACATTCAACTCGTCTTTTTTTCCTTGTCAGAACATTGTTGAAATGGCCCTTTGTGCAGAAATAAAATATATTTTTTATATTTCCCGCCAAAAAGTGTTTGGCGGGATTTGATTCGAATTCTTCGGTGATGACGAACCGTTTCCACTGAACTGACGCACGAGCGGCGGGATCTAAATGTAAATCTTCAGTGTTTGCGCGGGTTAAAGTGTCTGAATTCACCACTTCTGAGGTGAAACTACTACTTTAGGTGGATGAACCTCTGCTGGTGTCTTCCTGTGGATAATCACGTCCGCGTGCGTCTGAAATCACATAATAAAGAGTAAGTACTTCTGAATAAACCATTAGCCACTATTACAAACGCACGTTCATGTATCACCATTTAACAACATTTACAGTGCAACTTCCCTTTATGGTCACGTCTTGCTTCAGATAAATTGCATGCTTTCTTGCAAGGTTGGATGTTGAATAATCATGAACCATATTCAGGCTGTTTAATTACATTCGCCCAAACTGATCTTAATTATGAAGTTGGGTTGGTTTTGTATGGTCTAGTGGTCATGTGGTATATGGGACCAACTGTGTTCAGTATGGCTTTCATGCAGAAGGCTTCATTGGTGCCTTAAATACATTGGGAACCCTATACGTGCAGGGCAGGACTTAGGGGACGGGGCCCCTGGGCTTGAGGTTATGTTGGGGCCCCTTAAACCTGCAAATGCCCTCAACTAGAATATTATTATGGAGCAACACAAAAGACACTTTATAATTAATATGCAACACGTCTAGCCCAGTCAAAGTTTAGATGTAGGCTAATATTAAATAGTCAGTATAATGCAACACACATGCTCTCTCAGCTGAGATATCAAACCCTGAAATAAAATCCAGTGATGCATTATTATTATAAACATGTGTTTTCATATCTGTCTTTTGTTGATTCTTAAATTTAATAAAATTCAATAAAAAAAAACATGTTGGCTATTAACAGTCAAATTAAATCTCTTATCAAGAAAATCCATAGATGGCTTTTGCATAAGTTAAGTTGAAATATTACATTTTATTGTAGAAATATTAAATGATTGCAAACATTAAAAATAATGTTAAATGTGTGGCTTTATGTGATAGTGAAGGGTACATCGCATGCGCACTACTTACTTACAGGGCCTACTTATGTATACTTATGCAGCGTCCCAATTTATACTACTTATACTACGCCCTTAAAGTAAAGGAACAAAGTACACACTTTTTGAGTGTGTAGTAGAGGCGTAGGCAAGTTTTGGGACATATTATTACGTCACACTATTGCTTCTGTCACATTTTTTGCGTAACGATGCATTTAATAGTTAATGGCCAAACGGATGTTTATATAAATTCAAACTGTTGTTGCAGATTAAATATACCAGATATTACATTTTTATTTTTTTCTACCAGGTTAAATGTGTATTACTAGTAACTCAAAAATCTATTTAACCATCGTCGTGCACATCTGCCATGTTTGTAGTTTTTAAACGCTTATTAATCGTGGTTGTAGTTCTAAACTGAATCCTTTGCCAAAAATCCACAATTTAAAAAAAATCCCTGAAATAGGAGCCCAGGACTTTTGCAGTGGTTTGGGGACACACTTATTTTAATCTCACATGCTATTATATTTAGTATAGTATGATAGTATGCGCATTAGGGACGCAGGGCATGAATGTCGGATCACGTGTTCAGCGCGGCGCGCTCGAGAAGTGTGAGAAGATTTGCGCGAGTCATTCCTGTCGCGAAGCTGATGGTAAAATATGCGAACTATTTTAATTTTGTTGAGAAATTGCCACTTTAAAATGCTATGGAGAAAGTTGAACTAGTGATGAGTGATGGAAAAACCTTCAGATATTACAATGATGCATATATTAAATCATATCTGATTAACTGTTGAGTAAGAAATAAACAATATTATATTATTGCCACTTTAAAATGCTATGGAGAAAGTCGATTATTATATAAAAACGGCAAAAACTAAAAAGACTGATGAAAAGAGGAGAAAACATAATCTTGCTCCAGCACTAACATAATATTAAAATATTTTTAAACTACTCATGACCACCTTTACTATAATGTATCACGTATTACTCTAGGCTTGTTTATTGTGGTAAATGTATAATAGATAATCTGTTAAGGGAATAGATTTTCCCTATAGATTTATATTACAACTGTGGCGTGTTATAGCTGTTGTTTCTCGTAACAAATGCAATGAATAAAAAAGTCATTATTGGCCTGGTAATGATTAATAGGCTAGCCTTATTATAACACATGCTACAGTTAAGAACTATACTTGTTCATAAGAGCAAGAATCGAGAGCAATGGGTTGTAATGATGATGATGGAAAACCTTCAGATGTTACAATGATGCATCGATTAAATCATTAAGAGTCTGATGAATGAGTGAGAAATAAACAATATTAATATAATAAAATGTTAAGTTTGATTGACTTCCCATGGTGTGTAGTATTAGAAAATTCTGTCAAACTATAGCCTAAGTGTCTAAATAATATAAAATATCTTATGTAAACAAGTATTATCAGTTCTCTCCTGGCGCTCGTGCACAATGTGTGTCTTCACACAGAGGAGCGAGCGCTTCGTTCTGTAAAGCAGTAAACAAAACACACACAAACGCGTCCTTGCTCTTGATAATCACTGATGAACACCACTTTGGTTTTAATTATACGAGGGTGGATTAGAACCCGGAACCTCAAACATGTTTGACCAAAGTTCTGCATAAATCATATTGTATTATTAATATTTCTATAGATATTAATATTGTCTTCATCACCAGGGGCCCGTTTGCCTTGATAGTGATCAGGGGCACCAGTCACCCCCCCCCCCCCCCCGCATGGGTCTGTAGTTACACCACAGAGGGAGCATGACCCGGGGTCCACTTCACCCCCCCCCCCCCCAAGTGTTCAAACCAAAACTACGCCCTTGAGTGAGCTATACATGACATTAATAAGTTGTAGGTTTAATGAGTTATTTATCGTTCCATATGAATTCAAAAAAGTGGTTTAAATTCATGCTAGATGTCTGAAGTTTGTTCCTTAGGTATGTTGTTTCCACATCCTTCATGTAACTGGATTTAATTTCAGCCACGGTACAGTATTCAGTAAATAGTACGCTCAGATCCACTTCTGAGCACATTTGCAGTGGCTTATGAGAAATTAATTTTGTCCTCGTGACTCATGGACTCACAGTCGTATGATGATACAGAAGCAGAAAATTAAACATGTTTTCAGGATCTGGTTTGCACTCGTCTAACTGCACACTGTCTCTCTCTCTCTCTCTCTCTCTCTCTCTCTCTCTCTCTCTCTCTCTCTCTCTATATCTCTCTCTCTCTCTCTCTCTCATGCACACTGTTTAGGAATGTCCAAATCCTGTTGCAGTGAGACCTGTGTGTGTGTGTGTGTGTGTGTGTGTCTTTGTATCCAGTGAAACTGCAGGCCAGTCCCCCTCCCTCCCTTCGCTCAGCCAGAGCTGAATGAGTCTCTTTGTTTAACCAAAGTATCACACACATGATTAAATCAGGGGAATTAGAAATCAGCCTCAACTCTCAGCACATGCACACATGAAGGACAGCATTCACACACACACACAGTGTTAATGCAGAAATGTAGAGGTATTTGCGATGTATGCTGTCATGATAATGATTCAGCCAATCAGAATAAACCTACAAGCTCACACTGAATGGGCTTAGCGTGGAATAATAGCATAATGCATGCACACATACTAATGCATGCACACACATCAAGCATACTGCATTATTATATACAGCGTGCAGTTTGGTGTATGACTTAAACGCAATATATTTTATACATAGGCTACTGTATTCTGCTGAAATCCATGGGTAAAATCTATTAAATGCACCATTAAAAACGAAATTGAAAATTAATTAGATAATTAAAACATTTAGCTTTAAAATTTTAGGTTAAAATGTGCTACTTGTAGTTATTCGAGTGAATTGTGAACTACCAATTTCTAAATGAAACCATTTCTACATATTTTATAATCATTGTAATAGTAATAAATAATAGCTTACCTTTGTAGTGTGCTGATTTGAACATAGTAATTCATTGAGTAAACATGTGGCCGTTAAAACACATGATTTGTCCTGATCTTACAGGTGGAGAAGATAAGAAGCAAATGAATATTCAGGCAGGTGTGTATGAAGACGAGGACGCGCTTGAACAGACTGCAGCTTTATTTAAAGTGAGGGAAGTTAGTCACTGCTCTCTTCTATTTACACCGATAAAGAAAAACAACAACACTTTTACCCACCACAAAATTACAGTTTCCAACATCAGAATAAAACGCTACTGATAAAAAAATAACGAACAAAAGCAACAAATATAAATAATATTCTGTAATATATAACGAGTAAGCTGTTTGTTTGCTGTTTCTGAATAATACTAATAAAGAGGGGGGAAACTATAAAAGTACCAAAAGGAAGAAAACATTGAATAACTAAAAGTTTACAGTAACGGTCTTTACGATATAATACCGCAATGTTTTATTTTTTGTTAAAAAATTATTAAAATCTTAAATGTTCTGAAACCGACATTGTTTCCATGAAATACAAAACGGTGCTCTTTCAAAATCTCATATTACATTGTCACATGGGCATACGAGTCTATGGCGGCTAATAAAGTTGGCACCCTGAAAATAGGTCCGTGTGATTTAATTTGATGCGTCAGCGATGGCGAACAGTAGCCGATGGACCGAGGCACTGGCGGTGTTATCTAAAAAAAGGTAAGTTATGTGCCAGAAACTCGTAATTAGGTTAATTCCGATGCGACGGAAACATTGCATTACAGTACTCCTCCTATGTGTTTGTAGTAATTATCGCATCCTGGCACTGATATTTACACACTCTGAAAGTCATAAAACACAAATGTCATTAACAAACACTAGACAGTGGTGAAGACTTTTCAGTGTAGTTATGGCAAAACAAGTAACAATAGAAAAGATTACAACAGCGAAAACACGTCATTATTTGTTGATAAAAACAATATGGCCTTATTTTGGTTAATAAAAAGAGATTATTCATTCATACAAATTAAAAAAGGAAACACGTGGATGTACAGATAATAGCATCAGGTGTAAGTTTGTTTGCGTGTATGTATATTTAAGTGAAGTGGAGGGGGTCGATGTATGGTTTGAGTGTTACTGCCGAACCAAACCCGAGTTTTTGTTGTATTTTTGTAATGTTTTGGTCTCAGAACTTTGGTAATGTGTCTCATGAAGGACCTCTTGTGTCAAATTTCTGCCTCCTTCATTTCATCTGGGGTTGAGTGAGTCTGTGTTGGGTTTTATATAAGCCTGAGGCACATGAGAATATGTTCCCTGCAGATCTCCACACACACAAGTTTCTCGGTGCAGGTGAGTGTTTGTCATGATTTTCAGTCACACTTGTGTCGGACCCTTCGGCGACTGGATTCGAAACCAGATCGGCGCATCACGGTCGAGATAGGGTGGTGTATACGGGCTGCTCCCAGTGCGTTGGGCTGTGCGACTGCGGCACGGAGCCGGGATCTGGAATGGCGGTGTACAGGGGCCTCTGCGAAGGGCCCATGTAGGAGAAGGCGGAGTAGAGGCCAGAGGTCTGGCTAGAGTGGGCGTAGTATGAGCCTGACGCCTGATGCTCGGCGTATTCGGCGAACTGCGCACGGGACGCCAATGAAGGGAAGGCGGTGCTGTAGTGTGGCAGATAAGTGACATGCGACCCGCTCGCCGCAGCATCACTGGAGAAGTGCGCCTCGCTCTTAATCTGCGTTTTCACACCATCCGATCCCAAGTGTTGCTGGGAAGGCAGCTGCTGCTTGGAAAGCCAGGCGGTGGAGTGACCGCTAGCAGCCGCCAGTGCGCTGGAGATGCCGTAAGTGTACGGCGAAGCTGAAGACCCGACGCCGGGGCCACTCGATGACTGCGGATGCCCGTTGGGCGGCAGGTACTGGTCGAACTCGTTCACGTCGAACGGCTCCATGTTGGCCATCACATCATGGCTGATCTCGCCAATGTCCACATTTCCGAAATCGATGTGCGGTTTTCCGCTGGCGGATGAGGAGGCGGAGCTTCCGTCTGCTCCCAAACCGCTCCGGGAGGCTCCGCCCTCACGCTTGCCCTCGCCGGATTTACCGCCCTGCATTTCTGTCTTAGGAGTGGTAGGGGGCGTCGGAGGGCTGTGACTCTGACCTGAAGGAACAAATGGATAATTTTAGAGGAAGAAGTTTAGGGTCGGTAAGATTTTCGTTGTATTTTGAAGGGTTTTGCTCACCTAGGCTGCACTTATTGCATTTAATCTAAAGGCCTATTCACACCAAGAGCGATTACAATAACTATAAATACAACGATTACTATATTTGTGTCCACACCAGTAAACGATAGCTGTCTGTTATTGTAGTTCCTTTTGCATTTACACAAATTCAACCAGTAGATGTCCTCGGCATGCACGTTTCAAGCGTTTAAAGCCCCGTTCACACTACAAGCGACATGCAGCGACAAAGCGACACGACACAATTAAGAGCGCGACTCCCGGTGACACGAACGACAGCGACCGGATGGGGCGTGTCCAGCGACGTGACAAAGTTCAGATTCCTTCAACTTTATGCAAATGAAGAGCAACTTTTGGGAGCGATAGCCAATAGGAAAGAAGACAATAGAGCTCATGTGATTGTTCTCCTCTCAGCCGTAGATAAACATATGCAATGGAAGAAAGTAGGCTCTGTTTCTCATTCATTTTTGTCTGTATGTACTGATTTAATTTAGATTGCCTCCAAATGTTTGTACTTAACGGCAAGAAACCTGATTCGCTATCAAGGCAATCAGTAGAGCGACCTCATCGCCAGCCCCTGGCGACATGCAGCGACAAAAGTCACTGCTAGTGTGAACGGGGCTTAATTTAGTCAGTGTAGTGGAATAAAAACAACACATAGTCGTTTCAACTGCAAATTCAGTGGAGGCAAGGCAATGTTGGCGAAACTAGTGAGGCATGTTGTATGTTACTCTGTTTGCTCCTCCACAATTTTGCCTGCTATGTCAAATGCACAAGCCCTTTAAATTTGAATGAAGTCTGATTAGCTGTCTGTGTTTTATTGTTTATCAGCTGAATTTTTGTTTACGTTTTTTAATTCTGAAAGTGATCCCAACAATATCTTTCCTCTATATTGTTATCATTATAGTCGTGCTTAAACTCTGCTATTCTCTTAAATTTGAAATGATTATTAGAACGTTATCTTTATTGTTATTGTTCTTGGTGTGACTGGACATTAACACTATAAATGTCTTTACTGTCACTTTTGATAAATTAAATGCATCCTTGAGGAATAAAAGTGACCCCAGATGTCTTAACAGCAGTGTAGGCGGGTGTAGCTCACCTGTAGCATGAGGATGGTGTCCGTCGCCCAATGGTGACCCTGCGGCACCGCTATGTACCACATCCAGGTGCAGGCTTTTGTAATGTGATTGGCTGTGACTGACCTCGCCCTCGGAGAGGCCGTCGCCCTCTGAGTTGGATCCCGGTTTGCCGTTCTTGCGTCTACGTGGCTGGTACTTGTACTCGGGATAATCTTTCTTATGCTGCTTCCTCAGACGCTCAGCTTCCTCGATAAACGGCCTCTTGTCTGTCTCGTTCAGCAGCCTGAAACACACATGTGCATAAAAAGATTAGATTTTGCACAGTATAAGATGCAATACCAGAATATTTGATAGTGAAACAGTAACCCAATCACTGGACAAATGAAGAGAAATGAATCCTGCATCATCACAATAAATTCACAGGGCAGGCACACAATAAAATCTTATTTCAATCTACAGAATTTCAACAGTTCATTAGTGCTTGTTAAGTTTTAATATTAATATGAATGTCTTTTTAAAATGTGTTTACTACATATTTTTCTTACCCTTATTGACAGTATGCAAAGACATAAGTTAAATGTCGAAAAACTGAATCTGGCTCAGAGTTGTCATCTGTAGAGCGAGACGCTTTCATTCAGCGACTGCATGAACCAAACACTCGCTCTCTCATGAAAATAAACTATTTTAGAAAAATACACACCGTAATAGCTGCAAGATGGCCTTCTGGCTCGGGTTAATAGTTCTGTTTACGCACTGTGGCCTGTGTATTTGTGTGTGTTTGTGCTGTTTTCCACGGCAGCTCCTGAAGGGATTTGTCCCTCTAATCTGGCATGTTGAAGGAATGATTATTCTGAGCTAAAGCCCCTGAGAAACTCAAAGCCAGAGGCCGAGTTAACATCAACAGAAGGGTGTGCAGATAATATACGGCTGATAGTGAGGTGTGGCCATCAGATCGACAGCAGAACCCAAGAGAGCCATTAAACTGCAGCATATCTTATTAACTGGTAGAATTACAGTAATGAATTGATGGTGGCTGTTTCTTGAGTGGTTTATGACAGTGAAGGGATGGAGAATGTGCAGATGGACTTTCAATTTGGTCACATTGATTTTATGGAGATGCATAGGTGTTCTTATTAATTTTTTACCCTGGACCACAAAATTTGTCTTAAGTCGCTTACATTGTATGGATATGGGTCAACAATACATTGTATGGGTCAAAATTATAGATTTTTCTTTTATGACAAAAATCATTAGTATATTAAGTCGAGATCATGTTCCATGAAGATATTTTGTAAATTTCCTACTGTAAATATATCAAATGTAACTTTTGATTAGTAATATGCATTGCTAAGAACTTCAATTTGAAAACTTTAAAAGCAATTTTCTCAATATTTAGATTTTTTTTGCACCCTCAGATTCCAGATTTTTAAAGGGTTGTATATTAGCCAAATATTGTTTTATCATAACACACCATGTATCAATGGAAAGATTATCTCAATTTAAAAAAAAATACCAGTATGCATTTTTGTGTTTTAGAATCACATTTTGGTTATTGTTTAATGTTAATTACTATTCTTATTTTACATTTTTACTTTTACTTCGTCTAGTATTATTTTCATAGGCTATGCATCTTTTAGAATTATAAAAAAAAAAAATTGTATGTAAAGCAAAAGTGAAAAGCATGTGCTGTATAAATAAACTTACCATTGGAGTGCTTGGCTATATGATACAAATATGAATTTGTGCATTCAACACCATAGACCTATATAGTAGTCAACATTTGAAGTGGATCAAAAAGTTGTCCTAAGACAAGAACGCATTTTGGTTTTAGAACAACTTTGATGAAAGGTTTTGATCCACTTCAAATGTTGACTAGTGTATGTAAATATACCATGAGTATACATACACGGGTAAAGCGTTACGTTTTGCTCTCACCTCCAAAGTTTTCCGAGTGTTTTGCTGAGCTCGGCGTTATGCAGGTGCGGATATTGATCCGCCAGTTTCCTGCGCGCGGCCTGCGCCCACACCATGAACGCGTTCATCGGCCGCTTGACGTGCGGCTTGTTCTTGCTGCTCGAGTTCACGCGCACGGGCATCGGCACGAGCGTCCAGTCGTAGCCGTTGAGCACCTGACTGACCGCCTCGCGGATGCCGATGGGGAAGCGGTCGTCGTCTTCGTCGGACTTCACCGACACCTCGGCGGAGCCGGTCGCATCATCACCGACGCCCGGTATCTGAGACGCCTGACCGGGAAGAGGGGAGTCCGGCCCGCCGGGAGCACCGGACGAGTGACCGGGGGACATGGAGTGACCGTCGTCCGAGACCCCGGGACTCATCTCCACCTCTGACATACTGTGCTCCTCCGCCGACATCGGTCTTCTCGCTCTGCGGACACAGGTGTCTTCGCTAGCTCTAGTTTTTTCTCACAGGTTTATTCTCTAAAAACGACGTTCGTCTCTAAACAAGTGGCCAATATTTTAACTATTATTAAATATGTATTTTAGGTCCTCCAAAGGCACTTCAACACGCTTATTTTTACACGATCTCCGTTCTTTCAGATCGCATCCATCCGCCGTTATCCTTAGGATAAAGATGTGCTGAAAAACCTGCAAAAAAAGGTATTTTTATTAATTACCATCATTGGTTGTCACGCCACATGTACATGTTTTGTAAAGTATATCTTCTCAATGTATACCCTTATAACACACCTACATCATTGAGACAACCAGTTGACTTCTGCATTTACATCTACAAGACATTTTTTTAGGTTCTTCGCTCATCTGCAATATGTCTGTTGGACGTTTCCTTTTAGATGTCAAATAGACGTCTATTAGATGTATTTAAGATGTTTATGATTTAGACTGTATGAAAACTGACATCTTACAGATGTTTGCCCTGCTGAAGAAAAAACACAATAGAACCCTGCTCAAAACACAATAGAAAATGTAATGATTGAATGGTTATAATGGTAATTGTATTGGTTTTATTGGAAACTATAATGGTGTCAACTGGTATGTGATGGATTATATTGGTGGGATGTTAAGTCATATTGGATAAATGCCCAAAAACACACTAAAAATGAATTTTGTCATGGTTTTACTGGAAAAAGTGAATGGTTTATAATGGAAACAATTGGAATTTCTGTGATGGTTTCTATTGTGCTTCTATTGTATTTTTAGCAGGGTTTGCACAGCAGATGCTTTCCAGATCAAGCGATCTTTAACAGACATCTTGCGGACCTGAGTTAATTATATTAATATAGGGTTGTAATGGGATATAACCACACAGCCTCTTTGCTGTTCACAACCCAGACGCCTCGCGAACAAGATAAACCTGTTCAGGAAAAACTGCTACAAACACTGAGGCTTTGACTTTATTTAGAGTTGGTCTTTTTTCCAGCAATCATACGGTGGCGTCAGTTCGCCTCAGTGTGTGTGTGTGTGTTAGTTTAGCTTCACTTCTGCTAACAAGCTACTGTTGAAGGTTTGGCGGTTTGTTCAAGCTCCCGGGAGAGAAAGTGCTGGAATAATACCGGCTTCATTCCGCCCCGCTGCTGGATCAACACGGAGCGGCGCTGCTGAATTACACAGTGTCTGTCGGTGAAAGCACAAGCGACGACTTATAACCAGCAGAAAAAATACACAGAGTCATGGCAGAGTGTTTCTGAAAACTCAAGCAAGCAGCGAAGTTAATCGTCTTATCATTATGATAAATTATTTGTTTTGCTTCTACAAGTCTGACTGAAGATCAGTACATAAATAAAAAATCAGCCTTTCACTTAACTGGACACAATAAATAGCTGTTTTATATACGTACTCGTCACGCAAAGTTGAACTTGAATGAGTTACTGTTGTCAGATTGGATCGAATCCCGTCCGAACACAAGAACAACAAACCACCCGACACCAGTGTTAATTAAGATCAGACAGGTGACTTCGCTTCTGTGATAACAGACTCGTTTATTCATTTAATAATCACACTGATGTTTAATATGTGTCTGGTTGACTTGTGTGCTCGGTAGACGTTTCTTTGGGACAAAGGTTGCTTTTAAGACGTAATAATTAGTTTTTAGTAGGCTAACACAGGTGTTGGTCAATTTCTTTAAGTAGCCCAATTGCGCTTTTGGGTTTGCTGTATTTTCCGTTGAACTCATTTCAGTAACGCGACTGTTTGAGAGCACTTTGACACTTTCTGTTGATTCGTTTTAACCACTCACAACTCTTTAATAGCTCGTTTTGTATTGATGTTTTTTTTATATATATATGTTTTTCTTATTTGTAAGTCGCTTTGCATAAAAGCGTCTGCTAAATGACTAAAAAGTAATATATCCGCCGCTGCTTGCTTTATTTATTGAAATGTAATTCACTTCATCTTTCGCTAGATTATTTCTTGACTAGGTCACACAGTCACACAGTACAGTTTAGCGCGGGTCATTACGCCTGGTTTGGCAATACTTTGCCCCTAATTCACTCACGCCAAAACACCACTGTTCTAAATGGAACGATCGCATTCAAATATAACAGAATCCTTCTCAGATTGGAATTAATAGATAACTAAATAAATATATAGATTTAAAATTCCACTGATGCGATAATTCCAGTGTTTTAATCAGAATATCGGAGCATTACACTGATTTTAATTTCTTCTTTTTTTGTGTTAAAGGATTGTGAAAGACTTAACATATAATATAGATTTTGTACTTTTCGTTTTTCTGTGTTCATATTAGAAAATTACACGTGATGGTTATGGAGAGAAATTTGGACAGAAACAGAATTTGCTCGATAATGCGCGAGGAAAACATTTTTCAAAGACATATGCTAAATGGATAATATATTGGCTGTATTCTAAAAGGCTCTTTAAAAGTTATTTATAATGGCTGCAACATCATGCATGGACACAAATAGCCGACTTAAAATCAAAGTATTTAAATTTGTCATTTTACCAACTTTTTGTGCATGTGTTAAATTAAATCGTTTCGTCAAACACTGATTAAGCAACTTTTCTCATCAAGGCAGATTAACCCAACACGTCTCTGATTTATGCATTGACGCAAATCTCGAAATGTGTACCTCGTGACACCAACTTAGTTTTATGTTCAGAAAAAATACGCGCTGCTGTATTTCACACTGTTAATTCAGACAGACACAAACTTTTTTTTTTACAATTACGCCCTCAAACCACAACAGAGAAAACCCGAGTTCACATTTAAACAAGCAGGTGTAGAGAAATAATGTCAAAGCATGGCATATGCATTATAAACAATACTAATTTCTCCGTTTCGCGGTTTCTCGACACATTGCATTGGCGTATATTCCCACACAGAGTAATGCTAGAGAGAGAGGTAATAATGTCAAGCGTCTTACTGCACTGAAGCAGGTCGCCCGCCCAGCGCGAGAGTCCGTCGGTTCAGCCCCCTCGCTCGCGCTCTGAATGCCTGCTCTGTGTCGCGCGCCGGGGCTTAAAGAGCCTCGTTGTGTGAGGAGCGAGAAAAAAATCAATTCGTGGAAAAAATCTCTTAAAGGAGGAGTAGAGGCCCGTCGGCTCGCGCGCTGATTGGCTGAAGTTTCTCAGCGGAGGCGGTGATTACTGCTGCGAATCAACCACAGTAACATTTGGCCTCTTAGAGTGTAATCACGCTTTTAAACATTTTATACCTTTTTTCACATATTTACATCCTTATATTACAGATAACTATTGGCTGTGAATATTTTGCATGAAGTTGTTTTATTAAAAATAGTCATATAGCATTTCTAGGCATATGCTGTAATTGTGATAACACTCTTACAAATAAAGGTTGTCTGTTGGCATCTTAGTTCAAGAAATCACATCCCTGCTTCTTTTATTAGTGAAGATTGTTTAGGTTAATAAAAAGTTCTTCACACTGATGGTTCTTTTAAGAACTGTTCTCGGGGAAACCCTATGACTGTCACTGTGAAAACACCCTTTATTTTGAGGCGTGGGTTACACTTTATTTTAAGGAGTCCTTGTTACAGTGTAATTATACATTTAAGTACTGAGTTGAGTAATATGTGCACTTAGGGTTTGGTTTAGGGTTACCTGCATGTAATTATGCACAATTTATTATTATTTTAATAGTAAGTAGGCCTATACGTGTAACAAGACACCGTAGAATAAAGTGTTACTGAGGCTTGTAATAAACCAAAATCTATAGACTAGTCTGAATCTGAGATTTCTAAAACCAGACCCATGACAAGACTTACACGCATTTTATTAGCAGATATTTAATTTGCAATCAAAAATATACATTTGTGTCGTATTCCAATACAAAATTAGAAATAACCTACGATCTGAGCTTATGAAAAGCGAATAATTAACTAATTCAATCTGATAATTAAATAAACAATAAAAGGTTAAAATGCACAAATAATAGGAAAATAAAAGCAATCACATTAAAACTTTTAAAAAAATATTATATATATATATATATATGTTTTTATTATTATGTCATTTTGTATGTCATATGACCGCCAACCGGCAGAGAACCGTGAATATGCAAATGTGTTATCTGTTTTATTTTTTTTTATATTAACCTATTGTTTTTACTCCGCGTCGCTCTGCTGACAATAAAGCTCGGGAACTGTTGCAAAAGTAAGAATTCTGCAAAGTTGTCAAATTAGTTATGATGCTACGTTTTATGATTTTGTCACGCATGAATTGACTTTCACGGGTGGTCGCTGGTTCCTCTTCATTGGGGTCACTGGGGTTTTCGGGTGCTCTTTCAACTGTTCCCGATCACACTGGCGCGTTGTTGGCCTGCTTGTGCCGCGGGGTGAACCAGAGGAGTGCCATCAGACCTGTCAGCAGCTCCGGCAGCGCGACGCAGCGCACCTGCTGTGCGCAATAGCGTCTTCTTTCTTACTCGAGCGCGTGCGTAATAGCCGGCCTGTGCGCGTAAATTCATCTGGGCTATGAAGCATAACCTATGCGACTTGTTAGCTGATTTTAAAGCTTATTTTTATATGCTCGGTGCGCGCGCATGCAGGCCTTCAGTCGTGACGCGCTCAGCGCTGGAATGAACTCGTGTCGCGCTACGTGTTAGCGTCATAATTGCATCACATAAACACACAGAGAGCGCATTTAACGCTTTTAAACAGAAAATATAGAAAGACGAGAAGAGAGGGCCAAACGCACACAAATACGCGCGCTGTTCTGGTCAACAATAACCTCTTGTATTTCCATCTCGCGACGCCCCCCCTCCTCCACCCAAGCCAAAAATCATTGCCTTTTTCATTATCCATGAATGTTGACTCTGATAAGGGGATCCTGAGCATGAGAGCATCTCTCTGTCTCGGTCTCCGGCGCTCTTTGCGTCCTTTGTTTTATCTCAGGTGAATTGTAATCATGTGATCAAACGAACACCCCCCTTCCATTACCCTCTTAAATGAAAAAATGAGGAACAAAAAGCAGTTCTGTGTATATAAAAAAAGAAGAGAAAAGAGAAAAGCTCTCTCTTTAGAGCGTCTTTTTCTCCGTGTCTCTTCAAACGTACACATATAGAGGGAACGCGGCGCGCGGCGTGGATGTACGCGGATCCGAGGCCTGCTGCACGCGTTGATGTGAGTGTCTCCCGGTGGCTCTCAGGCGCGGAGAAAGCGGCGTCAACTTGTCTGCACGCATTTGAAACATAAAGTGCAGACCTGGAGATGCGCGTGTTTAGCGGATCGTCGCGCGGTTGTTCTTGTGTTGTGTTGTGTTGTGTTGACGTGTAGCTGGTAGACTGCGTTATCGTCCTGTCGCGAGCTGCTGTCGCGAGCTGAGGGTCTATTATGGCGTGTTTGTTGCGCCTTGACATTTTTGAGCTTTGAGAATTTGCACTGTAAAATTAATTTCGGCTTATGTCGATTGTTTATACATTATTATGTTCTTTGTAACGATTTCCGTTTTTTAATTAAAATACTGTTTTTGTTTTAAACAAGACAAATCTTATAGCCTACTAACGAGCATAATGGTACGAATAATAATACATTAATTAATTGTGATAGTTTCAGAAACTATCATTTATTAATCTTTTTACATTCACTAATTCATTTTAGTTGAAATAAGTTAAACCCGCAGGTGCGCGAGATTCGTCGTTACCTGGACTAATTAATAACATAATTAAGATGCTTTGCCTTTCTTGCATTCGAAATATTTCACATCTTCTTCGAAAATTGCAGCAAAATATTGTCTAAATGATTTTCTTCTAATAACATGTTAGGCCATCAGATCATAATTATCCTGTTTGTATTTCCATTGTAACATTTAGCTAAATATCGAATAATAATAACACTAGTCAAAAACTATTATTTTAATATTAACTAGCTATTATTATTATTATTATTTCGTCGTTCTTGTTTTTATAATGATTGTTGTATCTGTGTATCTCTCGGTGACGCGTTTAAATGCGTTGAAATAAAGTTGAAATTAATTTGTTTCCCGTCAATTTATCTTTTTTTATTACATTTGTTTGCATTTTATAAAACGTAAAAAACGTCATTTTGAAGCAGGATATTGTCGAAAATGCACGCTTGTTTTGTATTAACGAGACCGTATTTGTGCGACACAATAATGTTATTTAATCATGAGTTTTATTATTAATTCGTATATTAGTGAAAGCCCCCGTTAAAATTGAGAGCTCGAGACTAATTTAGGCTTATTAAATAAACCATTTCATGACAGATATCAATCAACAAAAACATTATATGTGCTGTAATTAAAAACTTCTCTATCAGCGATCCTTTTAATTACGATTTTGACCTAATGAGCTGCAAATTAAAGTGAATTATTGTTCATTCTGTTGGAAAATGCTTTTCTCAGCAAATCTCAAACATTGCTGGCTGTTATATCAGTCTCTGCTCAGTTTAATTGGATAATGAGTGTGTGTGTGTGTGTGTGTGTGTGTGTGTGTGTGTGTGTGTGTGTGTGTGTGTGTGTGTGTGTGTGTGTGAATGAATATGTGTGTTTTAGTGCAGTCATGCAGCATGTGACAGTGATGCTGCTGCTGTTTGCTGTTGGAGACAGTCTCTGGGATGTGCAGGGGTTAAAAGGTCAATATGGGGACATGCATGTCTCATGACCGGCTGATGGCTGGCCTTCACACACACACACACACACACACACACACACACACCTGATCACATTCGCTCTGCATGTGTGCCAGTTTCTGGCCTGACAGGAAGTGGGGTGAACAAAAGATGCGAGTAGGCGGAGTGTTGGTCATTTTTCCTCTGAGAACGAAAGGTTTTGCCCTTTTGTCCGCTTTAGTAATGACGGCTGGGGAATTCCTGCGTCCAGGGTTTGTGCTTCTTCTGTTGTTTTCCTCGGTAAGCGAGGTGGAACGAGTTGAGTTCCTGTGGGCGGAGCCTCGGCTTCACCTGGCCCAGAGAGACTCACCTGTGTGATACTTTGTGTCTGCCACACACACACACACACACACACACACACACACACACACACACACACACACACACACGCGCGCACGCGCACGCGCACACACACACACACACACACACACACACACACACACACGTTTACTGATCTCTTGTACTTCATCTTTCATATCTGCTTATTTCTATGTTGGAGTGTGTACCAGGTTTTAAAAAAAAATCATTGGTAACACGGATTGGTAACACGACCAATTCTCACTTTTAACAGTATATCAATAACATGCTGTCTGTTTTTTAGGCACAATTAATGCCTTGTTCTATAAGACCATATTTTAGATCCCTAGATCCACTTGATAACTAAACTTATAGCACCTAACTATTAATAAGCAGCAAATTATTAGTTTACAGAGGCAATGGTTGTAGTTAATAACTAGTTAATAGTGAGAACTGGACCTTAAAATAAAGCCTGGACCACATAATTTTTTTCTTTTTATATTTTTTAATATGTATTATTAAATATATATTTTAAATATATACTGTTTATAATTATATTTAAATATACATTTTAATTTACTTTGTTTTCATTTAATATGTATATATACGAAAATATATCTGTAGTATGTATAAAACATTTATTTATTTGTTTCGTTGCTTCTTTTTTTGCTTATATTGCAGGTTTTATTAAAAAACAGATGTTTTACAATTAATTTATCTTTTGACAAACAGCAGTATAGAGGAATATATAGGATTTGTTTATTTATTTATTTTTATTTTTTGTAGGTTTTATTAAAAATCAGTATATTAATGCGCACCTGTGCTCTGGTCCTCCAGGTTACGAGCAGTAGTGTTTGTGAATGCGCACCTGTGCTCTGGTCCTCCAGGTTACGAGCAGTAGTGTTTGTGAATGCGCACCTGTGCTCTGGTCCTCCAGGTTACGAGCAGTAGTGTTTGTGAATGCACACCTGTGCTCTGGTCCTCCAGGTTACGAGCAGTAGTGTTTGTGAATGCAGGTTACGAGCAGTAGTGTTTGTGAATGCGCACCTGTGCTCTGGTCCTCCAGGTTACGAGCAGTAGTGTTTGTGAATGCGCACCTGTGCTCTGGTCCTGCAGGTTACGAGCAGTAGTGTTTGTGAATGCGCACCTGTGCTCTGGTCCTGCAGGTTACGAGCAGTAGTGTTTGTGAATGCACACCTGTGCTCTGGTCCTCCGGGTTACGAGCAGTAGTGTTTGTGAATGCGCACCTGTGCTCTGGTCCTCCAGGTTACGAGCAGTAGTGTTTGTGAATGCGCACCTGTGCTCTGGTCCTCCAGGTTACGAGCAGTAGTGTTTGTGAATGCGCACCTGTGCTCTGGTCCTCCAGGTTACGAGCAGTAGTGTTTGTGAATGCGCACCTGTGCTCTGGTCCTCCAGGTTACGAGCAGTAGTGTTTGTGAATGCGCACCTGTGCTCTGGTCCTCCAGGTTACGAGCAGTAGTGTTTGTGAATGCGCACCTGTGCTCTGGTCCTCCAGGTTACGAGCAGTAGTGTTTGTGAATGCGCACCTGTGCTCTGGTCCTCCAGGTTACGAGCAGTAGTGTTTGTGAATGCGCACCTGTGCTCTGGTCCTCCAGGTTACGAGCAGTAGTGTTTGTGAATGCGCACCTGTGCTCTGGTCCTCCAGGTTACGAGCAGTAGTGTTTGTGAATGCGCACCTGTGCTCTGGTCCTCCAGGTTACGAGCAGTAGTGTTTGTGAATGCGCACCTGTGCTCTGGTCCTCCAGGTTACGAGCAGTAGTGTTTGTGAATGCGCACCTGTGCTCTGGTCCTCCAGGTTACGAGCAGTAGTGTTTGTGAATGCGCACCTGTGCTCTGGTCCTGCAGGTTACGAGCAGTAGTGTTTGTGAATGCACACCTGTGCTCTGGTCCTCCAGGTTACGAGCAGTAGTGTTTGTGAATGCGCACCTGTGCTCTGGTCCTCCAGGTTAAGAGCGGTAGTGTTTGTGAATGCGCACCTGTGCTCTGGTCCTCCAGGTTACGAGCAGTAGTGTTTGTGAATGCGCACCTGTGCTCTGGTCCTGCAGGTTACGAGCAGTAGTGTTTGTGAATGCGCACCTGTGCTCTGGTCCTGCAGGTTACGAGCAGTAGTGTTTGTGAATGCGCACCTGTGCTCTGGTCCTCCAGGTTACGAGCAGTAGTGTTTGTGAATGCGCACCTGTGCTCTGGTCCACCAGGTTACGAGCAGTAGTGTTTGTGAATGCGCACCTGTGCTCTGGTCCTCCAGGTTACGAGCAGTAGTGTTTGTGAATGCGCACCTGTGCTCTGGTCCTCCAGGTTACGAGCAGTAGTGTTTGTGAATGCGCACCTGTGCTCTGGTCCTCCAGGTTACGAGCAGTAGTGTTTGTGAATGCGCACCTGTGCTCTGGTCCTCCAGGTTACGAGCAGTAATGTTTGTGAATGCGCACCTGTGCTCTGGTCCTCCAGGTTACGAGCAGTAGTGTTTGTGAATGCGCACCTGTGCTCTGGTCCTGCAGGTTACGAGCAGTAGTGTTTGTGAATGCACACCTGTGCTCTGGTCCTGCAGGTTACGAGCAGTAGTGTTTGTGAATGCGCACCTGTGCTCTGGTCCTCCAGGTTACGAGCAGTAGTGTTTGTGAATGCGCACCTGTGCTCTGGTCCTCCAGGTTACGAGCAGTAGTGTTTGTGAATGCACACCTGTGCTCTGGTCCTCCAGGTTACGAGCAGTAGTGTTTGTGAATGCACACCTGTGCTCTGGTCCTCCAGGTTACGAGCAGTAGTGTTTGTGAATGCGCACCTGTGCTCTGGTCCTGCAGGTTACGAGCAGTAGTGTTTGTGAATGCACACCTGTGCTCTGGTCCTCCGGGTTACGAGCAGTAGTGTTTGCGAATGCGCACCTGTGCTCTGGTCCTCCAGGTTACGAGCAGTAGTGTTTGTGAATGCGCACCTGTGCTCTGGTCCTCCAGGTTACGAGCAGTAGTGTTTGTGAATGCACACCTGTGCTCTGGTCCTCCAGGTTACGAGCAGTAGTGTTTGTGAGAGACGGACAGGTGTAGATCAGCTCTCTGATGCTCGTTTGCTCATTACTCTCATCGGTCAAACACTGCAGTGTAGGGATGCACTCAGATGCATTGACCCATGCATAGAATGCATGCTGTATGTTTCAGATGTTATCTTTCCTGTAACATTTAAAGCACTAATTTCTGTGAAGCTCTTTTGAAACTGTAAGCATGTACAAATGAGCATGAACGGATATACGTACACTAACTTCAATTCATCCTTTCAGTGGTTTTGTTCTGGAACAGGAAGGTTTTTTTCTCTCTCTTTTCCTCGTCAATCCCTCCATTCTGTACATTCTCCCACTCTCTGCTGAATATTAATGATTAAAGCTCATTAACATGTCATCATCTTCAGAGGGTTAATAAAGTATGGGGGTTCATGACCCCTGCTGACCCCCCGTCTCTCTCTCCACCCATCTTTTAATAAATCGATGCAGCTGCGTAACGCTTAAATGGGTCCCCATCTCTGGGATGAATCCTGCTTTTGTGTCGTCTCTCTTTCTGCTGGTGGACGGGTGGCAGTGGTGTGGTGGAGGGGCACAATCTTGGACAGGATTCCTCTGCAGCTGGGGAAGAATGGATGGAGAGAGAGAGAGAGTTCATGAATGCTCCATTGTGTGCTTGCTTCATATCTGCACCGACTGCCTCCGCCAAGAGTCCAGTTACCCCAATTGTGTTGGAGAAACATCTAAAGGAAGCTGATATGTGGTTTCAGAGGGTTTAATGGGGGTTTGGGGTGGAGGAGGGAAAAGAGAGAGGGGGAATTGTTACCTGGTTTTCAGGTATGCGTAAATCCTTTTCCAGCAATATCCCAGCTAACAGGGAACGTTCTCTTAAAGTCATCAACAAGCATTCCTCCAGGAACGTTAATAGATCATTCGTTCAGTTATCTGGTCTTTAATAACGTTCTGAAAACATTCTCTCAAAGATATCAACAAATGTTCTTCCAGTAGCTTTAATCAAACCGTCATTCAAAGTTATCTGGACTTTAATGTTAGCACAAAAACAGTATTTAAACATCATTCATGGAACTTTTTATTTTTCCCGGAAAGTTTAAGTTTAGCAGTTTTTAAATGTTACTACATCTTTCAGAACGTTCAGAGAACATTTAAACGTAACATTCCTATAGCGTTTGGAAATTGGTAAAATACAACGTTCTCTTATCATTAGTGTAGCCAATGAAAAATACAGTTATTTTCATTATGTCAATAGAATGTAGTTTTTAATAATGTTTTTAAACAACACAAACATTTTAGTTTGACTTGTTCTGGAATATACCTTTAATGTTATTAAAATTATGAAATGGAATGTTCCCTTAACATTTGCAAAACCAAGAAAATCATATGTGAAAAAAAAAAACTGCATTTTGAATGTTCAAATTTTTAATAGAATATTAATTTAAGGTTATTTGGTATTTAATAATGTTCTCAAACCGTTAGAACAAAAAGTGTACTACTTAAAAACGGTACGTTTTGAACATTGGAAATGTTCTGGTATGGATTTGAACAAACGTTCCTCCAGTAACATAAATATCTGGTCTTTGAATATTAATTCAAATCGTTGAACATTTAATTTGAGACATTTTAAAACTTTCAAAAAAAAAGTAGCATTCCTGTGTTTTCAAAATGGAATGTTCCCTTAGTGTTCAAGTAACCAAGAAACAACTTTAAGAACCATTTTAAACACTGGATGTGTTGAACGTTCAGAGATCTTCAGAAATAATGTTTTCATAGATGAATGCTGACGTTAGTAAAACATGTTTAACAGAAATGGTTAGCAGGTTTTCAGAGTAAATGCTTCTCAAGCGGTCTCTCGTGTTCTTAAACTGCATGTTTTAAACACTTAGGCGCAATACTAATGAATGTAGCATCTAAATCTTCTTAAAACATGTTGTTCGCTGAGATGCTGCTACAGAGAAACAACCCAAAAGGATGCATGTGTATATGGCAGATGAACTGTATTTATTTCATACTTACTATGAAAATATGTCATTGTTCGGTGTGAGCCACTGTGAAACAGTGAGCACTACGGCACACTATTACTGGAGTATGCATTATCGTCACATGACCTCATTATGTGTCATGTGATTGATATTATTGCAGTCAAAATAAATCAGGTTATTCAGCTTTTTTTAATTGAATTTGGGGTAAAAATGCTTAAATTGCAGCATGGAATAATGAAGTAATTTGCTGGTGTTTCTGCCAGTTTATTCACACTGGACATGCAGCATCAGCTCAAGTGTGCACTGCGCTGTGTGTGACATGCACGTACTAGATACTCCAGAAATAAGAAGAGCTTTGTTACTGGCCTCATGTAATGTAGCAGTATATTTGCAATGTGTCATTCAGACAGATTCATCTCAGA